>OU015500.1:14567657-15017250 GCA_907164885.2 Dolomedes plantarius | reverse complement strand
TCTGATTTTCTTTTCCTTCCAGCGATTGAATTTAAATTTAATTTTATTTCACATGACTTAAAATTTTAAATAAAAACTATGTAATGAGGCGGAAGCTGATTTTTCTTTGTAAGAACGAAAACAATAAAATTGAACGGGCCGAAATGCAAGAGTGGATCACTTCAGTTACGGGTTGATGATCTCTGATCTGTCGCGTGGCTCGGTGGTCTAGGGGTATGATTCTCGCTTAGGGTGCGAGAGGTCCCTTGTTCAAATCCCGGCCGAGCCCTGTGTTACAGTGCAGGCACCGTTTTGTCCGCCAAAGAAACGACGGGCTTTGTCATGAAACATCGGAGTGTTTGTAGATTTTGCTATATATAAATTTTGTTTTGATGAAATGTAATTTTGAGGTTATATCGAATATCATTGAGGTTAAAATTCCTTGAAAATGTACTTGGAAACCACCCCCTTTGGGGAATTGTTTATATAGTTTGGGTAATAAAGAGAGACATTGAAATGATTAAGATATATGCTAAATTTACCTTCTTTCGAAACCTTTTTGAAAAATGAAAGCTAATCTAGGTGAACAAAAGCGAACATCAGATATGTGTATCAACGAATTTTACGTGAATTACAACACCGGTGATTAAGATTCGTTACTGTAAAAGGCATTCAATAATAGTTAATCTGTTCGCATATTCAGTTGGTCAACGTGGGTCGAAATCTGCGGAAATGTTTAGAAATCTGAAAATAACAAAGTCCTTTTAATTAATGCAGGAGGCAATAAGTAATGCTCGGTTATGTCCGCGTTTAAAGTAACGAGCCTGGGACAAGGACGTAAATTAAGCCGAAAAATTTAAATACAATAACGCCCGGATAACCGGAGCACTCATGTACCCACCAGGTTTCGAACCTGGGACCTTCTGCGTGTAAAGCAGATGTGATAACCACTACACCATGGGTACTGGAAAAGAGAAGCTTGTCGATCATACTACGCGAAGCATGTAGAATTTTAACGTCAGTAAAAACTGAGTAAATTTTTTCGGCTTGTTCAACTAACTGAAAGAGGCAGAAGTCGAGGAATTTTTTTGATAGTCGTCGTGAAAATCCTTTTGTGACATTTCACATTTCTATTTAAAGACGGATTACATGGGAGCGATAGATTACCTTAGTAGAGGGAACGTCTTAGGCGTTAGTTGCGTTGGAATGAAAAAACTTATTTCTTCTGTTAATCGAAAGTGTTATACGGGAACTGTAGCATTAAAAACTGCGGAAAGGTGGAAATACATATTCCTGTGACAATGAGAAATAGATAGACTGCTGAACTCAGTCGTGGGGTGAGTGGGAAATAAGGGTAACTAGAATCGCTTTCTTTAAACGTAAATGAAAACGTCTAACGGCGTGGCTCGGTGGTCTAGGGGTATGATTCTCGCTTTGGGTGCGAGAGGTCCCGGGTTCAAATCCCGGTCGAGCCCCGATTTTGTTGTCTCCATCGAGCTTTGAACACAAGTTGACACCGTCGTGATCTCGAATTCAAATGTTAGCGAAATCAATATGGTCAGAATAGCACGTGACATTTTATCAAATTGTACAACAGAACATCTCGACATTTTCCAGCACTTGGAACTTGCATTTTCTATAGTTCTGCAAGACGTCGAGTATATGTATTGAATAATTTGAAAAAAATAACCTTGTACTAAATTCCGGCAAAACATTTTCCGTAACTTCGTTTAAATTTTCGGGTACTGTTTCAAATTATGTCACGCGATCTAATACCAAAGAGTACGCGCAAAATTGGATATGTAGACTGCGATCTTTATTCCTATATCCCGATCAAGAAATTGAAATGAAAGAATAGATACTGGTGAAGAAATCTAATAACAAAGTTAACAGGGCAATAAGATTTATTTATTCCCTTTTTCTTCAGTGAAGTGTCGAGTGTGAATTTTAGAAATCATATTTTGTAGGATATTCTTGAAAACACAGCTGTATAATGCGTATGGATTTTATAATATGAAGATCATCAAGAAATAATAATGTCCTAAAAATGAAATGTGCCGCGAAATATAAAACTATCTTCCAGACGATAAGAAATATTATCTGAAAGGAAGGAGTGCAAAACAATACACGGCACGACGTGTACCCACCAGGTTTCGAACCTGGGACCTTCTGCGTGTTAGGCAGATGTGATAACCACTACACCATGGGTACGCAGTGTGCCTTCGCGCAATGTATAATAAATCAATTCTCAGTGGTGGCGAATAAGGGTTAGATCTGGATAGTGAATATTTCCCCTCTGTATGAATCCAATGTCACATAAAGTAAGAAATGGTGGAGGTCTGTTCGGTGAAGATATTTCATTGCGCACTCGATCAAGGATTACGTCGTAGTAATCACTGTAAAATTTGGTGGAAACTATTTTCTGATTTTCTTTTCCTTCCAGCGATTGAATTTAAATTTAATTTTATTTCACATGACTTAAAATTTTAAATAAAAACTATGTAATGAGGCGGAAGCTGATTTTTCTTTGTAAGAACGAAAACAATAAAATTGAACGGGCCGAAATGCAAGAGTGGATCACTTCAGTTACGGGTTGATGATCTCTGATCTGTCGCGTGGCTCGGTGGTCTAGGGGTATGATTCTCGCTTAGGGTGCGAGAGGTCCCGTGTTCAAATCCCGGCCGAGCCCTGTGTTACAGTGCAGGCACCGTTTTGTCCGCCAAAGAAACGACGGGCTTTGTCATGAAACATCGGAGTGTTTGTAGATTTTGCTATATATAAATTTTGTTTTGATGAAATGTAATTTTGAGGTTATATCGAATATCATTGAGGTTAAAATTCCTTGAAAATGTACTTGGAAACCACCCCCTTTGGGGAATTGTTTATATAGTTTGGGTAATAAAGAGAGACATTGAAATGATTAAGATATATGCTAAATTTACCTTCTTTCGAAACCTTTTTGAAAAATGAAAGCTAATCTAGGTGAACAAAAGCGAACATCAGATATGTGTATCAACGAATTTTACGTGAATTACAACACCGGTGATTAAGATTCGTTACTGTAAAAGGCATTCAATAATAGTTAATCTGTTCGCATATTCAGTTGGTCAACGTGGGTCGAAATCTGCGGAAATGTTTAGAAATCTGAAAATAACAAAGTCCTTTTAATTAATGCAGGAGGCAATAAGTAATGCTCGGTTATGTCCGCGTTTAAAGTAACGAGCCTGGGACAAGGACGTAAATTAAGCCGAAAAATTTAAATACAATAACGCCCGGATAACCGGAGCACTCATGTACCCACCAGGTTTCGAACCTGGGACCTTCTGCGTGTAAAGCAGATGTGATAACCACTACACCATGGGTACTGGAAAAGAGAAGCTTGTCGATCATACTACGCGAAGCATGTAGAATTTTAACGTCAGTAAAAACTGAGTAAATTTTTTCGGCTTGTTCAACTAACTGAAAGAGGCAGAAGTCGAGGAATTTTTTTGATAGTCGTCGTGAAAATCCTTTTGTGACATTTCACATTTCTATTTAAAGACGGATTACATGGGAGCGATAGATTACCTTAGTAGAGGGAACGTCTTAGGCGTTAGTTGCGTTGGAATGAAAAAACTTATTTCTTCTGTTAATCGAAAGTGTTATACGGGAACTGTAGCATTAAAAACTGCGGAAAGGTGGAAATACATATTCCTGTGACAATGAGAAATAGATAGACTGCTGAACTCAGTCGTGGGGTGAGTGGGAAATAAGGGTAACTAGAATCGCTTTCTTTAAACGTAAATGAAAACGTCTAACGGCGTGGCTCGGTGGTCTAGGGGTATGATTCTCGCTTTGGGTGCGAGAGGTCCCGGGTTCAAATCCCGGTCGAGCCCCGATTTTGTTGTCTCCATCGAGCTTTGAACACAAGTTGACACCGTCGTGATCTCGAATTCAAATGTTAGCGAAATCAATATGGTCAGAATAGCACGTGACATTTTATCAAATTGTACAACAGAACATCTCGACATTTTCCAGCACTTGGAACTTGCATTTTCTATAGTTCTGCAAGACGTCGAGTATATTTATTGAATAATTTGAAAAAAATAACCTTGTACTAAATTCCGGCAAAACATTTTCCGTAACTTCGTTTAAATTTTCGGGTACTGTTTCAAATTATGTCACGCGATCTAATACCAAAGAGTACGCGCAAAATTGGATATGTAGACTGCGATCTTTATTCCTATATCCCGATCAAGAAATTGAAATGAAAGAATAGATACTGGTGAAGAAATCTAATAACAAAGTTAACAGGGCAATAAGATTTATTTATTCCCTTTTTCTTCAGTGAAGTGTCGAGTGTGAATTTTAGAAATCATATTTTGTAGGATATTCTTGAAAACACAGCTGTATAATGCGTATGGATTTTATAATATGAAGATCATCAAGAAATAATAATGTCCTAAAAATGAAATGTGCCGCGAAATATAAAACTATCTTCCAGACGATAAGAATATTATCTGAAAGGAAGGAGTGCAAAACAATACACGGCACGACGTGTACCCACCAGGTTTCGAACCTGGGACCTTCTGCGTGTTAGGCAGATGTGATAACCACTACACCATGGGTACGCAGTGTGCCTTCGCGCAATGTATAATAAATCAATTCTCAGTGGTGGCGAATAAGGGTTAGATCTGGATAGTGAATATTTCCCCTCTGTATGAATCCAATGTCACATAAAGTAAGAAATGGTGGAGGTCTGTTCGGTGAAGATATTTCATTGCGCACTCGATCAAGGATTACGTCGTAGTAATCACTGTAAAATTTGGTGGAAACTATTTTCTGATTTTCTTTTCCTTCCAGCGATTGAATTTAAATTTAATTTTATTTCACATGACTTAAAATTTTAAATAAAAACTATGTAATGAGGCGGAAGCTGATTTTTCTTTGTAAGAACGAAAACAATAAAATTGAACGGGCCGAAATGCAAGAGTGGATCACTTCAGTTACGGGTTGATGATCTCTGATCTGTCGCGTGGCTCGGTGGTCTAGGGGTATGATTCTCGCTTAGGGTGCGAGAGGTCCCGTGTTCAAATCCCGGCCGAGCCCTGTGTTACAGTGCAGGCACCGTTTTGTCCGCCAAAGAAACGACGGGCTTTGTCATGAAACATCGGAGTGTTTGTAGATTTTGCTATATATAAATTTTGTTTTGATGAAATGTAATTTTGAGGTTATATCGAATATCATTGAGGTTAAAATTCCTTGAAAATGTACTTGGAAACCACCCCCTTTGGGGAATTGTTTATATAGTTTGGGTAATAAAGAGAGACATTGAAATGATTAAGATATATGCTAAATTTACCTTCTTTCGAAACCTTTTTGAAAAATGAAAGCTAATCTAGGTGAACAAAAGCGAACATCAGATATGTGTATCAACGAATTTTACGTGAATTACAACACCGGTGATTAAGATTCGTTACTGTAAAAGGCATTCAATAATAGTTAATCTGTTCGCATATTCAGTTGGTCAACGTGGGTCGAAATCTGCGGAAATGTTTAGAAATCTGAAAATAACAAAGTCCTTTTAATTAATGCAGGAGGCAATAAGTAATGCTCGGTTATGTCCGCGTTTAAAGTAACGAGCCTGGGACAAGGACGTAAATTAAGCCGAAAAATTTAAATACAATAACGCCCGGATAACCGGAGCACTCATGTACCCACCAGGTTTCGAACCTGGGACCTTCTGCGTGTAAAGCAGATGTGATAACCACTACACCATGGGTACTGGAAAAGAGAAGCTTGTCGATCATACTACGCGAAGCATGTAGAATTTTAACGTCAGTAAAAACTGAGTAAATTTTTTCGGCTTGTTCAACTAACTGAAAGAGGCAGAAGTCGAGGAATTTTTTTGATAGTCGTCGTGAAAATCCTTTTGTGACATTTCACATTTCTATTTAAAGACGGATTACATGGGAGCGATAGATTACCTTAGTAGAGGGAACGTCTTAGGCGTTAGTTGCGTTGGAATGAAAAAACTTATTTCTTCTGTTAATCGAAAGTGTTATACGGGAACTGTAGCATTAAAAACTGCGGAAAGGTGGAAATACATATTCCTGTGACAATGAGAAATAGATAGACTGCTGAACTCAGTCGTGGGGTGAGTGGGAAATAAGGGTAACTAGAATCGCTTTCTTTAAACGTAAATGAAAACGTCTAACGGCGTGGCTCGGTGGTCTAGGGGTATGATTCTCGCTTTGGGTGCGAGAGGTCCCGGGTTCAAATCCCGGTCGAGCCCCGATTTTGTTGTCTCCATCGAGCTTTGAACACAAGTTGACACCGTCGTGATCTCGAATTCAAATGTTAGCGAAATCAATATGGTCAGAATAGCACGTGACATTTTATCAAATTGTACAACAGAACATCTCGACATTTTCCAACACATGGAACTTGCATTTTCTATAGTTCTGGAAGACGTCGAGTATATTTATTGAATAATTTGAAAAAAATAACCTTGTACTAAATTCCGGCAAAACATTTTCCGTAACTTCGTTTAAATTTTCGGGTACTGTTTCAAATTATGTCACGCGATCTAATACCAAAGAGTACGCGCAAAATTGGATATGTAGACTGCGATCTTTATTCCTATATCCCGATCAAGAAATTGAAATGAAAGAATAGATACTGGTGAAGAAATCTAATAACAAAGTTAACAGGGCAATAAGATTTATTTATTCCCTTTTTCTTCAGTGAAGTGTCGAGTGTGAATTTTAGAAATCATATTTTGTAGGATATTCTTGAAAACACAGCTGTATAATGCGTATGGATTTTATAATATGAAGATCATCAAGAAATAATAATGTCCTAAAAATGAAATGTGCCGCGAAATATAAAACTATCTTCCAGACGATAAGATATATTATCTGAAAGGAAGGAGTGCAAAACAATACACGGCACGACGTGTACCCACCAGGTTTCGAACCTGGGACCTTCTGCGTGTTAGGCAGATGTGATAACCACTACACCATGGGTACGCAGTGTGCCTTCGCGCAATGTATAATAAATCAATTCTCAGTGGTGGCGAATAAGGGTTAGATCTGGATAGTGAATATTTCCCCTCTGTATGAATCCAATGTCACATAAAGTAAGAAATGGTGGAGGTCTGTTCGGTGAAGATATTTCATTGCGCACTCGATCAAGGATTACGTCGTAGTAATCACTGTAAAATTTGGTGGAAACTATTTTCTGATTTTCTTTTCCTTCCAGCGATTGAATTTAAATTTAATTTTATTTCACATGACTTAAAATTTTAAATAAAAACTCTGTAATGAGGCGGAAGCTGATTTTTCTTTGTAAGAACGAAAACAATAAAATTGAACGGGCCGAAATGCAAGAGTGGATCACTTCAGTTACGGGTTGATGATCTCTGATCTGTCGCGTGGCTCGGTGGTCTAGGGGTATGATTCTCGCTTAGGGTGCGAGAGGTCCCGGGTTCAAATCCCGGCCGAGCCCTGTGTTACAGTGCAGGCACCGTTTTGTCCGCCAAAGAAACGACGGGCTTTGTCATGAAACATCGGAGTGTTTGTAGATTTTGCTATATATAAATTTTGTTTTGATGAAATGTAATTTTGAGGTTATATCGAATATCATTGAGGTTAAAATTCCTTGAAAATGTACTTGGAAACCACCCCCTTTGGGGAATTGTTTATATAGTTTGGGTAATAAAGAGAGACATTGAAATGATTAAGATATATGCTAAATTTACCTTCTTTCGAAACCTTTTTGAAAAATGAAAGCTAATCTAGGTGAACAAAAGCGAACATCAGATATGTGTATCAACGAATTTTACGTGAATTACAACACCGGTGATTAAGATTCGTTACTGTAAAAGGCATTCAATAATAGTTAATCTGTTCGCATATTCAGTTGGTCAACGTGGGTCGAAATCTGCGGAAATGTTTAGAAATCTGAAAATAACAAAGTCCTTTTAATTAATGCAGGAGGCAATAAGTAATGCTCGGTTATGTCCGCGTTTAAAGTAACGAGCCTGGGACAAGGACGTAAATTAAGCCGAAAAATTTAAATACAATAACGCCCGGATAACCGGAGCACTCATGTACCCACCAGGTTTCGAACCTGGGACCTTCTGCGTGTAAAGCAGATGTGATAACCACTACACCATGGGTACTGGAAAAGAGAAGCTTGTCGATCATACTACGCGAAGCATGTAGAATTTTAACGTCAGTAAAAACTGAGTAAATTTTTTCGGCTTGTTCAACTAACTGAAAGAGGCAGAAGTCGAGGAATTTTTTTGATAGTCGTCGTGAAAATCCTTTTGTGACATTTCACATTTCTATTTAAAGACGGATTACATGGGAGCGATAGATTACCTTAGTAGAGGGAACGTCTTAGGCGTTAGTTGCGTTGGAATGAAAAAACTTATTTCTTCTGTTAATCGAAAGTGTTATACGGGAACTGTAGCATTAAAAACTGCGGAAAGGTGGAAATACATATTCCTGTGACAATGAGAAATAGATAGACTGCTGAACTCAGTCGTGGGGTGAGTGGGAAATAAGGGTAACTAGAATCGCTTTCTTTAAACGTAAATGAAAACGTCTAACGGCGTGGCTCGGTGGTCTAGGGGTATGATTCTCGCTTTGGGTGCGAGAGGTCCCGGGTTCAAATCCCGGTCGAGCCCCGATTTTGTTGTCTCCATCGAGCTTTGAACACAAGTTGACACCGTCGTGATCTCGAATTCAAATGTTAGCGAAATCAATATGGTCAGAATAGCACGTGACATTTTATCAAATTGTACAACAGAACATCTCGACATTTTCCAGCACTTGGAACTTGCATTTTCTATAGTTCTGCAAGACGTCGAGTATATGTATTGAATAATTTGAAAAAAATAACCTTGTACTAAATTCCGGCAAAACATTTTCCGTAACTTCGTTTAAATTTTCGGGTACTGTTTCAAATTATGTCACGCGATCTAATACCAAAGAGTACGCGCAAAATTGGATATGTAGACTGCGATCTTTATTCCTATATCCCGATCAAGAAATTGAAATGAAAGAATAGATACTGGTGAAGAAATCTAATAACAAAGTTAACAGGGCAATAAGATTTATTTATTCCCTTTTTCTTCAGTGAAGTGTCGAGTGTGAATTTTAGAAATCATATTTTGTAGGATATTCTTGAAAACACAGCTGTATAATGCGTATGGATTTTATAATATGAAGATCATCAAGAAATAATAATGTCCTAAAAATGAAATGTGCCGCGAAATATAAAACTATCTTCCAGACGATAAGATATATTATCTGAAAGGAAGGAGTGCAAAACAATACACGGCACGACGTGTACCCACCAGGTTTCGAACCTGGGACCTTCTGCGTGTTAGGCAGATGTGATAACCACTACACCATGGGTACGCAGTGTGCCTTCGCGCAATGTATAATAAATCAATTCTCAGTGGTGGCGAATAAGGGTTAGATCTGGATAGTGAATATTTCCCCTCTGTATGAATCCAATGTCACATAAAGTAAGAAATGGTGGAGGTCTGTTCGGTGAAGATATTTCATTGCGCACTCGATCAAGGATTACGTCGTAGTAATCACTGTAAAATTTGGTGGAAACTATTTTCTGATTTTCTTTTCCTTCCAGCGATTGAATTTAAATTTAATTTTATTTCACATGACTTAAAATTTTAAATAAAAACTATGTAATGAGGCGGAAGCTGATTTTTCTTTGTAAGAACGAAAACAATAAAATTGAACGGGCCGAAATGCAAGAGTGGATCACTTCAGTTACGGGTTGATGATCTCTGATCTGTCGCGTGGCTCGGTGGTCTAGGGGTATGATTCTCGCTTAGGGTGCGAGAGGTCCCGGGTTCAAATCCCGGCCGAGCCCTGTGTTACAGTGCAGGCACCGTTTTGTCCGCCAAAGAAACGACGGGCTTTGTCATGAAACATCGGAGTGTTTGTAGATTTTGCTATATATAAATTTTGTTTTGATGAAATGTAATTTTGAGGTTATATCGAATATCATTGAGGTTAAAATTCCTTGAAAATGTACTTGGAAACCACCCCCTTTGGGGAATTGTTTATATAGTTTGGGTAATAAAGAGAGACATTGAAATGATTAAGATATATGCTAAATTTACCTTCTTTCGAAACCTTTTTGAAAAATGAAAGCTAATCTAGGTGAACAAAAGCGAACATCAGATATGTGTATCAACGAATTTTACGTGAATTACAACACCGGTGATTAAGATTCGTTACTGTAAAAGGCATTCAATAATAGTTAATCTGTTCGCATATTCAGTTGGTCAACGTGGGTCGAAATCTGCGGAAATGTTTAGAAATCTGAAAATAACAAAGTCCTTTTAATTAATGCAGGAGGCAATAAGTAATGCTCGGTTATGTCCGCGTTTAAAGTAACGAGCCTGGGACAAGGACGTAAATTAAGCCGAAAAATTTAAATACAATAACGCCCGGATAACCGGAGCACTCATGTACCCACCAGGTTTCGAACCTGGGACCTTCTGCGTGAAAAGCAGATGTGATAACCACTACACCATGGGTACTGGAAAAGAGAAGCTTGTCGATCATACTACGCGAAGCATGTAGAATTTTAACGTCAGTAAAAACTGAGTAAATTTTTTCGGCTTGTTCAACTAACTGAAAGAGGCAGAAGTCGAGGAATTTTTTTGATAGTCGTCGTGAAAATCCTTTTGTGACATTTCACATTTCTATTTAAAGACGGATTACATGGGAGCGATAGATTAACTTAGTAGAGGGAACGTCTTAGGCGTTAGTTGCGTTGGAATGAAAAAACTTATTTCTTCTGTTAATCGAAAGTGTTATACGGGAACTGTAGCATTAAAAACTGCGGAAAGGTGGAAATACATATTCCTGTGACAATGAGAAATAGATAGACTGTTGAACTCAGTCGTGGGGTGAGTGGGAAATAAGGGTAACTAGAATCGCTTTCTTTAAACGTAAATGAAAACGTCTAACGGCGTGGCTCGGTGGTCTAGGGGTATGATTCTCGCTTTGGGTGCGAGAGGTCCCGGGTTCAAATTCCGGTCGAGCCCCGATTTTGTTGTCTCCATCGAGCTTTGAACACAAGTTGACACCGTCGTGATCTCGAATTCAAATGTTAGCGAAATCAATATGGTCAGAATAGCACGTGACATTTTATCAAATTGTACAACAGAACATCTCGACATTTTCCAGCACATGGAACTTGCATTTTCTATAGTTCTGCAAGACGTCGAGTATATGTATTGAATAATTTGAAAAAAATAACCTTGTACTAAATTCCGGCAAAACATTTTCCGTAACTTCGTTTAAATTTTCGGGTACTGTTTCAAATTATGTCACGCGATCTAATACCAAAGAGTACGCGCAAAATTGGATATGACTGATTTTCTTTTCCCTCCAGTGGTAGAATTTAAATTTAATTTTATTTAACATGCTTTATACATGCATTTGCGGAGGATATTATAATAATACTTTGCTGCCCAGTGATTTATAGATTTTCACAAATAGCTCAAGGCATATTAGAAAAGTGAACGATGAGCAAGTAAAAATTGGAGTTTAATTACGAGAAGTCACAGTATATGATGATACCATTTAGGGGTGAAGTCACGAGGAGGCCGACAATCAAGATCAGAGACAAACAAATTAAGTATGATAAAGAAATAAAATACTTGGGAATTTACTTTGATGAAAAACTTAATTTTATTAATCATATAAATAAGACGAAAGAGAAAATGTTAAAACTATTTTATGGTTTAAATAGAGTCTACAAAAGAACTTGTTTGGTAAACTCAGTGAATATAAAAGAGTTGTGTAATAGGGCTGTACAAAAAATATTACTATACGGCATACAGTCGTTTTATACGAATACAACGGTAATGGATTATAAATTAATGCAAGCACAACGGACGTTTTTACTAGTAATATCTAAAAGTTTCAAGACAGTGTCCTCGGATGCGTTGGCGGGTATGGCGGGTTGCATGCCGCTTGATTTAAGGGCCAAAATAGAGGTGGATATATATAGAATAAATAATGAAGGAGAGGAAATAAGCCTGGAAGGGGAGACCTACAATATAAGAAATTTTGAAACTGCGCTTAAGACTATAAGAAGAATTAGAGAATTGAAGAACTATTGTTGGACTTACGATCAAAAACCAAGAACAGATGTTAGATATTACACAGATGGGTCCAAACTAAATAACAAAGTAGGTGCGGCCTGTATCAGGTATAAAGGAAATACTAAAGAAAAAATCCTGAGAAGGAGGATATCGGATTGTTCATCTTCATACAGTGCCGAATTAACAGCTATAGATATGGCTATTAAAAATGCGATTGAAAGGGGAATATCAAGATTCGACGTATATAGCGACTCTATGAGTTCGCTGCAGGCATTGAATACATATGAATATAAAGGTGAAATGGTTTAAGATATAAAACGAAAGTTAAAGAGACATCATTTAGAGGTTTTCCTACATTGGATCAAGGCACATGTGGGAAATAAAGAAAATGAAGAAGTTGATGAGGAAGCAAAAAAGGCTACCTCAATGAGTGTAATAGTTGGTTCGTACAAATTGACCAAACAAAAAATGAAAAGGAGACTTAAGAACTACTATATGAACACTTGGCAGCAGAGGTGGGAGGAGAGCGATGTGTGGGGAGGCCGGTATTTCGTGTCTTTCCTAAGGTTAGCTGTACGAGAATATCGGATAACTTTTATATAAACCAAGCAATTACTCCACACAGTAGTATTGGGGCATATCAAAAGAGGTTTCATTGGATCTATGTAGCTGCGGAAAAGAACAGACGATTGAACATTGCCTATTTGATTGTGAGTTATAGAATTTCGGTGATTTGACCGGAGTCGATACTTCGACGGCCACACCGATTTATTCTTTCCTGAAAAATCCTACAAAAGGTTGGAATGAGACACGCTCGACACCTATTAATATAACAAATATTTATTAACAACAGCGAGCTAAAATGCTCGTATCGAACCGAGACATACAGCTCACCAACAGAGGTGACAGCTAGCGGGGAGTGTGTATGAAAGAGTCTCTTAGATTGTGCGCTGATCGCGGGCTTGCTTCCTATTGGTCAGCTTCGCCGGCGGTTGCCGTTAATGTCCCGATGCCGTTTGCGGGTGACCATGGAGTACGCTCGTGTGTTGCCGCAGAATAATGTACTTAAAAAATTACCATCGGGCATAAGGAATTGTCTAGC
The DNA here is from genome assembly GCA_907164885.2 of Dolomedes plantarius. Taxonomy (NCBI): domain Eukaryota; kingdom Metazoa; phylum Arthropoda; class Arachnida; order Araneae; family Dolomedidae; genus Dolomedes; species Dolomedes plantarius. Next base: position 15,004,030 of record OU015500.1, on the reverse strand, counting down.
CCATCGTTTCTATCATGACTTTTATCGTAGAGCGTTTATAAAAGGGATCATGAGAGACCTCATGGTTCAGCATCTTCCTTTGTTGGGAAACGTGGCCTAGTTCGAATTTCTTTACAGTATATTTTATTTTCGTTCCTGGGTATAATCGTACTATGTTTGCTTTGAAATTGCTTAATTCAATAGTAAGTGTAATTGTATTTGTAACGGCCAATTAAATGAAAAAATGTAAGAGTAAATGTTATTGTATTCAAACTGCACCTTAAATGTTAAATTGTAAGTATATTATGTAAATCGTAATTGTAAATTGCAACATCCTTATAGCGTAATGATTAATATATTTGTCAGTGTATTAGTAATTGGAATTGCTGCTAAAATGTAAAATTGTAAGTATATAATATAAACTGTAATTATAAATTGTAAGATGTGTGTTGTGTAATTGTTAAATGTAATAGTAAGTGCATTGGAGGTATATGAGCAAATTAATGCTTGAAATTATTAAAAAAAATGGTTTAATTACTTTTAGAAGAAATAATTATTATAAAAATGTTTACCAGTAAACCTGTTTGTTAATGGTTTGTAATATAATTGTATTATGTATGTAATGTAATTGTTTAATGCAATAGTAAGTGTATTTATGTTTGAAATTGCATCTTAAATGTAAAATTGTAAGAGTAAGGTAACTGTAGTGAAATTTTACCTTGAATGCAATTTGTGAGTGTACAATGTAAATCGTAATTCAAACTTGCAATGTATCCATAAAGTAGTGGTAAAAGTTATTGTAATTGTAATTGAAATTGAAATTGCATCAAAAATGTAAAATTGTTAGTATATAATGTAAATTGAAATTGTAAATCGTAATATGGTAATAATGCAATGGTAAATGTAATAGTAAAAGTATTTGAAATTGCACCTTAAATGTAAAATTGTAAGTATATAATGTAAGCTGTAATTGTAAATTGTAATATGTTCGCAAGCGTAATCGCAATTTAAACTGCAGTTTGAATGTAAAAGGGCAATTTTATAATTAAATTATAACTGTAAAGCGCAACTAGTTTGCAGGGTATGGATAAGAAATACTCGTATATGTATAAATAAGTAAAGGGAAAAACAAAGAAAGCAAGAAGGAAATGGTGTGTAACTTAAGCGGGGTTACCTTTATAAATTGGTTAAATAGATAGTTTAGGATTGCGAATTGTAAAGGGAAAAAAATCGGCTTGGTGGTGTCCGAGTAAGTCGTTCACCTCCGAGCCAATGGGACCCTACTGAGCGGATTGCTGGGGGGACGACTTGGCTCCAATTAAATATGCCGTATAAGCTTATCGCTGTGGTCGGAAGAACCTTTAGAATTAACATGCTTTAAAATTTTTAAATAAAAACTATGTAATGAGGCGGAAGCTGATTTTTCTTTGTAAAAACAAAAACAATAAAATTGAACGGGCCGAATGCAAAAGTGGATCACTTCAGTTACGAGTTGATAATCGATGCTCAGTCGCGTGGCTCGGTGGTCTAGGGGTATGATTATCGCTTAGGGTGCGAGAGGTTTTGGGTTTAAATCCCGGACGAGCTCTGTTTTACAGTGCAGGCACCGTTTTGTCCGCCAAAGAAACGATGGGCTTTACCATGAAACATCGGAGTGTTTGTACGTTTTGCTAAATATAATTTGTTTTGATGAAATGTAATTTTGAGGTTATATCGCATATTATTGAAGCTGTTATCGCATATTATTGAATTCCTTGACAATGTATTTGGAAACCGCCTCGTTGTGAAATTGTTTATATATTTTGGATAATAAAGAAAGACACTGAAATGATTAAGATATATGCTAAATTTACCTTCTTTCGAACCCTTTTTGAAAAATGAAAGTTGATCTAGTTGAACGAAAGCGAACATCAGATATGTTTATCTGCGAATTTTACGTGAATTAAAACACCGGTGAGTAAGATTCGTTACTGTACAAGGCATTCAAAAATAGTTTATCTGTTTGCATGTTTAGTGGACAACCAGGGTCCCTATTTGCCAAGTCTTCTGGAGAGTGTCCCAAGATGATTGCATTTAAAATGTGGAACAAATATTGTTGGTCTTTGCTCAACAAATTCCTGTCTATTCAGGATCCTATGGGTCAACAACCTATGGGTTGATAATCCTCCACAGCTATTTTTTTCACAGCAAGTGAGCTTCTGCCCGATTTGCGTACTAAAATAATTAAGTGCTGCAGTTTGACCGTCAATATGTTGGAAGATGTGGCGAAATGGGAGCTCATTAAAATACAGGAGGCATATGCTCCACTATAGCGGGCGTCCTACATGATTTTCTTGTCGGTGGATGACACCGTTCTTCCATCCAGTGTTGGTTATGGTGTCCTTATACCCTTGTACTTCTCTTTTTTCTAGTGATATTGATAGTTCAGGAAACCGAGAAATAATGCTTTGAGCTATATCATTTGATGAACTCAAAGAAGGAGATACATGTCCATTATAAGTTGATCCAGGTTCCTAGATAAGAGAATAGTGTTCTTTCACATTCGTGCGAGATTGCTTGGCATTCAATTTTTCGACGAACAAATTATCATCTTTTTGTCAGTTAAAGAAAAGACCCCAACTTTCCTCGGGAGGTGTGAATTGACTTTTCAGATCTGTCCTAACACGACTTTTGTATCTTCTTATTTTACACTCATACACCACATAGAAGAATCTATGTCGGTTATCATCCTAACGTCTCGCAGAAAATTTGACGCTATGAGAGCTGTTGCCCGATCACAACCTCCAAACCCATAAGTTGAATTATCATCTGCCATTGGGGCTCTTCAGTCGATGTACTTGGTTTGTATTAATCTTCCTCATACTCCGACTTTTCAATAGAACTGTGTTTGTGTTCCTCAATTTCTGAGTTCTCTCCTACTTTAGGAACTTCTTTGCTTTTCAGTGTTCTTTGAAGATCGCGAGGTTTCCCCTCGGCCTTCTCAGTTTCAGGTACGCAGAGTAGGGAGGGACCACAACACGGTTCAATCTGGTTCAAACCAATTCAATCTAGTTCAAACCAGTTTAACCTATTTCAAGTGAGTTCTAGTTCGTTTTGTTCTAGCAAAACGAGCTAAGAGTAGCTCAGTGAAAATAGCGACATATTGATTAATTTCTGTTTTTTCTAAGACATTTCACGAACGGAAAAAATAGATTATTGATCACAGTTTAATTTATTAGGTTATGTAAACCAATAATCAAGCATAAAAACTAAAGCTTGTTTGTTTTAAAAGTTTTAAAAAGAGAAAACAATTACAAAAATATCAAGATTTTTGCAATTTTTTTATGTCGTTTTTCTTCTTAATACAATAAGCAACTTTTCCGCACAAAAGCGTTCCGAAATAAAAATATTTAGTTTTTTTCGACCCACTCTACTGCGTACCCATGGTGTAGTGGTTATCGCATCTGCCTAACACGCAGAAGGTTCCAGGTTCGAAACCTCGTTAGTACATATCATGGCGTGTTTGTTTTGCACTCCATCCGTTTAGATAATGATATTTCGTATTATCTGGAAGATCATTTTTATGTCGTGGCACATTTAATTTTTAGGACATTATTATTTCTTGATGACCTTTATATTATAAATTCCATACGCAATATACAGCTCTTTTCAAGAATTTTCTACAAAATATGATTTCTAAAACCACACTTGACAGTTCACTGAAGAAAAAGGGAATAAATTAATCTCATTGCCCTGCTCACTTTCTTATTAGATTTCTTCACCTGTATCTATTCTTTCATTTCAATTTCTTGATCGGGATATAGGAATAAAGTTCTCAGTCTTCATTCCCAATTTTGAGCGTATTCTTTGGTATTAGATCGCATGACATAATTTGAAACAGTACCCGAAAATTTAAACGAAGTTACCGAAAATATTTTGCCGAAATTTTGTACAAGATATTTTGTTTTCAAATCATTCAACAAATATACTAGACGTCTTGCAGAACTATAGAAAATGCAAGTTCCACGTGCAGGAAAATGTCGAGATGTTCTGTTGTACAATTTGATAAAATATCACGTGCCATTCTAACCATATTGCTATCGCTAACATTGGAATTCGAGATCACGACGGTGTCAACTTGTGTCCAATGTTCGATGGAGATAACAAAATCGGGCTCGACCGGGAATTTAACCCGGGACCTCTCGCACCCAAATCGGGAATTATACCCCTAGTCCACCGGTCTTACATAAAGTAAGAAATGGTAGAGGTCTCTTCTGTGACGATAATTTATTGCGCACTTGATCAAGGATTACGTCGTTGTAAAAACTGTAATTTTTGGTTTAAACTATTTTCCGATTTTCTTTTTCTACCTTTTTGTCCGGTGTATAAGTTATCTTTTGTAATATATAATATTTATTTATAAGTGAAATATTGATATTTTAAGTGTTTGTGCGGCATAGTTCAAGACATCATAAAAATAGTGAAAGAAATTCTTATATTTTAATATTTGTTGAACTTAGAAGAGACAATACGACCGAGGCCTAGCTTCGACTGTGTGTGGAAAGTTGTTCCGGGTAGGCTAGCAGACTGCTTCGGCATAGGCCTAGGCCTTTCAACGGAGCGGTCGCACTAGCGACAGTGTCAAGCTCTCCGAATAGTACTAAAAGGGAGTAATTTGTTGCTGGATGTAAATTATAATATATTATTTGGTGAAGCAAGTTTTTTTCTAATTTTTCCTGCTATTTGTTGTAGGATTGAATAACTGCCAAGGTAGGTGGTCATCACTTATTTGGTGTCAAAGATATACTAAGACACTCTAATTATATATTGACGTGACAATATTACTATTAGTAAAACTGTATTGATGTGAAAATAAGTTAAATATTAATGTTTTCAGGACTGCTTTACAGACCATATAATTTAGTAAATTATTGAGGTTTAGTAAATTATTGAGGTGGACGTGTACTTAAGTATCGTCGGATAAGTTATTGGGGTTATTATAAGTGACAGGCTTAGTAAAGTAGAGTGAAATGCCTTTGACTAAATTAACTTCCTCGAAGCCACAAAAAGGGAAAGAGAAAACCCCTCCGGCTAGGAATAAAGATCAGCCGAGGCTAAGCCCATGTGGAAATAGAGAAGAAGAGTTTAAGAAAACTCAGAGTCAAAAGGGAGCAGAGGATATAAGAGAGGATGTACAATTGCCGGGTACAAGTAAAAGTGATGTAGAAGTAATAGAAGAGGAATCAAACGATAAAATAGACTATGAGGCGGCATATAGCAGATCAGGGCAAACAGTTAAAGAATGCCAACAGAGAATCTTAGAAAATGTTATAAGATGCAATTTGTCAGTGGATAAAAAGGACAGACTAATTGAAGATTTGGCTACCATAGTTGATTTGCTTCATAAACAGCAGGCGCATACACAGTTTGTAAGAGGTATGTTTCATGAATTACAAAGGTTCAAAGGTCCAACAGAAACATATGCGGATAAACTGAAGAAAGAAAGGGATCGAAGTAGATCTAGTTCCAGGCGCATAACTGATAAAGTAACTCATGTGTTGACCATAACCCCAAAGGAAGAGCAGAATGCTGAGGAAACAAAAATGGAAATAAAGAAAGAGATTGATTCCACCAAGATTAAGGTTGGTATTAATACCCTTAGAAAAATTGGGAAAGGAGGCGTATTAATAGATACGGAAAAAGTAGAGGAGATAGACAGATTGATAAAAGAATTATGAAAAACGATAGTTTAACTAAAAAATACAAGATTGACAAACCAAAAAAAGGAAATCCGCAGATTGAAATTTATGGCGTGACAAAAGAAATAGACAGAGAAGAGCTAGAGATAAAGGTAATGAAATAGAATGATAAGTTGAAAGAGGGGGAAGTAAAATTTGTAACAAAATTTAATTTTTGACAGGGACAAAATATAGTAATCAACCTAAATGGAGGGGCATTTAAGAAAATCATGAAAAATAAAAAAAAATCAAATTGGGATGGAATAGATATAACATAAAAGAATTTCTGAGACCAAAAATATGTTATAAATGCTTCAGTATTGGACATTTGGCCAAATGGTGCCTTAATGATCGGGTGTGTAGGGATTGTGGCGAACTAGTGCAAGTGGATTGTAAGTAAAATTTGACCTGTGTTAACTGTAAGTTTCTGAATAGTAAACTAAATTGGCGAGACTAAATTGGACATTTATCATGCGCCTACCGATAGTACGTGCACTTGTGTAAGCACGGAGATAGGCCGTATAATCGCATGAACGGATTATGGCTAGAGCCTGCTCAGCCCTATTCAAATGTGTATGTTCCGTCTCGGAATGTTGACTACAGCGCCACTGTGAAGGTGTGGACAAATCCTGTAAAACCGCAGAATGATCAACGCTCTCCGACTAAGCGGGACGCAATTGTAATCTGTATCGTTCACCCGACTTAGCGGTGACAATTAAAAAAATTTGTTAATAAACGGTTATTCAAACGACCAGTGATGAATTATAATATTGTACAGTCCAAGATAAATAAATAAGATCCAACGAAGGATCATCTGTTCCTAGGAGCTTGGACGTTAAACCAGACTATGGATAAAACGAAAAAAGAAAACACAGACACTTCAGCCAAGAAAATGGACACTTCATCCATTCAAGAAAAATTAAATAGATGTAAAGGCGGTATAAAGGGCAACATTACCAAATTGGAGAATTTTGTTGCTGAAAAGAGTGAAACCAAGGATACCATTACAGCAGAGCTTGAAGTTAAATTAAAGAGAATAGAGCAGTATCAGAAGAGACTCGAAGAATTAAGAGAGCAGTATTATGAAATACCTGATTTTGATGAACTTCAAGAGGTAGAATCAGATATTGATCTTTCAATGGACCGCCTCGAAAAATCAGAGGTAAGCATACGCATTTTGATTGATTCATTAAAAAGTGCTCTAAATGTTTTAAATCAATCTAATGAAACCGAAAGTACAATTGGTTAAAAAAATACGCTTACCAGAAATTCCGCTTCCAGTTTTCTTTGGAGCTTACACCGATTGGGCAAATTTCAAGACCCAATTTACCAATTTAATAATCAACAACACTCAGTTGAATGACGCTCAAAGATTATATTATCTTCGAGCATCCTTGAAATCGGAAGCAAAATTGTTAGAATCGTCAGATGATAGTTTTGAATCCTTATTTAAAGCTCTAGAAGAGTGTTTCCAAAATCAAAGGTTAATCGTGGAATTTCATATTTTAGCGATAATTAATTACGAAAAAATTAACCAGGAATCTGCAAGAGAATTTCGTTCTTTAGTGGATTGCGTTAAGAAAAATGTAAGAGCTTTGAAAGTGTTAGAGTACGATCAAAACAAGTTATCGGATATTTTGCTAGTAAACATAATCCTTCAAAAATTAGATAGAGAAACCAGAAAGCAATTCGAGTTTTCTTTAAAGACATCTGACGTTCCCGAATTTGATTCACTGATAACTTTTATAGAAAAACGAAGTGCGATGCTAGAAAGCATTAGCCGTTCGCCACATACTAACAAGGCTATAAATAAGAGTAATATTTCCTTCGTTAAACCGAAGGCGTTTGTAGTAAATACAAACAAAGTTCATTCAAACCCATGTGTTTTGTGTAAAAATATGAATCCTTTGTTCAAATGCATCACATTTCAAAATATGAGTGTAAATGAAAGGAATGATGTTGTGAAACGTGATAATTTATGTAAGAACTGTCTTCGTTCTCATCCGGGCAAGTGTATGTCCAAATTTAAATGCCAAATAAATGGCTGCAACAAGGCCCATAATTCACTTCTGCATCTCTCAAGTAACGAAAAAACAAGGGTCGATGATTCAGCGGAAACCCATGATTCAATGATTCAGCCGAAATCAGTTAGCGAAGGTCAAACAACTTCGGCAATTTTACGTATTCGGCCAATAAATCTGTTTTGCTAAACACTGCTTACATCTACATTCAAAACAACCAAAGAGAAAGAGTAGAATTGCGAGCCCTTTTAGACTCTGCTAATTCGTTATGTCTGCTTACAGAAAATGCAGCGCGCAGGTTGGGGTTAAAATTAAAAACAAATAGAATAAACATTTCTGGAATCTCGGGCGTAGGAGTTTCGGCAAAGTATGCAGTGAGTGCTGGGATTTCAAATGAAGATGAAACATTTTCGCGCTGTTTAGAAATGGCAGTGGTACCTAAAATAACGGATTTAATTCCTACAACTAAATTGGATATTTCAAAAGTAATTATTCCCCAATCTATTAAATTGGCGGATAAAAATTTCTACACACCAAAGGAAGTAGACGTGTTGATTGGAAGTGAATTATTTTTCGAAATTTTAGAGGCTGATCAAACACGAACACTAGATGGCAAATTATGATTGCAAGCAAGTCGTCTAGGACATTTAATCGCTGGATCTCTACCGCAGTACGATAACAAAAAATACTGTTGTTTATTGAAGGAGTCGAATTTAGAATTACACTGCTGGCCACTGTAAATGCAACACCCTGAAGGAAACATGCAAATAACATGAAATTTACAGCATGCATTAGCGGAGGTGAGATATGCAAATGATTAGAATTTCAGCGCAGACGCACATCACGCGCGCCTGTGACGCCACTTCAAAGCGCTATTTAAGGCTTGGAGATTTCGACGATTTCAAGTTCGGCAATTGTGTTTTTCTTGTGGTTTTCTCTAAAAACGATCAATTATGCCTCGTCGAAAACAGCGATCATCTTTTGATCAAGTATCGAGTTCGACAGAGGAAGGATAGTGGCCTACCGAGATTGTGGATTATCTTTCAGGGAAATCGGTAGTCGTGTTGGACGAAACCAAACAACTGTAATGCGGATATGTGATCGTTGGATGCAGGAGGGTACGACGGACTGGCGTGTTCGATCGCATCCACCTCAGTGCACCACTTCACGTGATGACAGGCAAATTGTGCGCATGGCAGTGACGGATCGCTCAGTGACATATCGAACCATAGCACAGCACATGCAGTCTGTAACGCATCATCCAGTGTCTGTGCGTACCATTCGACGCCGTTTACAGCAGAGTGGTCTGTCCGCAAGACGTCCATTGCTTTGTCTACCCTTGACGCAGAAACACAGACATCTCCGCCGCCAATGGTGCGATGACAGAAGGATGTGGACGGCAGAATGGAATGAAATTGTCTTTACTGACGAGTCACGCTTCTGTCTGCAACACCACGATGGTCGCATTCGAGTCTGGAGACACCGTGAAGAGAGGATGCTGAACAGCTGCGTTATGCACCGCCACACTGGTCCTGCATCGGGTTTTATGGTATGGGGCGGTATTGGATATCACTCTCGCACACCTCTAGTACGCATTGCCGGTACTTTAAACAGCCAGCGCTACATCTCCGAGGTGTTGGAGCCAGTTGTCCTTCCTTACCTTCAGGGCTTGCCCACAGCCATATTTCAACAGGATAATGCGCGACCACACGTGGCACGCATTGTCCAACGGTTCTTTGTCAATCGCCAGATTGAATTGCTTCCCTGGCCGCCTCGCTCTCCGGATCTTTCGCCGATAGAAAACATGTGGTCCATGGTTGCTCTACGTTTGACCCAGATTCCATCCCCAGCTGCCACAGCTGATCAACTTTGGCAACGTGTGGAAGCTGCTTGGTCTGCTGTATCCCAAGAACTCATCCAAAGTCTCTTTGAATCAATGCCGAGGCGTGTGGTAGCGGTGATCTCCAACAATGGCGGCTACTCTGGCTACTGATTTTGGCAGGAACCACACTTCACAGAAGTCTATAAATTTAATCATTTGATACTTGGTCAACATGTTATCTACAAAATAAATTTTGTTGTGATATCTCTTGTCTTTCTTGGTGTTGCAATTTGGGTGGCCAGCAGTGTAGAATTTAAAAAATTCTTTGAAATAGAATCCATCCCAGGCGATAATAAGGATGTAATAAAAAGTGAAGAAGAAGTGTTCTGCGAAGAACATTTTTTGAAAACATACAAGCGGGATGAGATAGGTAGATTCATAGTACAAATACCATTAAGAGAGGGTGCAAGAGAGTTGTTAGGGCATTCTAAAGAAAATGCTAATAAAAGGTTAGCCGCTATTTGGAATAGACTAGATAAAAATGAAACAATGGCAAATTTATACAGGGAATTTATGGAGGAGTACGAGAATCTAAGACATATGAAAAAATTAAACACGATGAAGGGGACGAGGTCTCTTATATTCCTCATCACGCGGTGTACAAGCCAGAAAGGACATCGACTCCTTCAAGAGTAGTCTTCGACGTGTCATATAAAACCACTAGTGTTGTTTCTCTGAACTCGGTTCTACTAATCGGAGGGACTATTCAAGAAGATATTTTCTCTCTGATCAATAGGTTTAGAACTCATAGATATGTCTTTAGTGCGGATATAAAAAAATGTTTAGACAGATTTTGATAGATCCGAAACAGAGAGACCTTCAACGCATCGTTTGGAAGTCAAGTAAGGACGCACCAGTAAAAATTTATAATCTATGCACCGTTACATACGGAAAGGTTAGCGCTTCATTTCTAGCAATGAGAACGTTAAAGGCCTTAGCGGAGGAAGAAAGTAAGAATTTCCCTGGGGCTGCTGCAATTACCTGTAGAGATGTCTACATGGATGACTTTTTAAGTGGAGCTGATACTTTGGAGAAAGCCAAGATTTTACAATCACAGTTTATTCAGCTTTTAAAACGGGGTGGAATGGAGCTGCATAAATGGATTTCTAATGATCCACAACTGTTACAAGATGGTTCAAGTCCAGATTATTCATTTACGGAAACTTCTCAGCAAATTTCTGTAAAGTGGACCACATGTTTTCTATCGGCGAAAGATCCGGAGAGCGAGGCGGCCAGGGAAGCAGTTCAATCTGGCGATTGACGAAGAACCGTTGGACAATGCGTGCCACGTGTGGTCGCGCATTATCCTGTTGAAATATGGCTGTGGGCAAGCCCTGAAAGTAAGGAAGGACAACTGGCTCCAACACCTCGGAGATGTAGCGCTGGCTGTTTAAAGTACCGGCAATGTGTACTAGAGGTGTGCGAGAGTGATATCCAATACCGCCCCATACCATAATACCCGGTGCAGGACCAGTGTGGCGGTGCATAACGCAGCTGTTCAGCATCCTCTCTTCACGGTGTCTCCAGACTCGAATGCGACCATCGTGGTGTTGCAGACAGAAGCGTGACTCGTCAGTAAAGACAATTTCATTCCATTCTGCCGTCCACATCCTTCTGTCATCGCACCATTGGCGGCGGAGACGTCTGTGGTTCTGCGTCAAGGGTAGACAAAGCAATGGACGTCTTGCGGACAGACCACACTGCTGTAAACGGCGTCGAATGGTACGCGCAGACACTGGATGATGCGTTACAGACTGCATGTGGTGTGCTATGATTCGTGATGTGACTGAGCGATCCGTCACTGCCATGCGCACAATTTGCCTGTCATCACGTGAAGTGGTGCGCTGAGGTGGATGCGATAGAACACGCCGGTCCGTCGTACCCTCCTTCATCCAACGATCACATATCCGCATTACAGTTGTTTTGTTTCGTCCAACACGACTACAGATTTCTCTGAAAGATAATCCACAATCTCGGTAGGCCACTATCCTTCCTCTGTCGAACTCGGATACTTGATGAATCAAAAGATGATCGCTGTTTTGACGAGGCATAATTGATCGTTTTTTTTGAAAAAACCACAAGAAAAACACAATTGCCGAACTTGAAATCGTCGAAATCTCCAAGCCTTAAATAGCGCTTTGAAGTGGCGCCACATGCGCGCGTGATGTGAGTCTGCGCTGAAATTCTAATCATTTGCATATCTCACCTCCGCTAATGCATGTTGTAAATTTTATGTTATTTGCATGTTTCCTTCAGGGTGTTGCATTTACAGTGGCCAGCAGTGTAATTCAAGTAGAAGGTATTTTAAATTCGCGTCCTTTAGTACCATTTTCGTCAGACATAAATGAGTTTGAAGTGTTGACTCCAGCACATTTCTTAATCGGACGACCAATTACTGTGATACCTGAACCGCAGATTATTAATTTAGCAGATAATAGAATATCCCGCTGGCAGCAGATGAAAAGGTATGTTCAAGTTATTTGGAAGCGCTGGCAGCGCGACTATCTTAATCATTTACAACAAAGACATAAGTGGCAGTTTGACAAAAACAATATTAAACTTTAGAGATACAGGTGAAGAAATCTAATAAGAAAATTCGTAGGGCAATGAGATTTATTTATTCCTCTTTCATCAATGAACTGTCGAGTGTGAATATTAGAAATAAGATTTGTATTATATTATTGAAAACAGAGCTGTATATTGGATATGGATTTTATAATATGAAGATAATCAAGAAATAATAATTTCCTAATAAATTAAGTGTGCCGCGAAATAAAAAAAATAGTTCTTCCAGATGATAAGAAATAGCATTATCTGAAAGGATCGAGTGCTAAAAATGCTACGCCACGAAGTGTACCCACAATGTTTCGAACCTGGGACCTTCTACGTTTTAGGCAGATGTGAAAACCACTACACCAAGGATGCGCAGCGCGTATTCGATTATTGTATAATAGATCAGTTCTATAGTATAGGCACAACAACCCTTTTGGAAACAAATAAAAAGGGTTTCCACAATGATGGTATTGTTACATATTGTTCCGTTTTCTGGGTTCGATGGTATTGAATAAAAATTCTCTTCAGAAAGTTCACACAAAATACAATTTATTATTCTATAAATTCTTCAGGCGCATATACAAATTCAACAGAAAACACGTAATAATTGTCTTCTATATAGCAGAAAACTCTAAAAACACAAGTCAGGATAACAGAGTCTTCAATACAATACTTGCCTAGCGCGCTTTCAGTACATTCAATTCTCAGTAGAAAAGAACACTCAATGATTTTCAATGCAAATCTCAGGTATATTTATAGACTTCCAAAGCGCCCCCTATCGGCCGCCAGCTAGAAATCACTGGAACAGTCCAAAAAAGCCTAGAAGGATCCAGAAAGGCCCAGAAAGTTGGCGACCAAAATAAGTCCCCAAATCCATCGCCAATTTGGCGATTACTCTCATATTTGGCGAGATTACCATAGACTGGCAAATTTCGTAACAATATGTTTAACGATAAATTTTTCTTGTTTCTATTTACTTAGGTTATAAACATACTAGTTTCTTTAGCAATCAAAACAGTTAGTATTTTTATAATCTTATAATATAGTACATGTTTCATTACCTCATTAGTATATCTTGATGATAAAGTGAGTTTAAAGCATATTAAACATATTTGAATCGTTTAAGAAAGTAAACTCCCTTACATAAAACGATGTACAGTTTCGCTCCACAAGAAAAATAACACTATCTTTGAAAAGATCTCTCTTAATGGAAAAGCGATTTTTGTTTTACAACTTCCACATCTTTATAACAAGGAACGCATTTTTAAGGATCATGAAATACTTTATTTTGCACTGATTTTCTATCAAACTAAAATGTTTAAGGTTCCTGAAAAAAAATTTATAGCTGCAATTTTGTTTCTTTTTCGGTATAAATGCACTGAAATTAATTCAGATGAGTTTTCTTAACCGTTTACTAAGTATGGAATTTTTTGTAATGGATATTTCGTGTCTTTATTTTGAAATACTTCCTACATACACCTATGCCAGTACCGGGACTGAAACCCACAGACTAAGTAACTGAATGCTAGGATGTATGTTTGTGAGCATATAGTCACGCTATTAGTTATAGAGTTTTGAGGTCATGTAGAACTTCTTGTGAATATTATATCGTAGTAATACGTACATGTTTCCTTAATCCAATTAAAAAATTCAAACTTTAAGTAGTTACGAAGATTAAATATATTTTTGTTATTACTTCTAAATATTTAAGAAAGTTTGGACTCGTCATCGTAGAATGTGTATTAGATCAATCAGAAGTGTGTAAATTTAGGTGATGAATTTATGACATTAAATTAACCATAATGATTATGATGTATTACATTGTAATTTTTAGTTAATTGTTTCTGAATTATACAATTTTAAAGACGAAAAACAGATTGATATAATCTCACAAAATGTTGTTTACAGCAAACACGAACCGCATTTAAGCCGTTGAATGAGATGAACAAACTTCTACAGCAGCTGAAGCATGGAAGAAATATAGCGCCGAAGAAAATAACGCTTTTTAAACTAATTGGAATTTCTTTTTTTAGCATCTATTTTGAAATGAATAAAAATTTTGAAACTATCTTAATAATATAATTTGTCATAATAAATACAAGACAATATCCCCTTACGATGTTTTTGATGCAATAACATCACAAATAATATGAATATTTTAAGCTCTAAAGTATTTGCATACAATTAAAGATAAATGAAGCAAAAGAAATTCTGTTTTTTTTTACTATTAAATTCTCTAAAGCTCTTAAAAGTCAATGTAAGTTATTATTGTTTAATTAGTTAAAATTTTTTTGGACTCTTAATCTCGAGGAGGTTAATATTTTTATTTAATTGTTGAATGTTTTTTAACATCTAGATTTAAACATTTTTAATCTAAAAATTGCTTGTCTAGATTTTAGATAATTTTTTTAAAATCTAAAGCGGATTAATTGTAATTATAATAATCTTTACTATATTTCTACTCCTATCTATCCTTTCACTCATTCTCTGTCCAATCTTTCTCTCTCCCTCTCTCTCCAGATATTCGGATCTATTTATCGATTAATATCCCATCCTATATATTTTCATGTAAGTACCTTTTAATTATATATATCTATTCATATCTCAATGCCACTTTTTCGCTTTCTTTTTTATCATCATATACACGTTTTTATTGCAATATAGGAATTAATTTCTCTCGCATTTAAACTGATTTATTTTTATGACTACATGAATGAAGCAGTAAGTCTTATAATCAAATGATTCATTTTAGAACTGTCAGATATAGATATTGCTAATCTCGATACACCGGAGGAACAAGACCTTTACAAAAAATTCTCGAGGATAAAGTGTATTTTTTTCAGGTTGTTAAAACTAATATTAAACATTTTATTTTCCGTCAGAAAAAAGCAGAAAAAACTAGATGAACACGCCCAATCTGTTAATTTTCATAGAAATGTGCAGGTAAACGTAGGATCAATGAAAAAGACTCGAAAAAGTTATTTTTTAAGTCGTTGTTGTATGGATAAGTTAAATAGATAATCTCTTAGAATATTAAAAATTGTATTCCTTGAATAGTGATTAAACATAAATAATTTGGTACTCATTTGTTGTTTTTATTGTGTAAAAATATCTGAGAGTGTACCATAATGTATATACATAACTGAATTTGAAACTTAGTTTATTAGCCCTGCAATTTATCTTTATGTCATATTGTACATTTCTTTTTAAAAAATGAAAAGTAGTATGAGTAATTTTGAAACAATTACTAAGGAAAAATTAAGGTATCATGCTTTCTATATAATTTCTCCTTTAATTTACTGTTTACAAACTGGTATGGTTTGGAATAAAATCTTAGAGAAAAAAAATATTGAACAAATATCTAAAAGCAATGATGTAAGAAACTTTGCATTGGTATTACCCGAATAACAAATTTAAGGATATTTTGTAGATTTACTCAACGTCATAAAATAAGTTTAATGGGTTTTTTCGAAATTGGTATTGAATTTAAATCCAATCAGCTCATGTAAAATATTGTTTAGAATTTCTCACATCCACCTTTGAAAGATGTATTGAAGAAAGATACTTATAGCTCTCTAATAGGATTTTCCTATTAATATATATTTACTAGAATGCTACAACTGAGTAATATATGCAATTCCTAGAGCATTTAAACTCGCTAAGTTTAAAATAAAGCACCACAAAGCATTATAAATAAAAAAAAGAATTACAGCCTCGTTAGGGAAAGGTTTTCGAAAACTGATCAAAGATGCTAGGCTGTTTTATTGAAAACAGGTTGAATGTCGATATCTTTAAAAGTTCTCATTAGAGAATATATAAAAGTTACATTAGCTTCGATTTCCATTCCAGATTACTGTCAAATCTTGAAAGAAATTCTGTTTGATTTCAAATTAAAATTATTTACTCACAAATTGGTAGAAAGAATGCTTTCAATGTATTCAAATTGAAACTTATTTTAAAAACAGTGATTACACTACTTTTGCCCCCAAAATGTTATTGATTTTAACAAGACTAATAGAGAAGAAAATAGTTGGCTGAGAGGATTCGCCACAATTTACAATTTTTGGCTGGTAATACATAGTTTTATAGCTTCCGTTGTTTGAGAGATAAATTAATAAACTGATATAATGTAAAAGATTGGGGTGTTGAAATTGTTATTTCCTGAAAAAAGAGATTATTGGGTGTAAGTCAGAAGAAAACAAATGTTATGATTTTATTAAGGATACCTAGCTCAAAAGTTTTAAAATGAATCTAGAAGGTTTCCATGAGAAATTTGCTCATCTCCAGATAGATCAGAATAACATATAGTACGAATTTTTGTTTAAAAAAATTATTTCTGTAACCAACTAGTTTAAACAGGGCATCATTACGTAAAAACTCTCATATGTGTAGCCCCACAAACTGTGTACCATCACTAACTGATTCCCCAAAACTCTCATGATGCCCTAACAGCGTAAAGCGGCCTTGCAAACAGCCGCCGGGATCGTAAGAAGCAATCCCTAAAACTCTCTCTGACTCCGTATGCGAAAACAACTATTATCATTCGTGCCGACACCCTCTGAACTCTGCTTGCTGAGAAAGGATGTTTGTCAGTCGATCTAATGTTTACCTAGCTGGTAGCAGCATATTTTCGCGTGTGCCTGTATACTTTTAAAATTGTGTAATTCTGTAAGTAATTGTTATGTTTTCATTAAATTAGTTAAAATGTCACCTAGAGTTTCATTTTTTTACTGTCGGGATCAAATTTACTTTCTCCCTGAAGTCAACAGGACTCGGTTGTTATGTGACTGTTCCGGCGAATGGCCACATTTTTAAAATTGGATCGATGAACATACAGAATTGACATTTTAAAAAATTTGATGATCATCTAAAAATCAATAATAATTTACAAGCACCTAACGGAAACATATTTTGGATAATATTTTGGATTAATAGGTTAACTGGTTTCAGCGATGATATTTGAGGATTGATTTAACGAGGATGATGATGTGTGTAAATATTCAGAAGATAACAAATGGAAATCCGAAAGCTAGATTAGTAGAACAACTTGAATTAATGGAGCAATGAAGAACTTGTTCTATGCGCATAAAAAGGCGTTATTTAGAAATATCTCAGAGGTTACTATTACAAGAAACTATATGAGTCTGAAACTCCAAAACAAACGAAAATATGTCTAGTTAAAACCATGTATGCTTTCCATAAGAAGGAGAAGATTAATAGGCCAAATTTCGTATTTTAGACACCAATCCTTAGGATTCACAGAAACACTATTCAAACTTCTGATCTGAACATTGGAAGCACGAATTGAGAACATAGATCTCTTGAGAGGTAATTTCTACTCCTATTAAATCGAGGAGAGAGGCTGATACGGTCAAAGTGATAGATACACAGAAAGAAAAACACAAACTGAATTAAGTATTAGATACCAGAACACAAATACCTGCTTTAGCCACTGATGTATAAAAAGAAAGAGAGGAGAACATTCAAAATGTTTCTAGCTCAGACGGCATGGAGATGACACTATCAAAGCTTTCCCTGGGAAAGACAGCGATTCATCAGCAAGCCGACATCTAGCCGGTCTTCACATTTAAAAAAAAGCGTAGTAAGTACAGCTAGACTGCGAAAATTTATAAAATGAAATTAGTTTATATAGTGATGAACTGGCCATGCTACGCTGGTGTGACAACAAAATTACTTATGCTTGTTTTCATATATATTCTAAACGAAATAACCTTTTTAAATGTGTAATTAAAGGCTCCGTGACATTAATCAACGAATCATGTGTCATTTCAATTATTTTATTTCTCGATAACAACTTTCAAAAAGAGATTTATCAACCTTGCAGGTTATTTGTTATTTACGAGAATGAAAATCTGCAGCATATTTCCTGTCACTATTTTTCTTCAATTTGGAACGTTTAACACTTGCATTCAGTAAGACCCTTTCCCACAGTACCTTTTCAACAACCACTATATATACAAAACTAGCTGAATACCCGTGCTTCGCTACGGAGTACATTTTAGGATAATTACAATGAAAAAATAATGAAATTTCTTTTTAGAGGATTTCCTTATAAACAATATTTTTGTTTCTTCAATGGGCGGAACAAATATTACCAGGCTCGCTCGCGAACTTACGCGTGAGCAAGCTACGTAAAACTGACCGTGGTAGAACCAATTTTCTCTTTAATATACGCCAGAATTTTTAAAGTTTGGCCTTGAGACTTATTTATCGACATGGTGAGGCATAATTTGAGAGGAAATTACACGGAAATGTTTTATACATAGGCTTAATTTAATATCCATAAAACAGATTAATTTAAATTAAATTCTTAAAAATCTTTTATCTCAATTAGTCTAGTGGTTAAATTTTATCTTTTACTGTATTTTAATAATTTTTTGTCAATTTATTTCGTTGTTAGGCACGTGATGCAAAATTTATTTTCAGTATCACAAAAAGAAAAGAAAGCTCGTGATCAGCATTTAATAAATCAAATTCTAAAAACTAATTTTTAAAAATTCCCCTAAAATCAGAAAATAGAGGTAAAGATTCGAAAAAGATTTTATTTTTAAGGAATTTTTAGGATCTTTCTCGTGATGCTACTTTTATAACCCTCAGATTATTATTTTAAGGGGGCACACTACCTTTGACTACACTGAAATGACCGTAAACATTCGAGCCAAAATAACCCAAATTCGAGCTACTGAAACTCACATGATATTAATATATATATATATATATATATATATATATATATATATATATATATATATATATATATATATATATATATATAAATATATATCTAAATTTTTTGTTTTATATTAAAATTACAATTCTTCAGTTATATTTTATACAATAATAGAACTTGTAAATCCATAAATAATTTTTAGATTTTATTTTTAACTGTACACATTACTGAAAAAGGAAAAAAATAATTGGATGTTTCGCGCATCATAAAATTAAGAAATATGCATACAGAAACTATTTTTTTGATCAAATTAAATTAATGTACTCAAGTTTAATGTAAAACCCAAAAATGTACAAAAATATAGTTTAAATTAAAAAAAATTACATAAAATAAAAAAAATTAAAATTTAGCAATTTTTTAAAATTTAGCAATTTTTCAAGTGTAAAAATATTTTTACAAATTTATTTTTATTTTTTTGGTTTTAGTATGTAAAGAAACTGAAAATACGAATCTGATAAAATCTTGTGTGTCTAGCACACATAGTTTGGGAGTAACAGTGCGCGTAATCCAAAAATTTACATATTTGAGAAAACTGAAGTTGGAATATACATGGCCATGGCAACAGAATGCGCTTTACATAAACTCTCATAATTCGAGAAATAATGTGATTTTTTTATGCGGTTTTTTACATATTGTTCAGAAATGTCTCAAAAATCAGAATATAGCAAAAACCAAAAATCGATTTTTTGAAATTTTAAAGGTGGTGTGCCCAAAATGCAAACTTAAAAAAAAAGTTACAAAAACAGCTTAAAAATTTAATTTTATAAAATCTAAGAAGAATTTTTCAAAAATCTTTCTTAGTGCTCCCCTACATTATAACAAGAATCGCCTTGCAAAATTCCATCCCTTTAGCCCCAGCGGTTTGGTTTGTGCTTTAACTGTCAGTCAGTCAGTCACGGAAGTGTTTTTTTATATATAGATTATATTGATGTTAGTCTTGTTTGACAATACGATATCTATTCTAACAGCAATTCTGTTTTGATTTTCTAAAACAATCAACATAAAACTTCTAAACTAGAGCCAATTTACATGTCCAATAATACATTCTTAGATTTTGGTTGAAACTTAATTTCATCCAAATATCATTTACATGAATCAATGAAATTAAAGTCTAATGAGATTTAAACAATATAAAAATTATTAAGTGCATTTTCCATTCCGTAATATTAGATATACCATTGCACTGGAAGCATTTATATGTGGAATAAATATAACACTCCGACTTTAACTGAAAACGAGAGTCAATTTAAAGATGTGTTGAAAGACTTTCATTTAGTCCTGTCTTAGGCCCTCTAGCAGCAAACCTGAAATTTCTTAAAACACTTTAATCTTTTTTGTTATTCTCATTGAAATTATCCCCGGATCGATTATTAACAACGATAAGGAGGTTTTATTGAAAGAGAAGTTTGAGGTATGGAAATTAATTGCAATGCATACAACATTTCTCCAGAACAGATTAGAACAGTCCCCAGAAAAGTTTATTTTGACTTTGTTAAAAAAACGGGATAATTTCCTGATCTATTATGTATACAAGATGGGAAAGAGGAAATGAACATGTAATCCGTCCGTCGATCAAGTTTATCGTTCATCGGACTTTTTTCAAATTTTCTCATCGACTTTAAAAGTTTTTCATTTATTAATATGATTTATTGAAATATTCAAAAGGATATTTGAAAAGAAGATATAGTAAAATAGAATCCTTCCTTTGGGAAATGTTTGCTATGAGTTTTTTACCCAAAGAATATATATGTGCATTAAAAGAAGGCATTTTCTGACTAAAGTATAAGATTCTCTTTGAGGATTAGAGATCGTTTGTTAGAGAATAGAGTAATCTATGATGAGCAGCTTATGTAAGAAAAGTTGCTTGTTTTCTATTAAGTAAATATCAAGACTTAAAAATATAATTAAACTGAGAGATTATTATAACATGTAAAATATTCCTCAGAAATAAATGACTGTCTTGATATATATATATATATATATATATATATATATATATACACTGAAGTGCCAATGAAATAGGGATAGCAAAGCCTATGCAATTTGTGTAGCGCTGCGCATCATGTATGCGCAAGTGAGGGCACTGTGGTAACTGCATATATAGCGCGTACTGTGGTTGTTCTGAATTAGTTGTTGGAATTGCCAGTATAGGTAAACTGCCTGATTTAGACGCCTTCGATCGCGGACAAATCGTAGGTGTGCGACGCATGGGCCATTGAATTTCTGAAATCGTCAGACAGCTAGGATTTTCAAGGTCGACAGTGTCAAGAGTATACCAAGAATACATCGATGGTGGAAAAAAAATAGCGATCGGGCAAACTGCAAAGGACAATTAGCCTTGACAGTACGTGGTGAGACACGGCTCAGACGTATTGTACGTAGCCAGCGAAGCCAAACATTAGCTCAAATTACCACCCAGTTTAATGACCGTGCCAGTCGTACAGTCAGTAAACGGACTGTGAAAAGCTCGCTTCACCGTATGGGTTTCGGGAGCCGTCGACCTACGAGAGTACCATTGCTCTATACTCGCCATCGGGCTGCACGTCTTGCCTGGGCAAGAGAGCACAGAGACTGGAGTGTAGAGGACTGGAAACGAGTAGCATCGAGTGATGAGTCTCGATTCCGACTACTGAACGCCGACGGGAGGCTGAGAATATGGCGTCAGGCTCATGAAGCCATGGATCCTGCATGCCTGGCTGTATAAGGGCATGGTGGCTCAATCATGGTCTGGGGTGTTTTTTCGTGGCACAGTTTGGGATCTTTGGTGCGTGTACCAACCTCCCTCAATGCAATTCGGTACGTAGAGTTGCTGGGTGATCACCTCCATCCGTTTATGCTGTTCTGTTATCCGCACGGTAATGGAGTTTTCCAGCAAGACAACTGTACCTCTCACAAGTCCCGGTTGGCTACTGGCTGGTTGGATGAGCATTCCTCTGACTTCTCTGTCATGAATTGGCCACCTAGAAGCCCAGACTTAAATCCTATTGAGCATCTTTGGGATGTTTTGGAACAAGGCGTGAAAGGCCATCACACAGCACCAAAGAACCTTACTGAATTATGGACAGCTTTAGCCAATATTTGGCAAGCCATTCCCGCGGAACGTTTCCAGAAACTTGTTGAACCTATGCCTCGTCGTGTGGCAGCCGTTATCAAGGCCAGAGGAGGCCCAACTCGTTACTAGGTAGGGATCCCTAATTCAGTGGCACTTCAGTATATATATATATATATATATATATATATATATATATATATATATATATATATATATATATATATATGAAATGACCCAAATTGGGTCATCTCAAAGAGCGCCAAAATAAAATTAGGTGAGAGAGGTTGCCAGAATTGGCGGAGGAATTTAGTATGTGGGAAGGCGAAGCGTTTACGCCAAGACGAGAAGGAGGGGTTACCAGGACAGAGATGAAGTGCAGAATGGGTGATTATAGGTAGTTAGTAATATTATCACAGAATATCCCCCCCCCCCCATCTAAAATGGATTGTTGCCGCGGCCATCGATTCCAAGACACTCCAGATAGTGAGAACATGAAAATTAGTAGTCAGAATATTAGGTTAAAGCTGGCTTGAAAATCATAAATTCTTATGCTAAAATGTACAATTGAAAGACATAATAGTATGAAAAATGGCATAATTTTAAAAACAAATAGCTGGAGTAAAATAAAAATGGAATGGTACACTTCAATGAAAACACTAACAACAACAGATGTAAAGATATTCCAAATACAAATACAAGTAAAAAAAAATTGTGCATGTCTCAGCCACTGACATTCTTTACACAGAATTTAGAACTTCTGAATAATTCCAGTAGTCCTGAGGTGCACACAATCAAGATTTTCGACAAATATTTACTAAGATGGTCCGGGATGGACTTCAAAGCAACAGTTAGCTAAAGTGAGTTACTTTAAGGAGTTTCGAAAGTACAGCAATATTCACTTCCAGTAGCCCCAAAATTTGGAATCGACTGAAAGATCGTGATTCATGTATCGCATCAGACATAAAGGTATCGGGCTTGTTATCACTTTTTATATTTTATTTTTTTTATCATTGGTTTTCAATTTTAATTTTTTCTCTTGCTCATGTAAACAAAAACATTAAAAGTTCTTTGAACAATTAGTAGAATAAATTTACCAAATGCTGTCAAAATCAACTTCCAACGTCAATACCAAAGGTCTGGTACCTGATGTTGCAAAATTCGAACAAAATACAAATTCCAACAATTGACACCAACATTCAATTATTGTGAAGAATAAAAAAATAGTAAGACAATACAAACATAAATTTGAGGTATGTGGCCTGTTGTGAGTACATCCTCGTGAGCGTTTACCAAAGGGAAGGTGCTTCCAACCTGAATCTCAAGTTGAGCAAACTGCACAAAATGAAAAGGGGAAGGCAAGTTTCTCACACATGAGAGGGAAAAGCAACTATTCAAAGGGAACATTTGAAAAGAGCGAAGAGACAGGGAGGACAGTGAGTGAAAACCCCAGTATGAAAATCAATAATATTTATCTAGTACATAGTATTTTTCATATAAAATGTAGTAATCTTCAAAAAGTTTAAAAAAAATGTGAGTTTCATTTACACTCACGGGGTTTCTTCAAAATTAACTAGGATGGCGATAGGACAGGAATGCTAAAATAGAAAGATTAAGGATAGCTGAATGATTTACATATTGGTGACTTATTCGTGGTGTAGTTTGAAATTCTCAGGTGAATAGTAAAATCTCAATTTTGATGAATGTACAAATTCAGTGGGTTTTTTCGTGTGGTAATTTTCATTATCAAATTCATAATTAACTTCAGATAACTTTTTTTATAATCTGGTAAGGTCCTGAATAAGGAGAAGTCAACTTTCTAGTGTTTGGGTATTCGAATTCCACATATATTACTAAGTCTCCAGGTTGAAATTTAGATTCTTCAAATCTAGTATCATATCTCGTCTTATTTTTCTGGTGGTATTCAAGAGTTCTGGTTTTAGATAAAGTTCTTGCTTCATTAAGTGGAGGATAAGTATTTTGGTCAATTGGAGAATCAAACGGATGTTTGCCAAATAATAAGTAGGCAGGGGTGAACTAAGTTACAGTATGAGGTGAATTCTTATATTCAGTAACAACTTGCTCCTGCACCTTTTCCCAAATCACTTGATTATCCTGATACTAAAGAGAAAGCTATTCCTCCCATGCCATCTTGAAGGGGTTCCAAAAATTCCAATGATTGTATTGTGTTATCATGGACCATGGGCTTTTCTTAACAGATCATCCTGCCGGCTCCTGAAATGACCCAAATTGGGTCATCTCATGAAGTAACACAATCGAGGCCGAAAGAATACAATTTAAAATCATAAAGAAGAATTGAAGTTTATTTCATGAGAACAGCGACATAACATCTAATTCGCTTCGAGTCAGTCCAGCGTCTACCGCAAAGAGGGCCCAAATAGAATTAGGTCAGAAAGGTTGCCAGAATTGGCGGAGGAAGTTAGTATGTGGGAAGGCGAAGCGTTTACGCCAAGACAAGAAGGAGGGGTTACCAGGACAGAGATGAAGTACAGAATGGGCGATTATAGGTAGTTAGTAATATTATCACACACACACACACACACACACACACATATATATATATATATATATATATATATATATATATATATATATATATATATATATATATATATATATATATATATATATATATATACCAGTATAGTCAATAAGTTCGGGGACTACCCTCCCCCCTCATGCCGGTGTGTGGGGGAATCGATAACGATGTGGTTTGGAAGTCTGGTTATCTGCGTACGCCTGAGACGTCACATGACGCTTTGCACAACTGCTATAGAGCGCAGTTCACCATTTGGCTGCAGACTGTCAGCCTATGATGTCGATGTAGCAAAATGTCCTTTTGGGAGCAACGTTCCAACATTAAATTCTGCTACAAATTAGAAAAAACCACTGCACAAACGTTATGGTTACTGCAAAAAGACTATCGAGACGAAGCTATGTGCAGATCAAAAGGTTTCAAATGGTATAGCTTGTTTAGAAATGGGAGAGACGCTGTTGCAGATTTGCGAAGTGGGTGACCAGTGACCCCACAAACGGAGGCAAACATCCAACGGGTAGGAGCAGTGGTTGTTTGGTTGGTTGAAGTTTATTGGCGCAAGGTCCAGAAAGGACAAGCTGCGCCAAACACAAGGCAACATCGACAACAAATGGTATGTACAGGTTCTTCGTCGTCTCTGGGAGGCAATCAGTGGTAAACGTCCACACGTTGGGAAATCCAACATGTGGATGTTGTTGCACGACAATGTCCCGGCGCACCGATCCCTGATGGTGCAACAAGCCCTTGCTAAACACGGCACTACAGTTCTGCCACAACCCCCGCATTCCCCAGACCTCAATCCTTGGGATTTCTACCTGTTCCCGAACCTGAAAGATCGCATCAAGGGCAAGCGGTTTGCAAATGCCGAAGAAGTGATGGCAACAGCGACAACCACTTCACGACAGCTCTCCCGCAACGGTTTGCAGGACTGTTTCCAGAAGCTTAATCAACGTTGGAAGAAGTGTATAGTTGCAGAAGGACATTATTTTGAAGGTGATTGTGTTCAGAAGACTTTGTAAGTCTATTAGTTGTTGTAGTAAATAAAGTCCCCGAATTTATTGACTGTACGAGTATATATATATATATATATATATATATATATATATATATATACACTGCTGGCCACCCAAATTGCAACACCAAGAAAGACAAGAGATATCACAACAAAATTTATTTTGTAGATAACATGTTGACCAAGTATCAAATGATTAAATTTATAGACTTCTGTGAAGTGTGGTTCCTGCCAAAATCAGTAGCCAGAGTAGCCGCCATTGTTGGAGATCACCGCTGCCACACGCCTCGGCATTGATTCAAAGAGACTTTGGATGAGTTCTTGGGGTACAGCAGATCAAGCAGATTCCACACGTTGACAAAGTTGATCTGCTGTGGCAGCTGGGGATGGAATCTGGGTCAATCGTAGAGCAACCATGGACCACATGTTTTCTATCGGCGAAAGATCCGGAGAGCGAGGCGGCCAAGGAAGCAATTCAATCTGGCGATTGACGAAGAACCGTTGGACAATGCGTGCCACGTGTGATCACTCATTATCCTGTTGAAATATGGCTGTGGGCAAGCCCTGAAGGTAAGGAAGGACAACTGGCTCCAACACCTCGGAGATGTAGCGCTCGCTGTTTAAAGTACCGGCAATGCGTACTAGAGGTGTGCGAGAGTGATATCCAATACCGCCCCATACCATAATATCCGGTGCAGGACCAGTGTGGCGGTGCATAACGCAGCTGTTCAGCATCCTCTCTTCACGGTGTTTCCAGACTCGAATGCGACCATCGTGGTGTTGCAGACAGAAGCGTGACTCGTCAGTAAAGACAATTTCATTCCATTCTGCCATCCACATCCTTCTGTTATCGCACCATTGGCGGCGGAGACGTCTGTGGTTCTGCGTCAAGGGTAGACAAAGCAATGGACGTCTTGCGGACAGACCACTCTGCTGTAAACGGCGCCGAATGGTACGCGCAGACACTGGATGATGCGTTACAGACTGCATGTGCTGTGCTATGGTTCGTGATGTGACTGAGCGATCCGTCACTGCCATGCGCTCAATTTGCCTGTCATCACGTGAAGTGGTGCGCTGAGGTGGATGCGATCGAACACGCCGGTCCGTCGTACCCTCCTACATCCAACGATCACATATCCGCATTACAGTTGATTGGTTTCGTCCAACACGACTACCGATTTCCCTGAAAGATAATCCACAATCTCGGTAGGCCACTATCCTTCCTCTGTCGAACTCGGATACTTGATCAAAAGATGATCGCTGTTTTCGACGAGGAATAATTGATCGTTTTTTTGAAAAAAACCACAAGAAAAACACAATTGCCGAACTTGAAATCGTCGAAATCTCCAAGCCTTAAATAGCGCTTTGAAGTGGCGCCACAGGCGCGCGTGATGTGCGTCTGCGCTGAAATTCTAATCATTTGCATATCTCACCTCCGCTAATGCATGTAGTAAATTTCATGTTATTTGCATGTTTCCTTCAGGGTGTTGCATATACAGTGGCCAGCAGTGTATATATATATATATATCTTACTAAAGACCTTTATAAATCCCCCTCCTTCTTTTATGAAAAGGAATATCTTTTAAGGCAGTGATTCTCAACCTGGGGGCCGTACCCTTCTAGGGAGGCGTTAGGGTTATTTAGGGGAGGCACGTGTGGTTGGCAAAAATATATAATTATGTAGAGCTTTCTTTTTCACAAGACTCTGTAAACGAAAATTAAATTCAACTGTTCGGTGTATGATAATTATCTGTTTATGAAGCTTTTCAATGCATTATTCTATGATTGCAATGAGATAGTGATGTAAGCAATATTGAAGAGTCGTGTTGTTTACTGATAACGTAACTTTCATTCCTAGTCACGCTACTGGAATCTAGAACTTGGTCTGGCTGCCTGCGCCACTACAGCTTCTTCAATACATCTGTGTGAATCTTTATTTTCTGTCCTTGCTAACATGAAATCTAAACATCATGAACGGCAGTGATGTGGAGAACGAACTTAGATGTGCCTCATCTCAACTGAGACGAAATATTAAATTAATTTACTTTTCCCATTTAATCACTTTTTACTTATACGTTAATTTTTTTTCTTTTTTTTCTTTATATCTGTTATTTTTGCTACACATTGCGGCCTTCCAAAATTTATGAATATATGTTTCAGACCTAGGGAGGCATAAAGTTTGAAGTTCATGAAAAGGAGGTCCCAGACAGACAAAAGGATGAGAATCTCTGTTTCAAAGGATAATGTTAAAAAATATCAAATAAGCATTTTGAGGTAGTTTTAATTACAAAGATGATTATGAATACGTTAAACGATGTATGTGATTACCACAAAGAACAACAAAAGTAGGTAATAATCAGTGAATATATTTAATAGTGAAAAGTAAACTAAGGTTTTATATGTTAAAGAGAATTATTAATGAAATAAATATAGTTTTTATTTAAAATTTTCTCCTAAATTTCAGAATATTTTTTACAAATAGCGAAAAGTTTCATACAAAAGCAAATATATTTTCTAATTATGAAAGATTCATAAATTTCTTTAGAATAATTGTAACTTTACCAATATTCATGTAAAATCACTGATCGTCCCACATTTAGTACCATTGTGGCGATATAAATATGAATTCAATACTTTTAAAAATTAAAATTTATTCAACTTAACTTGATAGATACATATACATAAAAATTTTGACTTATTTTGGTTTAATTCCTAAACTGATATAATTCAATAATCTTAAAATAAATTAAAAATACTTTCAAATAGAGTAAATTACTACAGAGCAAACCTCTATACGTTTCATTACATTTTCAATGAAATAATTTTATGAGCTATTTCTGTGCAGGAGACCGCATGAAAATCAAATTTCTTTTTGTGTAATTCTTTCCGTTTGAAAATCTTTGATCTTCATACTTCCAGACGATAATGAAACTTAAACGATCAAACAAGTCAAAAGACAGAGTAATGTTTCGGTATGTTTAAGTATCTTAAAGATTATTTCTGAACTTCATTAAGATTTTATGAATGATTACTTATAAAACATTTTTGTCCCTTGCTTAGTTATTTTTTAATTAGTTTACAATAATAAAACATCGGTTGAAAACCTAATAAAGATAAAGAAAATGGCGTAATTAGTTTTAAATACTCTACCTTACTTTTAAACACATGAGTGTTTTAAAATTGAAATTAAACTGTAACTTTTTTTCAAGCAGTTTTATATATATATATATACAGTAACCACCGCTTATAGTGATCAGTGGTTATAAGAATCAACCGCTTATAAGAATCAATATCGCAAAAACAAAAACAAATGTATTATTTCCATGTTAAAATTTTCGCTTTAAACAATCAATCCACCGATTTTAAGAATCAGTTTACACTCTTCGCTTTCCTTTCATTTTTCTAAAAAAGCCACTTAAACCCTCCAAAGGTACGAAGTTTTTCTTAATTCTTTTTAAAAGAAAGAGTGATAAAATGGGATGGAATTCAGTCGTAAAATGCATCCCCTTCTTTGTTAGACATAACATAATAGTTTCCCCTTAAACGCTTTAGCTAAACACTGTCCTATTAGCTTGACCCAGGGGCATCCTATCCGTGCGGATCCGATTTCACTTTTCTCCACTGACAAAAAAAGACAGGGACTCTTTTTCCCCCCCTCCCAAATTCTGGTTGCGGCTTCCTGAACCCTGAAACACATAAATTTTCGGCGAAGTGTCCACTATTACTTAGGAAAATGTGACATTATTAGATTCAGCACGTTATCAAACCGTGAAACGTAAACTAGAAGGTGAATCTTGGCCTGAGGCTATTGGTATTGAAAGAGGTATAACCAGCCTCTTGTAAACTTCATTTCGTCAAACTACCATAGAAAACTTATTCTTGCACCCTTCCTGTAGTGGAAATGTTAAACTGTTAAGCAGGTATGTTGTAAAAAATATTGGATTATTTTTTTCTCTTACTATAATCATGTGTATCTACTTATAGGTCTAGAAATTAAGTTATATTTTTAAAATTATAAAAATAATTTTAATAAAAGATAATTAACGTAAATTAAAGAGTATTTTATTGTAAATTATCTAATATATGTATATATAGGTGTGTGTATTCCTATCCAAAAACCTAAATTTCGGCTATAAGAATGAGCCGCTTATAAGAATCAAAAACAGTAATAACAAACGTGATTCTTATAAGCGGAAATCACTGTATATATATATATATATATATATATATATATATATATAAAGAGAGAGAGGACAAGGTGGGATTATGGACCCCCTTAATATCTGTCCTATGCGCAGGTGCAGCCAGTAATTATAGCTGTGATCGTGAGCCCCTAGGTTGCTGCAATGGATAGTCAAGGTCATTGACCCCAGTTCACTTGCGAATGACGATCTGTGGTCAATTGTTTGTTTTTCGAGTTTTCAAACTTTTACTGAGGAAAGTATAAGTGAATTTCATATCTACTACTATGTTTTGTAAAAACTGATTCCTTTGCCTTATTCTACACGACATGAAGTTCCTTTTGAGCTACTTCGAAATTAAATTCGATGTAATTGATAATGGGAAAAACGAGTTTGTTTCCAAGATGGCGATGTTTGAAATATGGACCCCATGGGTGCTGGTATTATGGACCCGTGTCCAAATTACCAACAACCGGTTTCGATGATGTAATAATAATGTTTCCGTGAGTAAATGCAATTCCTCAGCTGATTTCATTCTGATACATTTTAGTGTCATGTTTTGTAATCCTTTTCGGTTATTCTGGAAACTAAGAATGCAAGTTGAGAAGAATTCTCCCTCTAGCAAGGACGCTGTAGTGCGTAGACGATTTGGTTTTGGTTTGGAGCGCTACGGTCAACTTTTTGCTACACGAGGGTTAATTAGACCGGGACCTACAGTTTAAAGCCGATTCCGAACGGCTACAAACATTCATGCCAACAATAGGACTCGAACCCACAGGATCTGAACCGAATGCCACAACCCTAGCCATTCGGCCATCGCCTGGCACAAAAACTAGGGAGGAAGCCTGTTTTACCAGATTACGCTGAAAAAGAGTTGGTGACCTATTTGCTAGAGATGGAGTCAGTATTTCACTGTCTCACTCTACAAGATGTGAGGAAATTGGCGTTCCATTTGACTGAACGCAATAATATGTCCCACACTTTCATAAACGAAGCAGCAGGGAGAGACCATCTAAACCGATTCCTCACTCGTCAGACAAATTTCGATCAGCCATATGCACGTGCAGAAGGATTCACACGTGAGAAGGTAGCTGGGTTATTTTTATTTGCTGGAAGGCTTGTGTTCTGGGAATCATTTCCAGAATCTTCAATGTAGATGAGACTGGTTTAAGTGAGGTTCAGTCAAAAGTTTCCCAAGTCATCGGGTTGAAGAGAAAACGTCAGGTGGGAGCTCTGACTACAGCTGAACGTGGTTCTCTGGTAACTGTGGTTTGCAGCATGAGTGCTGGGGGAATACATTTTCCACCAATGATGATATTTCCTCGTAATATCTTAACGAATCAGCTTATGAATGGAGCCCCATCCGGAGCAATTGGAATAGCTTACCCCTCTGGGTGAATACAGGCCCATATGTTTACAGAGATGGTCCAGACCAGCAAGAAGCATCGTGCATCTTCTGTGAAGGTGCATTCAAAGATGACACATGAGGAGAACTTTGGATTCGTTTTGTGATGAGCCTACTCTGGATTCCTTCTGTGTGCACCGGAGCCGAAGCTGAGTTTTATATTTGCGACTTTTGTAGCCAAAATTGAAATTTTTTATTTAGATAATATCTGATGATCAAGCTGTTTAATAATATACTATCTTTCATTAACTTTTTCATTTGAAAACATTTCGCTTTTTTGTTTCCAGCTGTTTAATAAATAGATAAATGAGGTTTTTTTAAAAAAAAGAAGGTGGGGGTCCATATTACCCTCCACTTTGGGTCAACTGCAAGTTTTGACTTTTTTCACTTACGTGAATGTATACATCTTAAAATTTGATTTAACGGAAAATCCCCCTAAGGATGTTTAGATGATGAGTTATGGAAGAAGTTAGAGCCACAAAATATGAAAATAAGTCTTTGGTATGACCACAGTGAGCCAAAAACAAAAGGGGGGTCCATATTCCCACCTTGTTCTCTCTCTCTCTCTCTGTATATATATATATATATATATATATATATATATATATATATATACTTATTTACCCGTGTCGGGTTAAATGAGAGTTTAACTCATCTTTCAAATCAGTCCTCATCCTACTCCTTTCTGGTCTCACCCTCATATAGATTCCTCCATGACATGCATTAGCTTAATAGCATTTCAACAGAGTATGCGATATCTATCTGGGAGTGAAGGATACCATTACGATGTGTGTAGTATATACGTTTTCTCTCAAATGCATTGTTACTAAGTATCCAGCTTAGTGATATTATGAAATTGGATACTTTCCAAAAATACGTGTACTGTGTTCGGTCACTAATGGATATATTATCTCACGTTTCGTCATTTATCTTTCATTTCATGGGTTTTGTTTAACGCATTTGCTTATTTTGAAGGCTACGAATGAAATATTCATTCTGTTATTCATTTTTATTTTCTCTGTTCTTAGAATTAAGGATCTTTGAAGAATCTACTTCTTAGAATTAAGAAGATATAAGTTATTAAGAAGAAATAAGAGATGTATTAAATATATAAATAAGATGTGGCATTTTGATTAAATATTTTGTGTGAAAGAAAAACCTACATTTATGATAGATTTTTCATTCTCTTATCTACACTGAAGTGCCACTGAATTAGGGATACCACCGAGTAACGAGTTGGCCCTCCTGTGGACTTGATAACGGCTGCCACAGGACGAGGCATAGATTCAACAAGTTTCTGGAAACGTTCCACGGGAATGGCTTGCCAAATATTGGCTAAAGCTGTCCATAATTCAGTAAGGTTCTTTGGTGCTGTGTGATGGCCTTTCACGCCTTGTTCCAAAACATCCCAAAGATGCTCAATAGGATTTAAGTCTGGGCTTCTAGGTGGCCAATTCATGACAGAGAAGTCAGAGGAATGCTCATCCAACCAGCCAGTAGCCAACCGGGACTTGTGAGAGGTACAGTTGTCTTGCTGGAAAACTCCATTACCGTGCGGATAACAGAACAGCATAAACGGATGGAGGTGATCACCCAGAAACTCTACGTACCGAATTGCATTGAGGGAGGTTGGTACACGCACCAAAGATCCCAAACTGTGTCACGAAAAAACACCCCAGACCATGATTGAGCCACCATGCCCTTGTACAGTTCCAGCCAGGCATGCAGGATCCATGGCTTCATGAGCCTGACGCCATATTCTCAGCCTCCCGTCGGCGTTCAGTAGTCGGAATCGAGACTCATCACTCGATGCTACTCGTTTCCAGTCCTCTACACTCCAGTCTCTGTGCTCTCTTGCCCAGGCAAGACGTGCAGCCCGATGGCGAGTATAGAGCAATGGTACTCTCGTAGGTCGACGGCTCCCGAAACCCATACGGTGAAGCGAGCTTTTCACAGTCCGTTTACTGACTGTACGACTGGCACCGTCATTAAACTGAGTGGTAATTTGAGCTAATGTTTAGCTTCGCTGGCTACGTACAATACGCCTGAGCCGTCTCTCACCACGCACTGTCAAGGCTAATTGTCCTTTGCAGTTTGCCCGATCGCTAGTTTTTTTTCCACCATCCACGTATTCTTGGTATACTCTTGACACTGTCGACCTTGTAAATCCTAGCTGTAGGACGATTTCGGAAATTCAATGGCCCATGCGTCGCGCACCTACGATTTGTCCGCGATCGAAGGCGTCTAAATCAGGCAGTTTACCCATACTGGCAATTCCAACAACTAATTCAGAACAACCCCAGTACGCGCTATATATGCAGTTACCACAGTGCCCTCACTTGCGCATACATGATGCGCAGCGCTACACAATTTGCAGAGACTTTGCTATCCCTAATTCAGTGGCACTTCAGTGTATATAAATAAAGCAGAGTGTCTCTATGTATGTATGTATGTAACGTATACAAATCTACATTTCTTGATGAATCTGATTGAAACTTCGTATACTTATGTTTTGAAGCCTGGAGATAATTCTAATATAAGTTTGGAAGCTTTAAAAGGCTTATATATACATGCAGGTTTTAAATAATATTTCATCTCAAGGAGTTGGAATCAATCATTCATAAAAACTACGCATGCCCACCTAGATGTTACAAGGTAAATAAACGCATTAAATATTGTTAATTAGTAGTTGTTTGGTGTTATTTAAAGTTAATTTTCTTATATTACTCCTTTTATTTTATTTTCATTAATCCTTTTTTACTTGGTTAATTTTCAGTATACGGATTACCGTTGAACCCTATGTGACTTGCTAACTTGCGATTATTTGCTTTCTGAAATTTTGTTATTAGGTATTTTACATATTGTGTTTGTACTTCAGAATGTTTAGTATACTTTATTTTATATTGTTCTTAATTTTATAATTCACGATGTACTTTTAAAAGCATAAAAATTAGTATATCTTAACTAAAAAGAATCAGTCTAAACTTAAGCACAGTTTTGCGATTTATTTAAGGTTAACTATGTTTGTTTTTAGCTATTCCATTTGTTTGTTTTAAAAATTGATTTTTTAAAGGTTTTTTTGGTGTCCTATGGTAAAATAGCACTTAAAAATTAAAAAAAGGAACAAAAACTTCCCTGTAAATAGCATACTTTTTTTATAAATTGGTCAATTTGAAGTAATTTTTATTGAAATTTAGCTAAAATGCCTATAACTCTGCATAAAAATCTTAATGCTACTATTTTAATTTCCTTCTCACACATGATACATATGACTGTTATATTCAAAATGACCTACAATCTTAACAGAACATTTTAAAATGCAAAAATAATACACGCAATTTTATGTTCCAATATGGAAATTTTCCCCGATTCATCATTCCTGTCCTTATAAAAACAGCCCCAAATAAAAAACTATTTATTATACACCAATTATTGTGCGTCATTTCATTAACAATAGCATCTAAAACATTTTCTGACAATTTTATCAAATTATATACATTATTATGTGAGATATCATGATAACCGTAGAGATTTGTGCTAAAAAACTTAATTCTGAGAAACACACAATTTTGAACTCTCTGTGGCCATCTGGAGTACCGCCGCATATATTGGAATTAAAGATTGGTGCACCTATTTTGCTTCTCAGGAATTTGGATCCACCTTCAACATTATGTATAAAGAAATTAATGAAGAACTTTATAGAAGCGACTATAATAAGTGGACAAGCCGCAGGCAAAGATAACCGTCATATGTCTCATGTGTGAGAAGGAAATTAAAATAGTAGCAATATAATTTTGTGCAGAGTTATAGAGTATGCTATTTACAGGTAAGTTTTTGTTCCTTTTTTTAATTTTTAAGTGCTATTTTACCATAAAAGACCAAAAAATCTTTAAAAAATTATTTTTTTAAAAAAATTGACTCCGGACGTAGAATATTAATCTGAAGTTTAGCTAAAACGCCAATCACTCTCCACAAAATCCTAATGCTAATATTTTAATTTCCTTCTCACACATGATACATATGACAGTTATCTTCAAAATGGCCTACAATCTAAGAGAAAATTTTAAAATGCAAAAATAATACAGGCAATTTTATGTTCTAATATGAAAATTTTCCCCGATTCGTCATTCCTTTCCTTATAAAAACAGCCCAAAATAAAATGACTACAATTATATCACAGAAATATTGCAAAGAGTTGTAGACAGAAGCATAAAAAGAAAGAATATTCAAATAAAGTAGTGCTATTTTACCATAAAAGACCCAAAAAATCTTTAAAAGATTATTTCTTTTGAAAAATTGACTCCGAACGTAGAATATTAATCTGAAATTTAGCTAAAACGCCTATCACTCTTCACAAAATCCTAATGCTAATATTTTAATTTCCTTCTTACACATGATACATATGACAGTTATCTTCAAAATGGCCTACAATCTAAGAGAAAACTTTAAAATGCAAAAATAATACACGCAATTTTATGTTCTAATATGAAAATTCTCCCCAATTCGTCATTCCTTTCCTTATAAAAACAGCCCAAAATAAAAAAACTACAATTATATCACAGAAATATTGTAAAGAGTTGTAGACAGAAGCATAAAAAGAAAGAATATTCAAATAAAGTAACTGAATTAAACAAAAAATGACAGATAGTTCAAATTCCACATCACTATCCAATTGAAATAATATTTAATGGAATAATAACTATTAATTTATGAAAAATTAGAAAATTAACTAAATGTAAAATAGAAAAGTAAATAAAACATAATTATATTTCACTGCCCTTCAAAAATATCCAATTATAACACAATTTCCTTAGCAATACAAAAACAAACAAAAGTGAAAACAGTATGTGACTATCACAGAAATATTCTAGAGTGTCACCAGTAATCCGTATACTGGGAATTAACCCAGTAGAAAAGGATTAATGAAAAAATGAAAACTGAAGGAGTAATATTAGAAAATTAACTTTAAATAACTCCAAATAACTACGAAATAACAAATCCATGCGTTCACTTACCTTGGACATCTAGAATTAACATCCAATAGGGGCGCATGCGCAGTTCTTATGAATGATTGATTCCATCGTCTGGAGAGGAAATATTATTTAAAAACTGTATTTATTTAGAATTATTTTAAAGCTTCCAAACTTATCTTAGAATTATCTTAAGGCTTCAAAACATAAGTATACCAAGTTTCAACCAGATTCGTCAAGAAATGTAGATTTGTATACGTTACATACATACATACATACATAGACACTTTGCTTTATTTATATAGATAAATATATGTTTTGCCCCGTAAAATAGAAATATATTTACTGTATTATTTTAGTCCTTTTTGTTAAAAAAATATCCTACAAGCTAAATGCTTCAAAGGAAATATATTTTTCAAAATATTAATATGTTTACATTCGAATCCTTTTAAGTTAGATTCTCCTTATGGTTCCAATTCTTTAGAAAAGTGTCCTACTTATAGATTTCGTTATGCATTATTGGTACTATAGCTTTTTGCAGTAAATGTCTTGAACTCGGAACAATATCCACCCTCCTGCAAATAATATTTAATATGTAATAACTATTTTTTTACATTATAATATACCTAACTAGTTTAATATTGTCAAATGATTAACATATTTCATT
This sequence comes from Dolomedes plantarius, assembly GCA_907164885.2. NCBI lineage: Eukaryota > Metazoa > Arthropoda > Arachnida > Araneae > Dolomedidae > Dolomedes > Dolomedes plantarius. Next base: position 14,967,286 of record OU015500.1, on the reverse strand, counting down.
TTAATGTAACTAAATATAGTCTAATATTTTATATTATTAGTTTCACTTTTCATTTACTTAAATTCAAGTTGAATGTATTTAAAATTAATGCATCTTCCGCTCAAAAAAGCGGAGAATAGAATAAACAAACTGAAAAACTTTGCTCGCCATATTTATATATATAATAAAAAAAAACACCTTAATTTACGAATAAATATTTTTATGTGCTATGAAAGCAATAATTTTTTTTTGTTAATTTGATTTTAAAAAGACTCATGGTGCTTGGAGCCCTAATTGCAGATTTCTATTAATTTTTACGTTTGTCAGTGGCTTCTACCTATACTTTAATTTTTTCTTTTCTAAAGAATCTTGCATTTATCGTGTGTGGAAATCTTAATTGCAGATTTCTATTAATTTTTTTGTTTGTCAAAGCCTTCTAGCTATACTTTAATATTTTTGCTTCAAAATCTTGCATTTATGGAGATGTTTATTGCTACAGAATCTTGCATTTAAGGTGAGTGGAGCCCTAATTGCAGATTTTTATTAATTTTTACGTTTGTCAGGCTCTTTTACCTATATTTTAATACAGGGGTGTCCAGCCCGCGGGCCGCATGCGGTCAAAAGCAAGTCTTAGTGAGGCCCAGAGAGAAAGAGAGAGCTCAAAGCGAAAAAAAAAAATTAATAGCCTGCCTTGATATAAAAAGTAATGCGGAAAAGGAAAAAAAATGGACCATGTTATGCAAATCATCTTCAAAATGGTGGATTTTATGAAGGCTTGGGGATTGATTCATAGCCAGTTTCAGTAATTTCTTAAAAGCTTGGATGCTGAATATGGCAATACTTTTAAGAAATAAGGTAGCTCAGTGGAGAAAATATTAAAAAGGTTATATAGCCTACTTGATGATATCAAATTGTTTATGACATTGAAAACTAATCTGTGCCAGAACTTTATGATAACTGGCTTGCAGATTTAGTAGATTTTGATAGATCTGAATGCCTATTTAAATGACTCAAACACTCATCACTTCATGGATTTTACTTCAGTGCAAAATCCATGAAGTTGAAATTATGGCAATCCAAATTAAATGTTAAAAATTTTTTGCATTTCGAGACGCTGACCAAGCACAATACTAAAAATGTTACAAAATACGCAGCCCTACTTTCCGATTTAGTACAAGAATTTAAAATTGATTTCAGGACTTTTAGGAAAATAAACAAATTTTTTTGCATGTTTTCTACTCTATTTAGAGTCGATATAGATATAATGGTAGCAAATTGTCAAATGGAATGCATAGAGTTGCAATCTGACATATAACTTAAAGAGAAATTCAATCGAGTCTCTTTGTTGTACTCACAAATCATACCTGCCCAGATATAAATATCCTTCATTGTATAGTCAAGCGTTATTCTGGTCATCAACGTTTGGAAGCACGTACATGTGTGAACAACTATTTTAAAGAGTGAAGCACACTAAGAGACAAATTAGAACCAAAATTTATTCGTTGTTTTTTAGTCTTGATGTGTATGACATTTCCCATCTCTTTTTATACTATGTAATTTATACTGTGTTTAATTTTTCATGCAGAGTTCACAAGGGAAAAGACAATTTGACATTTTTACTTTTCAGCTTTTAGTGATGAAAGGCTGAGATGTGTATGACATTTCACATGTTTTTTTCCTATGTTAATTATACTGTGTTTAGTTTTTAAGTTGACTTTGGTTAACAATCATTCATATTGAATCCCGAATCAAGAAACGAGAAACATAGTTTATGAAGGTACTTGAGATAATATTTGGATCAGTTTAATTGAACAGAGGTTTATATGGAGAATAATATGACAGGATGTTTCTATTATTGCTACAGAATCTTGCATTTATGGTGCGTGTAGCCCAAATTGCAGATTTCTGTTAAAATTTTTCATCAGTCAGTGCCTTTAACCAATACTTTAATACTTTATATATTTTTTTGGCTACAGAATCCTGCATTTATGGAGGTATTTATATGGACAATTAGACATTTTTACTTTTAAGCTTTTAGTGATTTATTATAAATGTACATATTTTATGATATTGATACTGTTATTAAATCTATGTTATTTATACTGTGTTTAGTTTTTAAATTAATTTTTGTTAACAAACACTAGACAATTTGACATTTTTAATTTAAACTTTTATTGGCAGAATAATGAAAAGCTGAATCTACTAAAATTCTGAGATGTGTATAACATTTCACATGCTTTTTTTAAATGTTATTTATGCTGTGTTTACTTTTTTAATCAATTTTGTTTAACAAACATTCGACAAAATGACATTTTTACTTTTCAGCTTTACTTTTTAAAACTCTTTACTTTCCAAGAGACAATTTGACATTTTTTCCTTCTCAGCTTTAAGTGGTTTATTATAAATGTATATATTTTATGTTTTACTTTTCAGCTTCTTTTGCTCCAAAGATGAATGGTTAAATCTAGATGAATTCTGAGGAGTTAATTATAAATTTACATATTTTTTTGGATTTTTTTATTATTTGGGTGTAAAACATTTCACATGCTTATTTTTCTATGTTATTTATACTGTGTTTAGTTTTTAAATTGATTTTGGTTAACAAACATTCTACAAATTGACATTTTTACTTTTCAGCTTTACTTTCCAAAAGACAATTTGACATTTTTCCTTTTCAGCTTTTAGTGGTTTATTATAAGTGTATGTATATTTTATGTTTTACTTATCAGCTTCTTTTGCTCCAAAGATAGGAGGCTAAATCTTGCTAAATTGTTTAGTTTTTAAATTGATTTTGGTTAACATATATTCCACAATTTGACATTTTTACTTTACAGCTTTTAGTGGTACAATGATGAAAGACTCCCTCTACCAAAATACTGAGCTATGTATAACATTTCACATGCTTTTTTTTGGCTATGTAATTTATACTGTGTTAAGTTTTTAAATTGATTTTGGTTAACAAACCTTCTTAAAATTCCGGGCAACGCCGGGTACTTCAGCTAGTATGGAATATGCATTTCTAACACAATAACCTATTTTCACAAAAACCTCTCATAAGAAATGTTACATTCATACTTAACTAAACTACAAACTTAATTATGTAAGCAAATCAGACAAGTATTTCAAAATTACTTTGTACTGTGTTAGTAAATAAACATTTTAATGATAAACACTTATATAATATTCAAATTCATTAAAAATATGAGTTAGAAGTTACAGCCCTAATTCAAAAAGATATCCAAAAGATGATGAAGAGGATTATCTAAACTTTTTACTTAAGTTCCCAAACCTAAGTACCTAAGTTTGTTTGCCTCATCGTGGCGGGAGGGTGACCCTGGGCGGAATGGGTGAAGTACGTCGGGAGTTTACTCCTGGTAGGGCCACCCAAGGCGTGAAGGCCATTCCATTTTGCCCAGCTAAATATCAGTAGGCGAAGGAGCCAAGACAGACTTCTACCTCCTAGTGCTCCGGTCCTTGGACTAACAGAAGCTGCACATTCCCTCACCACATAACTTCGTTGACTTTTGATATGGATGCTGCATCGTCCGTCGCGCAGAGTAATCAGGGACGCGGTCGAGGTTTAGGCAGAGGTCTTCGACCGATAAGTATAAGACAGTCTCCACAAGTTTCTAAAACCTTGAAAATATATAAACGGTTTGTCTACCCCAGCGACGAGAACTAAACTGGACCAACTATTAGAAATTGCAACTAACAGAGACATCCAGGTGGTTGCTGTACAGGAAACAAAGCTAAAAAAACCTTCAGTTCTTAAGATCAAGGGTTTCGACATTTATAGAACTGATAGAACAACCAAGGGTGGAGGAGGCTTAGCCTTTTTCATCAGGAATGTTAAATATCAAAGTATTGACACTTCAATTGTCCAATCTTCGGATCTTGAAATCTAAGGCATTAAAATTCTTTGGAGAGGTAAACCCTTTCATATCTTCAACGTTTACCATCCCCCCAACTCTAAATAACTTCCAACCAATTTGGCAAACTTTTTGGACAAAAACTCCATCGTTCTGGGTGATCTTAACGATAAACATTCCGCCTGGGGATGTACTTGTAATAACTCAAGAGGCGAGGATATTCTTCAATTGATGGATGACAATAATTTTCTCACAACTCTTTTAGCTACAATTCTTCTGAAGCTTTGGATATTGCGATTACCAGTGCTGAGGTTTTTCCTCAATGCACTTGGTCTGTACTGGAAAATATTGGTAGCGACCACTTGCCAACTCTCATCGAATTTAAGAAAAGACAACGAGTTTCCTTTGTCAAGGAGAAATTTTAGAACTTCCAAAAAGCTAATTGGGCCTCATTTAGGGAGTCCATCGATTGCTGTCTGGACCTGGAACCTTTGACTGAAGATCTTAATGATAATTTGATGAAATTCAAGCAAATCGTCCTCAACAACGCTAAGTTAAATATTTCTAGAGTCAATGTAAAACGCTATATACCATTTTATTCACATAACTCTCCTACCATTAAACCCCTCCTCGAAAAGAGAAAACTCTTGTTTGATACACTAAGTGAAAGGGGGAGCAGTGCAAGAACTGAGATAAATCAAATTTATGCCGAAATAAAGTTGAATTATGGCCACCAGAAAAGATCAAGGTGGATGGAAAAGTGCAGCAAATTAGATGCAAGGACATCAAATTCAAAACTTTGGAGACTTATTAAAGGCATTCACAAAGAGCAAGAGCAGTATGAAGAATGTAACTCCGTGAAAGACACAATTGGACAGGACTACCCTGATGACAAATCAGCAGCTGATGGTTTAGCTGCCCATTATCAAATGATTAGTAGGCTTGATTACACAAGATATAATTGACCGACTTTGATTAAAGTTAGAAATATCATTCATGGCTGTCGCACTTCTGATAGTGGTGACTCGATTTTGACCAAACCCTTCTCTCAACAGGAATTTCTCTGTGCAATGGCATTCCTGGATCTGAATAAAACTCCTGGCCCTGATGGCCTTCATGGACAAATGCTTGAAAATCTTGGTCAGTAAGGGAAAAACAGAACTTTTGACATATTCAACCAATCTTGGATTAAAGGTCGACTGCCCACCGAATGGAAAAGAGCCACCATCATCCCTATCAAAAAACCTGGCAAGAAGACTTGTTCTACTGAAGATTTTCGACCTATTGCTCTGACGAATATGCCTTGCAAAATCATGGAGAAAATGATCTTAATAAGAGTTCAGTGTTACCTGGATAAAAACAATTTACTGCCCAGTGAGCAATACGGCTTTAGAAAGGGACACAGCACTACAGACCAAATTTTATACTTCCGCCAATCCATTAGGGATGCCCAGAATCTCAAACCCACTCACCACTCCGCGGCCGCTTTTCTGGACCTCACGAAGGCCTTCGATAGAGTTTGGAAAGATAAACTGATTATCAAACTTCATGATTATTTCAAAATCTGTGGCAATGCTTTAACATGGATCTCAGACTTTCTACAACACAGATCTATTAAGGTGAAGTTTAACAAGTCTCTTTCGGGGCCATTTAAGCTCAGCCAGGGTGTTCCTCAGGGTTCAATGCTTAGCCCTACAGTTTTCAACATGTTTATATCTGGTATTGAAAAACTGACTTCTACCAGAATTAGGACGGGATTGTTTGCAGACGATATTGTACTCTGGAGCTCGGGAAACAATATCAATGATATTGAATCGCGAATTAATACTTCTCTTGTAGCTGTATCCAACTTTGCCAAGGAACACAAAATCAGTTTTAGTCCTCGCAAATCAATTGCCACCTTCTTCACAACCAATAAGCGTTTATATAATTATCAACCACAACTGAAGCTGGATGGCCAGAATCTCACTTACGAGAAGCATCCCAAATATCTGGGATTTATCCTGGACCAAGAGTGCACTAGTAACAAACATATCGAACACTTTGTATTGAAAAGTAGAAAACGTCTTAACATTCTTAAATATATTGCGGGTAGAGACTGGGGAGCCGACGCAACAACCCTTAGATTAACATATATGACTTTCATTAGGTCTTTACTTGAGTATGGTTTCCCAGTTTACTGTTGCGCATCCAAAACTAACCTTATGAAGTTAGAACAAGTTCAATTAAGTGCTGCCCGGATTATCACTGGTTTGAGACATAGCTGTCCTTCTGAAATCGTTCTTTTTGTGGCTGACTTGCAGCCGCTCCATACTAGAAGACAAGCTGGTCTTGTTAAATACTATAATAAACTCTCTAGTTATGACCTCTGCAACAAAACCTCCACGTATCTTAACAGCTGGTGTTAATCATCAAAGACTAAAGAGGAACAGCCCTTTCAGTGAGGCCGCCTCTCTTCAACTGCCTAATTGTAATGTTGAACCCAACTCACTACAATGCTGTTTGAATCCTGCAGAAGGACTCCCCATGGTTCATTTTCACTTTAACTTAAGCTCTCATGTTAACAGGAAAGACTACATCCCAGAACATCTTAGACAATTTACCTTGGAAAACCTATGTCACATTCCTAACAATGCCATTAAAATATTTACTGACGGTAGTAAAATTGACAACCTAGCAGGTAGTGGCATTTATATCGAAACCCCTCTCGCCAACATGACTCTTTCTCATCGTAATCCTAATTACTGCTCTGTCTTCAGAAGTGAATTGATTGCAATAGACCTGGGACTAGAAGCTATTCTCTCTGAAGATGATTATAGTGACCTATGGATCTTGTCTGATAGCCGTAGTTCTCTCCACCATCTTAGTAATTGGCTTCTTGTAGGCGACAAGATCAGCACCTCTATCCTGCTTAAACTAAAGCTCATTTCACTTAATCATGACGTTCATTTGCAATGGATACCTTCACACGTGAATATCCACGGGAATGAAATGGCCGATAATCTTGCTAAGGAGGGTTGCAGGATCTCAACAACTCCCTCTTCCGCACTTACTTTTATGGAGCTATACTCCCGAGAAAAATCAAAAATCTCGGAGGAGTGGAAAACACCCCCACCCATAATTGGTACATGGGCTCAAAACCGGGTTTGTCCCTTGGCCTCCAGTGTGACAGACGTACCCGGACTGTACTCTCAAGACTCGCCAGCGGTCACATCAAGTGCCTCACTTTCAACGAGGGCAGGAAGACCTTTGCCACCTGCACTAAATGCCAAAATCACCAGGCTTCTCCTGAGCACCTTTTAGAATGCATGGGACTCTCTAGGGAGGATCTCTATAACAATCCTCTTCTAGTCTTCGACTTCCTAACAGTCAACGAACTCGTGGATCTTGTCTGACGGAGTCAGACAAGGAGGATAAGCAACAACAACAACAACAACAACCTAAGTTCCGTAAGAAAAATTAACATTCAAGAATTTCTACTCTAAAAGCTTTTTACTAATATTGCATGAAAAAGAATTTTGGCTATTCGCTTGATTATTTTTTTAATGACTTCCGACATGCCTGCCTCTCTTCACGAGAGGAATTATTTAAAATTAGTATGGGTAGTAATTTATTTTCGGGCTTAGCTATTCTGAGTCTCTCGCAGTCTTAATAACCTAAAATATCTCCAGATATCATTTTAAAGGAAGTACTGGCAACTTTTACATATATTACTATATAATATATATGATTAAATATACTTCATGCGTACAGGCGTCATGCACATATCAACCATGCTATGCTTTATGCATCTCAGTGTAATTGCTTACACATTTCTTGATTTATAAGATAATATTTTGTTGGTCTTTTTTTTTTAACCAATGCGGACGTCCTTGTCGTGAATACATTCTCCTATAATTCGCAGCTTTTTTGGTGGTCATTTTATTATGTGGGCACAATATAGGTGAACCAGCATTTCCCCCTATGAAGGGACGACACGAACGAAATTATTTTAGTGGCGCTTCGCCGGTATTCGATCGGAAAAACTGCAAGCCAGCGCGCTATACCACAAGGCCGCAACTGCCCATTTTGTTGGCCTTTATTTGATTATTATAAATATATAGTTCGATTTATTTGTTTTAGAGGATGATGACCATTTTATATTTTCTTTGAATAACTGTTTCGCTAAACTTGATGTCTTCCACTGTTGAACATTATAATTATAAGAAAAGATTCGTGGATTAATGGATCCACTGTGCTAACTCCTGAAGATATTTCAACAGGGTAGAACTCATGAATTTCTCTGCGAATTTTAACTGGTTATTCATCTACGAGACTTCCCAGAGATTACGAATTCAGTTGGCTTTATCAATATACCAGGATATTTGCAAACTTCTTGGTTAAGGCGATATTTAAGGAATTATAAATTTAAAACTATAAATTGTATCAACCATTTTTCATATCTTGGATTGCCATATCTTGGATAGAGTAATTATTGTATCATTTAATATAGTAATTGTTGCAACTATTGTTAACATTGTTCTGTCTATTTGAATTTATTGTTACTGTACTTATTGTAACTCCTGTAATCTAAAAAAGCAATTATTGTAACTGACCATTAATTGCTTTTTTCGGTTGTGAATTACCTATGCAGGGGATTACCTAATCTATATTCTTCATCTTTCTAAAACAGAGCAGTTTTGGCACATGTTTATACAAATGTAAACCCTCTATTTTCATGGACATTAATACTAGATTTTTTGTGTGTTGAAAGAAATTCTGTTTTATAAATAATATGTCCTAAATTACATACTTCTAACTAAATTAACTCACTAATACTTATTTAATCCATCGTATCCTCTCCCTAACTGGAATTAATAATGAACTCCTCAATGTCTTACTTCAAGACCCACGGGAGATCTATTTCACAAAATGCTAAAAGCTTCACTCAATTATCACCGGCAAAGGCCGGCTGAAAGACGATTCTTGATGTCCAATCACCTATCAAAACACTACAACCGTAATTCCTATTTCCAAGTCAATTAGGGTTTGAATGTGACATATTAAAATTAAAGAAACTAAAATAATGAAAATTCAAACCAACTAAAGAATTGATCCAGAACGTCAGAAATTTCAATAATTGTGTCGTTCAGGAATCGAAATTGAACTCGGAATTAATTACCTAGTTTTTATTAAAGGAGAAATTACATAACATAAACCTACATATATTTAGAAATATTTTGTTTCCACATTTCTTTTTATAAATGATCCGAGATAACAAGTTCCTATAAATAATGTTTCTCTTGTCAGTTAAATAATTTTGTCTATTGCCACTGACAATGAATGAACTATGACGATATAATGTTAACTGTAAAATAAAGCTATGCATTTATAATATTGAAGTGTTTTTGACCTGAAATGATGACATTTATAACGCTAGAGGAAATAGATAATATATTGAAAGTAGTAATTCTGTTATATTTTAAGATAAAAGAATGCCAAATTTTTATTACTTGGTATATTTTACATCCTAAAGCAAGAGAATGTCATAAAGATTTCCTTTTTTGAAAATATTGTTGTATCGCTATCATTGGCTTCTGTGTAACATGTGGGGTTGAACTTTTGGAAATGTTGGCATTGGGAAACAGATAAAGTTCTTTGGATGACTGGAGAAGGAGAAACAAGCATATTACAAAGTTGAAAAATGTATTACCTTTTTATAACATGAGTTCTTTATGATACAATGATTTACTAGTCATTGCATAACTACACCTTATAAATCATATAAAAGGATTTTCAGAATTAAGAGCATAAATGATTTGAACAAGGAGATTTTTATGAATGAAGAATATATATATATATATATATATATATATATATATATATATATATATATATATACACTCATGGACAAAAAAATTAGCGCACCAAGAAATAATTGCGGGATCGTAACGAAACTTGCAATGAAAGTACATGTCGGGATGATATGCAAATGATTAGAAATGTAGCGTGATTGCGCATTACGTATAGCCGGTAGAGGGCGTTGAACATCGTACTCTGTGGAGTATAAAACAGGTAACCAAAGCTTGTTTGAGTGTGCTGAATCATTTACAAAGAAAGAGCTGAGATAGACATGCCATTACGCCGTGTTCGAAGACAATATAAGCAGTTGTCGCAGTTTGAGAGGGGGAGAATCGTCGGGATGATGGAAGCTGGGTGGTCAGCTAGGCGAGTAGCTCGTCAATTAGGCCGCTCTGATTGTGTTGTGAGGAGGTGATGGAACCAGTGGACCCGAGAGATGTCATGTACACGAAGACCAGGCTCAGGACGCCCTCGACAGACCAGTCGTCGAGAAGACCGCCACATCGTAAGAAATGCACGCGTACAGCCAACTGCTTCATCGGCCGCCATCCAGGCACAGGTAGCACCTTCATTAGGGGCCTCTGTGTCTTCTCGAACCATACGAAGGCGCCTGGCTGAAGGACAGTTGGTATCGCGGCGCCCATTACGTGTGCTGAACTTGACGCCCACCCCTCGACGCCTCCGTTTGGAGTTTTGCCGCGCACGAGGAAACTGGACTGCAGCGGAATGGAACCAGGTCGTCTTTAGCGACGAATCCAGATTCAATCTCGGCAGTGATGACAATCGTGTTCGTGTGTGGAGAACCCGTGGTGCACGCTTCAATCCTGCCTTTGCTGTACAGCGACACATCGCTCCCACAGCTGTTGTGATGGTATGGGGTGCCATTGCCTACAATACACAGTTACCCCTAGTATTGTTCGGTGGCACCATGACAGCCCAGCGGTATGTTCATGAAATCCTGCAACCACATGTGTTGCCACTCATGCAACGGCTCCCAGGAGCCATTTTTCAACAAGAGAATGCTCGGCCTCATACGGCAAGGGTGTCACAAGACTGTCTCTGCACTGTTACTACCCTTCCTTGGCCTGCCCGATCCCCAGATTTGTCTCCAATCGAGCATATCTGTGATCATTTAGGACGACGAGTTGGGCATCCCACGAGTTTGAATGAACTAGAGGCAAGGTTCCAGCAAATATGGAACGAAATGTCTCAAGACATCATACAGAACTTGTATGACTCAATGCTCGATCGTATCGCATCGTGCATTCGCGCTAGAGGGGGTCCAACGGAGTATTAACTCCTCCGTTCTTTTGCCCTTTTCTCTGAAATAAATTATCCTTTTTCTTTGATTTTCTTATTATTTACTTATATCAAAGTAGTCATTACGTATGTAAAATTTCGTTTCATTTTGACGACTTCTTCTTGGTGCGCTAATTTTTTTGCCCATGAGTGTATATATGAATATATATATATATGAATATATATATGAATATATATATGAATATATATATGATGATGGTGACCAGAGCCGGCATACGTCAGCAGGGAAAAGCGTAGTAGCCGAGTGGACACCAACAAATCGTTGTTCTTCTGAAACTACAAGTTTATTCACATTCTGCTCGAAGGGTTACAGAGTGTTTAATAGGCAACAGAGTCACGCCAAAATCCGCTCCTGGAGGAATGCTTGAGCTTTTATAAATTCGCCATGTGACCGTGCAAGTGAGCAGCGATTCGCTATATCTGGATCTCCGGGCTTGAAAACTTATATAACGAAGAGGGATTATCTCCAAATTTACGGGGATCGTATAGTATCTTCCGAAATTAAATCCTTTGTTCTTAAAATGAAAGCGAACAACGTAATTAATCTACGCACAAGGAAATTTTTAAAAAAATTAGAATTTTGAAAGGGTTTTGGGGTTTATATGTTATATATATATATATATATATATATATATATAAAGTAAACATGTTCAAATACGGAACTATAATTTTAGCCATAGTTACAAAGACAAATATTCATCTTTTTAATAATTATCAAAATGTATGTTTTGAAATGTGTACATGCAAACATAAACGCAAGGAATGCCTTCAACTTGCCCTGACAAAGTACATAATTTCTTACCAGATTATATACTTTGTGATTTATGTTATATGTTATGTTTATGTTTTATTATTATAGTTATTTATGTTTGCTCAAAGAAATTTTAATCATAGAATTATCAACCACATATTTTGAAAAATAGAAAACCCTTTCTCATAAAAGTTGTCTTGAAATAAGAGAAATTATTTAGTTTCCTTAATTATGTGACATTAAATAATTAATGATTACTATTTAAAACTTTTCCGTTTACGACCAAGGTATTTATAGGTTTTCTGAATTTAAAATCATCAGTTTCAACAGTTCTTTGTTCAACTGCGAACTATGATTGATTAACTGCAACTGTAGTAAGAACGTTCGGCTGTTTCTTATTCTGCAGGGGGATAGATTTATTTACGAAGTTTAATGATAAAGTTTATTTACGAAGCACAAATCACGAAAATGTAAATAATAATTTCCTAAGCATGTCGAAGCACATTATTGAAAATAAGAAACAAAATCAATATCCATAAAACATTCGAAAATCAAAAAAAAAAAATTCATACGGCATCCAAAAAATTAAACTGAATGCTAATCTCTCCAAATATCTGGTCTAATCACAACAGATATTAAGACTTTGCTTGAATGTGTCCATAAAACCTTAGGTACTTTGGAAAATTCTGAAGAAAGTGAGACTTCTTTGTAAGATAAAGTTGCATAGAAGACTGCGTGGAGTATTAAAAAAATGGCATATTGCTTTTTCCTAAAATAGGATGTTCCTTCCTAAATTATAAGTTTGTTTATTACTGTAGAGTACTTATACACATTCTCAAATATTTTATGTTAAAATAAATATTTAGCATACATATTATACTAAAAAACCATAATTTCAATTCTCTATAATAACTGTCTCAGTATAGATTCTCGATTGTTTTGTAGTTGTTGTCAGACGGAGATTTTTTCAAATAAATTGAAAATCAGTTTAGTCTGATATACAGAAAATATATATTGGAAATCCAAAATGAAAAAAAATAGGAAAATCAACATTTCTAAGAGTATAAAGCTGAGCACAGAATAAAAAATTCATTGTTTTAAAATTTTTGTATGTTCAAAATGTGTCAAATTATCGTTAAAACATTCATTGATACAAAAAAATAACAGCTTTTCAGATTAACCTTTTACTTACACCTAAATTTTTTAAAAGCTCATTTACACTTAAACGTTCATTGCGGTAACTTTCGAGATATTCTGATGGTTAACATAGGTATTTTCATTAAATATTCATGACGCACATTTAGAAGTAACAGGCTGTAAGAAAAAGATTAAAATAAAAAGATAGTATTTGAAGACTTTCAGTGAAATTGATAAAAACTCCTGAAGCTACAGGGAAGTACGAGTATTATCTATCTATCTATCTATCGGTCTCTCTCTCTTTATATATATATATAAATAAATAAATAAATAAATAAATAAATAAATAAATAAATATATATATATCTATATATATATATATATATATATATATATATATATATATATATATATATATATATATATATATATATATATATGTCTGTCTGTGTGTGTAATGTGTCGAACTTTTGTTTTATGAGTGAAAAATTTATGTAAAAAAACGAACATTACATTCTTTTTTAAGTTTTAATTTTTCAAATATTCTATTATGCTAAACTAATGAGGTGGAATGATAACAAATAGGACTGGAAATTTTAAAGAAATACCTATTACCTTAAACTTACTTACATACAAAGAAAATAAGGCAATACATGGTTTTACTTTCCTTTTAAAGCACTAAAAAAATAAGGAAATTTATGTACTTTAGTTAAATGTTGTTGCTGTTGTAACTTTTTCTAATCCTGTAGTTAAAAAACTGTCCAGTTGTTTTTCACAAAGCCCCAATATATATATATATATATATATATATATATATATGTTTGTATGTAAATAATGTGCAAATTAATTGGGACAACCCTCATTTTTTAGAAAAATTTGTCCTTTCCCCGGGATTTCCTGCCTGAAACCAATTTACTGCATTTTGTTACGAAGGGATGTTGGCCTTGACTAGTTAAAACTGATTTGACCACGCGATAATCACATGTAGAGCATTTTCGCTTCAGTCGCGTCAGTTGAGTTCTCAGCTGATGTAGGAAGTGGTCGATTGTGAGAGCTGACTGGTTCTCACATGTGTGAAAAAAATGTATACCACTTTCAGGAGAAAGACTAGAATCATTACCCTTAATCAGTATACCTCTATGACTCTGAGGGATAGAGCTGCAGCAGTTGGAGTTGGAAAATCCAGTGTTTCCAGGATTGTTAATCAGCAAAATAAGTTTGGGACAGTTTCTCCAAAATGGAAGAGTAAATGTTGACGCAAACATAAGATAACACCTCGGGTGTCAAAATTCTTTTACGAAATAATAGAATGCATCCTCGCGAGACAAGTACAGATCTTCAGAGAGAATTATTGGCTACTGGCGTGAGTGTTTATTCATCGACAGTACGGCGAATGCTTATTGAAGCATGGATATGGGCAAAAACACCAGTCTAAAAACAGTTTGTTGTTATCCCATGCAATGAAGGGAAAACGTTTGTATTGGGCTAGGAAATATAAATCCTGGAGATATCAATCCTGTACATATTTATCAATTCTTTTTCTGACTTCTGTTACTTTCTTTTTTTTTATCCATAAGAAATATTTTTCAGATTATACATTATGATTTTAGTTTGGGCCTCGGATTTGGTTCTCAAAAACCAAAGATGGGATCATCCTATCTTTCCATTGAAAGGAATTCTCCTTTTTCGAATTCCATTTCCCACAAAGTGTTTCATTAAAAGTAATCTAGACAATTATTTGTATAGACATTCGAAAGCAATGCTGTCATGGCGTTTCTTGAGTGAGTTTTGAATACTGCCAATAAGATGGCCTGGACTGAAAAAATTAACGAATAAAGTGGACGACCATTTACTATGCTGAAGTCATACATCTTATACCGCAGTTCAAAGACATGCATATCACAGTACATTTCTCATATTTCAGGACTCACAACTGGGTTCAGCTCTGCTTTGGATAACCTTATATCGTTTCAGATTCTGCATACATATTCAAGGAAAAAGTACTTTCTCTATTTCCTATCTCAAGTTCTTAAAATGAGGGTGGAAAATCCTTAAAATAATATATGAAGTCATATATTACTCACGGGGGTGCTGTAGCCCGGTTGGCAAGAGCAGCGGGCCAGTGATCTGAACGTCCCTGGTTCGAGGCTCGTCGCTGCAAATCTACCGCCGTGTTCACTAATGGTGGCTGGGGCACGTAAAATAGGGCGTGGCTACAATGTCCTCCATGTTCTCAAATTTACCTCTGGAGGTGCGGGGTCAAGTGTTCCGGTCTCGTCACTTGGCTCGGTTCAAAATTACGGGACCGGTCATTTAGCCAAGTCGGACTCCGACCCTTGCGGTGCTATTAAAAACCGGAGCCGCACCTTCATCGCCCATAGCCTTCGGGACTTGACCTGATGTTCATGTCGGTCAAGGGGCATCAGCTACAACAACAACATATATTATTCACATCAATTTTGGGGAATATGTCCAGCTTGTTCATATGTCAAGATTACTTCGAACGCACAGAATACACCTCCATTAATCCGTAATCCATTGCATCAATAATCACTGACATGCAGTAATAGAGAATATACAGATAAATACAACTTAAGATAATGCATTCAGTTATTAATTGGTGCTTTTGCCTACATTTAAGCTAAATGCTTAACTATTATTCTATCAGGACATTTATTATAAGACTTTCTCATTAATTTTTAACATGTTGATTATTTGCAGTTGAGTATTAAGTCATTTCTTAATGAGATAATACTTATTATATATTTCGGTTATTTATGTGCGATAAATTTTAAATATTTCACAAGCGAATGATTAATTTAGAGCAAAATTGTAGAAATTTGTTGGAGTTGTTGTACAATATCTTTTAGCTTGTTTTTACTTTGAATATATAAAAAACACCTAATTTTACTGACTCTATAACTTTCAAAGTACCTTTTAAATTTTAATACGAGCATGTTTGGAATTAAAGCTAACAGTTTTATGACAATCATATATAACTGAAAGTTATAGCTATATTGCAAGCTTAAAGTCAAAGGTGAATAATTATAAATACTTGTATAATCTCTCTATCATATTATTTCTAAAAGGTGTTTTTTTTCTCTATCCCTATTTCTCATTTCATACTTAACCAAATTCGATCAATGACATACCATTTTAAAGATTAAGACCTCCACTTCGTGCGAATTGTTAATTTGAATAAAACATCTTATTGTTTGTTTAAAACAATAAGATGTATAATTCTGAGCTGTTTATAGCTGTTTATAGCTGTTTATAGCTATATACTAGCTAAGCCGCCCTTCTAGCTATTGACACACAGAGTGATTCCCGCTCTCCGACTGCCGATTGCTTTTTCGAACTCCTTAGCCGGCTTGCAAGTAATAATAAATAGTTGTACCCCAATGGATCCCTGCCCATTGTGGAATTCAGGGTAACGAGGTCACCGATTTTCTGGCTAAAAAGGGAGGCTCTGTCCTCCAAACTTCGCAACCTGGACTCTCTTTCAACTCCATCAAGTCAATTGTTAAGAATGCGTTCAGGGACTCTTTCTTCCAGGAACTCACAAACAGAAATAGTAGTAAATCCTGGTTCAGACAGATTCTTGAAGTACCTGAATGGCACAGAAGGAAATCTTTTGCAACGTTTCGTCTTATATCCGGCCATCATTGCCTTCGTAAGAACCTACATCGCATCAACGTTGTTCCTGATTCATGACTCACTACTTAATACTCCCTACTTATGTAATCTTAAGGAAGATATGGACATGTCACATCTATGCATATGCTCTAATATTATCCCCGTATTTCGGTTTTGGAGCGTTACTGGGTGGCTCGGAACACCCTATGTTCATAGATATACTGATGCCAATTCATTTTGTTATGTATTGTATTTGATGTTCAGCTATCTTATAACATGCCATTGCAGTAAATTGTTTAAAAATCGAAATATAAACATTATAAACAATTTTCTTCCCCTAGATGGCGCGCGCTAGCTTTTTCTATTTTAACGTTATCAATCGCACTGAATTTTTAAATTTAAAAATCGCTTGCTTTTATTACTATTCTGTAATTTTAATAATGAGTTTCTTTATTGGCAACATCCGCGTAGGTGTACATTACTCTTTTTGCATGGAAAAGCCACATATATTTTTTCTAGAAGGTAATTTCTTGTAACGATCCCTTTTTCTCCCTTCATATCTTACAAGAATCGATAAATGGGTACCATTTTAAGGATTAAGTTCTCCGCTTTTGACGAACTGTTAATTCAGGATGACACATTGTATTGCTTGTTTAAAAATCGAAGTGAAAATTTGACTTTTGGTTCTAAAGTTTTTTTCTTGGATGCGTCGAAACGGCACAGTCGAATAGTGGGCAAAAAGGGGTTTTGTAATGTAAATATCCCATTTTCTACAAGTTTGTGTCCTTTTTAACTTTTAATATTGTCTACAAAGGTGTGTTGACGTGTACATATCTCATGTTCCCCTGTTTTGTCTTATTCTTCACCTACAATATTGTGGCCAAAGGCGTTTTTAATTGGTTTTGTATTATGCTTACTGACCATTGTTATTTGACAAATAAACAATTGCTACTAACGAACCGGTTCTTCTTCCATCCTACTACAAAACAACAACCTCGCTATACAATTTATCGTATTTTAATCGCATGCGAAAAGGTCGCACGGGCCACCTAGTCTATATTATTTCTAGAAGGTGATTTTTTCCTGACTATCCCATTTTCTTCCTTCATACTTAACCAAAATCGATAAATGAGGTACCATTTTAAAGATTAAGATCTTCACTTCTGACGAATTGTTAATTCAGAATTACACATTTTGTTGTTTGTTTAAATTTGAAGTATAAACATCATAAACATTTTTCTTCCGCTAGATGGCGTGCGTGCTAGCTATTTTCCCCCGAATTCTCGCTCATTCAACTTTTAAATTTTAAAATCGTCTGCTTTTATTACCCTTCTGTGAATAAATTAATAAGTTTCTTTCTTAACAACATCCGCGTAATTGCACATTATTCTGTTTGTATGTAAAAACAATTTGCAACCCTTTATTAGTGATATATTCCTTTGGTATGCCGTTTCAGAGTTTAAACTTTATTTATTCAATTCTATGTTCACAATTGAATTGCACGTGACAAAATTCTACCAAGCTATCAAGCCCTTCATACTTTACCAAAATCGATAAATGAGGTACCATTTTAAAGATTAAGTTCTCCGTTTCTAAGGAATTGTTTATTTAGAATGATACATTGTATTGTTTGTTCTAAAATCGAAGTTAAAAATCGACTTTTTGCCCTAGAGTTCTTTCTCTGGATGCGTCGATACGGCACGGTCAAATAGTGTGCACAAAGAGGTTTTGTAATTTAAATATCACATTTTCCACGAGTTTGTGTCATACTTAACTTTTAATATTGTCTGTAGAGGTATTTTGACGTGTCTATATCTCATGTTCCCTTGTTTTGTGTTATGCTTCACCTCCAATTTTGTGTCCGAAAGTGTTTTGTATTATCCTTACGCACCATTGTTATTTGACAAACAAACAATGGCTACAAATAAACCGGTTAATCTTTCATGCTACTACAAACCACATACCTCTCTAAAAAATTTATCGTATTTTATTCGCATGCGAAAGTTTCGCACGGGCCACGCAGTATATATTATTTCTAGAAGGTAATTTTTTTCTGACGATCCATTTTCCTCCATTCATACTTAAACAAAATCGATAAATGAGGCACCATTTTAAAGATTAAGTTTCCCGCTTTTGACGAATTGTTAATTTGGAATTATACATTCTACTGTTAATTTGAAAGTGGAAGTGTAAACATTATAAACGATTTTTCTTCCCCTAGATGGCGTGAGAGCGCTCGCTTTTTTCCCGATCATTGAAGTTTTAAATTCTAAAACCGCCTGCTTTTATTATCATTCTGTGAATTAATTAGTATATTTATTCGCAACATCCGGGTAGGTGTACATTATTTTTTTTCATAACAAAGGACAATTCATTTGGACTAAAAACTACGAGTTTTCTCTCGAATTTTCTTTCCACCTGAAGAACATTTTATGATTGATATTTTTCTTTGGTATGTCTTTTTTAAGTTTAAATTTATTTGTTCAATTCTATGTACACAATTTAATTGCATATGACAAAATTCTACCAAGCTATCAAGGGAAACCTTCAAATATGTCTCATAATTAAAGGATAATCTACATATTATTTATATAAGGTTTGTTTTACATGGAAATCTACTTTTAGAGAACGACTGAACGTAAAAATATGATTGAGGTATCAGAATAAAGGTCTTACCTTGTAGATGTTCCAGTCGAAGAGAAAAATGCGATTTTAGCAAGGATCGGGCGTGGCGGATCGGCTAAGTTACCATGTAAAATCTACGAGAAAAGCGTGTGCGCTTGCTTCTTTGGTAACATTTACTTTAATTGCTCACACGCTGAACTTTTAAATTTTAAAAACATGCTATTTGTAATATACTTTTTTCTAATTATCATTGACCTTATCTACATAAGGCGCTCATTTCCGCGTGAAATTTGAAGTGTTCTGGTTGGTCTATGATCAGTCTTATAGTTAACTAGCTGAAAACCCGCACTTGAAGCAACTCCGTAGCTGAAAAACCGCTACGGAGTACATTCAAATTAAATACAACGGTCGATGTATGCAATTAATGCCAAACAAAAACAAACACACACACACACACATATATATCTATATCTATAAAGGAAGAAGTCCTGACTTATATATACATACACGTATCAACGCCCAGCAAAAACTATTGGAGATACAGATATCAAATTTTAGGAGATTATTACTTTTCTGCTGAAGGCGTCATTTAAGAAGCGATTTTTCAAAATTCGCCCCCCAAGGGGGGGAGGGGGGGCAAAACGTGTTTTTTACATATTCCTTCATATCTCAAAGAAGGATATTGATATCCATAACATTCTTGCTTTAAAATGTACGTAACATGAATACCTAAAAACCAATTTCACGATTTTTCAAAATTAGGCCCCCAAGGGGGGGAGGGGGAATAAACGTGTTTTTACGTGTTTTATCACATTTTCCTTCATCTCTCGAAGAAGAAAACAGATATCCATAAGATTCTTGCTTTAAAACGTAAGGAACATAAATACCTAAAAACCAATTTCAGGATTTTTCAAAATTTGCCCCCCAAGGGGGGGAGGGGGGGCAAAACGTGTTTTTTACATATGCCTTTATATCTCAAAGAAGAAAATCGATATCCATAAGATTCTTGCTTTAAAATGTAAGAAACATGAATACCTAAAAACCAATTTCAGGATTTTTCAAAATTCGTCTCCCAAGGGGGAGAGGGGGGCTAAACGTGTTCTTACGTGTTTTATCTATATATATAAAGAAATCAACACCCAGCAAAAACTATTGGAGATGCAGATATCAAATTTTAAGAGCTTATTACTTTTGGGCTGAAGGCATCATTTAAGAAGCGATTTTTCAAAAATCGCCCCCCAAGGGGGGGAGGGGGTCAAAACGTGTTTTTTACATATTCTTTCGTATCTCAAAGAAGGAAATTGATGTCCATAAGATTCTTACTTTAAAATGTAAGGAACACGAATACCTTAAATCCAATTTCAGGATTTTTTAAAATTTGGACCCCTGGGACGGGGAGGGGGGGGCTTAACGTGTTTTCACATATTCCTTCATATCTCAAAGAAAGAAACAGATATCCATAAGATTCTTGCTTTAAAATGTAAGGAACACGAATACATTAAAACCAATTTCAGGATTTTCAAAATTCGGTCCCCCCATGGGGGGGGAGGGGGCAAAACGTATTTTTTACATATTACCTCATATCTCAAAGAAAGAAACAGATATCCATAAGATTCTTGCTTTAAAATCTAAGGAATATGAATACCTAAAAACCAATTTAAGGATTTTTCAAAATTTGGCCCCCACGGGGTTAGGGGGGCTAAACGTGTTTTTACGTGTTTTTTACATATTCCGTCATATCTCAAAGAAGGAAACAGATATCCATAAGATTCTTGATTTAAAATGTAAGAAACACGATTAAATGTAACAAACACGATCAATGTCACGATTTTTCGACATTCGCTTTAGATTTTGAAAAAATTGCTAGAAACAATCGAATAATTTATATTTCCTATATATCACCATTTTGAACACCAAATTGGTGGTAGGAGAAAAGAGAGAGATCAATCTTAATTAAATGTAGTGTGGAAAAGTGTGTGTGTGTGTGAATTGTATATATTTCGGTTGTTAGTACGTATACATCTAGAGCTCAGGTTAACTCCATTCATTTTTATTATCCTGGGCAACGTCAGGTAATTCTTTGTTTATGAAACCGGCGATTTTCACAAGGGTTTACGGGGAAGCCCTCAAACTCCTCGAAGGGCCGGGATCCAGTGGGTTATCAAAATTGAAAGAAACATTTTAATGCTGACATTAGCATGGGGAGGGGGGGGGGTTATTATAATATGCTGATGGGATGATGACCAGTGGAGAGGGGTATAGATTGCCATAAAATACAAACATACATATCATACAAGTAAGCTTTATTAAGGGTTCACCCGTGCAACGCCGGGTATATAAAGGTAGTATAAATAAATATATATATATATATATATATATATATATATATATATATATATATATATATATATATATATATATATATATGTAATAAGCACGAGGATCAATGTATACAACTGATGTAAAAAAATATATATATATTTAAAAAAATCGTAAGGGATATTTTTATAGACAAAATAATGTAGAAGGAAATATTCAAATTAAATCTGATAGGACATACTAAAGAATATAGTACAGTTTGAGGATCATATCTTTTACTGTATTTTAATATTTTTTTGGATAATGTCTAATCGTCTGCCGCATTAGCAAGAAAAAATATTTTTTTTGTCTATTTAGTTGTTATGCACGTGACGATAAATTTATTTAAAGTACCAGAAAAAAAAATCCCGTGATCGGCTTTTAATAAATTAAATTCTAAAAATTAATATTTAAAAATTCACCAAAAATCAGAAAATGAAGGTAAAGATTCGAAGAAGATTTCATTTTAAAGGAATTTTTAGGATCTTTCTCGTGATATAAATTTTTTAACCCTCAAATTATTATTTTAAATGCAAACTAAAAAAAGTTAGTAAAACAGCTTAAAAATTTAATTTTAAAAAAATCTAAGAAGAATTTATCAAAAATGTTTCTTAGTGCACCCCTACGCTATAAGAAGAATCACCATGCAAAATTTCAGCCCTTTAGGTCCAGCGAATTAGTCTGTGCATTGTATGTCAGTAAGTCAGTCAGTTAAGGAACTGTTTTATATATATAGATAAATACTTCATCTATATATTAATTCTATGAGGGTTTTTTTTACGTAGAGACCTATTTTGAGAGAACCGCTGAACACCAAAAGAAGGTTGATGGTCTTTGAATAAATTTGTAATTTTTATTTTCAATCATCTCGTTTATCTTTACTACTTGATACGAATTTTTCCTTTTCAAAAAAGATTAACCATGGATTTTGACGGGATTCTAATATACTTGACAGAAATAGTTTGTACTATTTAACAGTAATAATGTTCTATTAAAGAAGTGAATCTGAAAAAAGTTTTTGCTCCCACGGCCGAGATGTCTTAACAAGGAGCTATAACAGTTTTGTCAACAACACGATTTGCCGCCAAATTGCTTCATTGAAAGTAAACTAAATATTTTTTCTCCTGTTCAACAACCAGATGAAACCGCACATATGATAGTAGTTAAAAAAAATTCATTACTAAAACACTCACTTGGGTGTTCAGTTTGTGTGCCCGTGACAATTAAAGTTAATAAATTATATGCATAGATTTTAATGCTAAAGTTCAATAAGCATTCCGCTGCGTAAGTTAGGACGACATTTGTTATTCTCAAAATGAAGTGAAATTCGCTAGATTTCGAACAACGGGGACACAAGTGAAATAATATTTCGAAACCACCATTTTGTAAATCTTGAATTCTAAAATGTCTACGAATTGAATATCTAAATTATAAATGAATGTTTAACAAATACTTGGAACGAAGTGAAATGATAGTTTTTCTCAATCAAAGCAAGAGAAATACTTTCTTAAAGCAGAAATAACAGCTAATACTGTTATCCTCAAGCTATGTGTATAATGTCATGTTTAGTCTGTATAAAAGCAGTTTTTCTACAGTGCCTCATAGACATATAGTTAAAATATTCGTTTCATGGGAATTGTTGTGATTGCAATAAATGAAGTTTTCTACCTTCTCCTCAAAAATCTGTATTTAAAGCAAGTAATTCATAATCATTTCAAAATATGATTATTGATTCTGAAGATTTCTAAACCTGAATGAAACAGTCCCAAAATACATTGCATATGCGCAGATTGTAGTATCATCATATAGGATATTCAGAAAAAGACTACCATTATAATCGCCTATGAACTGCTCGAAAAATCTTGGTAGCATTTATTTCCGTTGTTGTGATTTAACAATCTATATTTTTTGGCCAATCAATCATCTAAACACGATGGATATTATGCTTATACGAGGGAGAGTCAAATAATAAACCTTAAATTTTAATCAATCCATTTATTTAAAGAATAGAAATGGAATACATTTGCATAATCTTTTTATGTAGTCTCCATGACGTGCAATACAAGTGCTCCAGCTTTTTAGAAGTACTAGGATACCTCTTGAAAACAATTCTTTAAGATGTCATTGTAGCCACTCATGCTTCACCTCTTGTGGGACTTGAAACACTTGCATCCCATTGCCTCTTTCTTTGAGCGGTCCAAACAAGTGAAAATCATAAGAAACGAGGTTTGGAGGATAAGGCGAATGTAGAAGAAGACTGTCAAATCTCCCATCTTGGAAGGTTGCAGCAGTTGAATGGGCTGTATGAGGTCGAACATTGTCATGTTGCAACAAAACACCTTTCCTTAGAGGTCCACGTCGGTTCGACCTGATTACAGGACGCAAGTGGTTCAAGAGGAGATCTGTATGCGTTTCACTGGTGACTGTTTCCTCTTTGATTATGTAGTGCTCTTAAGGGGACTCACAAACCTTAAGTCGAACAAATAAGGCATATTTTCATAGTTTTCGACTCTTTGTAACTATATCAATTTACTCCCAATTTTTCCAAATTTTATGGATATGATGAATTGATATATTTATTTTAATAAAAAAATTTTCAACTCTCAAAATAATTAAAAATTCTTTTTTAAAATGCTTTACATATACCTTGTTTTTTAAGTATTTTTATTGTATACTCGCTTGCGTGCAGAATTATGCAATTAATTTTACACTTAAATGTATAATTCCTGTTTTATATATAAAATGAAAAATTCGAAATACAATTGAACATAAAACATTCAACATTAAAATATTAATTTAATTTTTTAAAACTGCTCAAAATATACTTAAAATTTCCTTAAATTTTTGCATTAATTTACCCCTGAAAAATAACAAAATGTGCAGTGATTGCGATAATTCTAGTACAGACGCAGTAAAATAACATGATTATGTAGTGATAAAAATTTCATGGAATTATGTTTCATAGGTTTTGAGATATCAGTTGAGGAATGATGCAAAATTACATTTTGAGAAAAATGAGTTTAAAATGTTTCTTACCATAAACTTGATCAGTAATTAAATATTTAGAATATCAATATCTCCGGAAGTAAGCGTAATAATTTCATGCGGTTTGCTTTATTTTGTCCAGAAATGATCAGGATTTAACATATATTCTTTACAAAAAATCGAATGTTTTAAAGATTTAAGGGTAGTGAGTCCCCTTAAATTACCCTTCATTCATCCTAATACAGAGTGAGCATAATTTTTCTCGCTCAAGTTGTGGGCGTAATTTCTTCGGTTTTGCTGATAAGCTATGGCGCCATTCATATTACATCCGTATCCTTGCTGCAGTGACATAAATGCTTCATCATATTTAACTATCTTACTTCGTTGAATTTCCATGGGTTTTACTCAAAGAAGAAAAAAACCGAATTGTAGGACACTGTTCCTCTTCGGTGCATGTTGCATTCGAAAACACCTTCTTTACACTGTTGTCGAGTCACCGTGTAGCGTTCCCGTATTATGCTGCCACCTGCCAGCCGTTCTCCAGACCACGAATATCGCTGTTCCCAACTTATAGAACGATCGCACGATATTTCAAACGTTTAGTGCATTTTTAAATTTTCATTTGACTCAACTTCGTATTTGTTTATTAGACAGTAAACATTTATTAGAATGGTTTTATATATTTCTTAATATATCTCTTAAATACATCTGAACACCAAATTAATACCAAATTAAATTGTCAAAACCTTATTTATTATTACGATAGGTAAAAGAAAAGTACTTTTTAATGTAAAAATTCCTTTAAGGGGACTCACTACCCTTAAATCTTTAAAACATTAATTTTTTTGAAAAAATTATATGTTAAAGACTGATCATTTCTGACCAAAATAAAGCAAACCGCATGAAAATATTACGCTTACTTCCGGAGATATTGATATTCTAAATATTTAATTACTGATCAAGTTTATGGTAAGAAATATTTTAAACTCATTTTTCTCAAAATGTTATTTTGTATCATTCCGCAACTGATATTTCAAAACCTATGAAACATAATTCCATGAAATTTTTATCATTGCATAATCATGTTATTTTATTGCGTCTGAACTAGAATTATCGCAATCACTGCACATTTGGTTATTTTTTCAGGGGTAAATTAAGGAAAAAAATTAAGGAAAATTTAAGTATATTTTGAGCAGTTTCAAAAAATTTAAAAAATATTTTAATGTTGAATATTTTATGTTCAATTGTATTTCGAATTATTTATTTTAAATATTAAACAGGAATTATACATTTAAGTGTAAAATTAATTTCATAGTTCTGCGCGCAAGCCAGTATACAATAAAAACACTTAAAAAACAAGGTATATCTAAAGCATTTAAAAAAAATATTTAAAATTATTTTTAGAGTTGAAAATTTGTTTATTAAAATAAATATATCAATTTATCATATACATAAAATTTGGAAAAATTGGGAGTAAATTGAAATAGCTACAAAGAGTCAAAAACTATGAAAATATGCCTTATTTCCTCGACTTAAGAGTCGTGAGTCAACTTAAATTGTTTTAAGAGTTAGTGAAGAGTAGATTCATCATAGTATTAAAAACATACCATTTACATAATCAGGAAAATTTTTATATTATTGCGATCAAACATTTCAAATGCAATATTTCGTAAATTACTTATAAAACATTCAACTTTAAAATATTTTTTCAATTTTTTAAAACTGCTCAAAATATACTTAAAATTTCCTTAAATTTTTGCATTAATTTACCCCTGAAAAATAACAAAATGTGCAGTGATTGCAATAATTCTAGTGCAGACGTAATAAAATAACATGTTTATGTAGTGATAAAAATTTCATGGAATTATGTTTCATAGTTTTCATCAGGAAAATGTTTATATTATTACGATCAAACATTTATTTATTTTTTTTTTTCCCAATGCGGAGGCACTTGTATTCAAACATTGGCCCTTACTACGCCGCAGTTTTACTGTCCATTTTATTGTGGGGGCACCATATAGGCGGACAGCATTACCCCCTATGAAGGGACGACACGAACGGAGGCATTTTTCGTGGCGCAACGCTGGGACTCGATCTGAGCACCCTCAGCACCGAAAACCAGCGCGCTGTACCACTGGGCCGCCACAAGCCCACGATCAAACATTTCAAATGCAATATTTCGTAAATTACTTATAGTATAATATAAACTATATTGATTTATTAACAAATACCGAATATTTTCTTGTTTAAGGAGTAACAACAATAGCTGTAGGTTTGCAAATAAATCGTTAGGAAACTAAGATAACAGTTTTTAGAGATAAAATCTGTCAAAATATCAGAAGAGCATTGTACTTTTCCCATTCTCAATAGATTTCCTTTTTTCAAGAATGTAACATATTTTCTATGCCGGAAATTTTGTTCCAAAATGTGTCTATCAGTTCAGAAATTTCTTTTGAAAAAGTTTCAGAACTTCCTTTGGCATTTTACTCGATGAAACAAGTTTGCTTTTTTAACGTTGAATCAAAAGTAATTTAAATTTAATGGCATGTTTTTCAGCGAATAAATATATTTATTAAGCCTTATTTTTATTCTTTTGTTCAGTGTAAATCAATTTTTCCTTTTAATTGGAAACTCTTAAATGGAATTGAAGATAATTTTTCCCCAAAGTTAAGTAAATGAAATTAATACGACTCGCGTTAGACGGTTATGCGATTTCCTTGATATGGATAGTTATGAAAAAGGATTATGGGTTTTGTACTCCATCTGTAAAAAAATAGTATAACTTAAATAAGCTAATTTTTTTTTGTAGTTGCCAAGATCCATTTGGGAGAAAATTAGAGTTGCAGCTCAATTTAAAATAATGATAATAATAATAAATAAATAAATAAATAAATAAATATTACCAGTCGAATGAGCAGTCACCAGTAGGATGAATCCACCATGGATATGCTTGTACATCAGTTACAACTGCTACATAAGTTGAATTCAAGGATAAATTTTCTCCCAGTGCTTGTCTAATGAAAGATTAATATATAATTTTATAGATTACCTTTTTTTTTTAAGAAGGTAGCCGTTAAAATAATACGCCGTATAAAGAATGTGAGGTAGATGAACTACACATAAGTATTCTAACCACTTCGAAAAATTATATCCAATTAAAATGCCGGAAAAAAAAGAGGATATTCAAGAAAACTTGATCTTTTTTTAAAAGCATGTTTCAGACAAAGGATAATATATTCCTTAACTTGAATCATGCTTTGGAAAAAAATTTTTACAATTATTTTAAAATTTTTAACATCTTATTACGAGTTGTGTTGGGTTAATTAAGGGTATAGCGCTAACATTATAATGAAAAATTATAGACTCCTTAATTTTTTTAACTAAATCAACTATTTTGTATTCACAAGCAATTGTAACAAGTATTTGTACTCACAAGTACTATATGAACAACAAATATTCATAAGTCTTCAAAAGTATTTTGTAAATTTTCTTTATGTAGCGAAAGTAACAGAGCAATTTGTGCAAACGGAAAACAATAGTCCATTTCTGGATTCGAAATTAAGACCCTAAAATATCTTAATAGATCAACCGAACGAATTCTGTTTGCCTACGTATTTCTCGGTTGAGGCAACTTTGCAGTGAATTTCTACCTTCTGAAAGTCGATATGTGTGTGTGTGGGTGTGAGAGAAAGAGAGAGAGACGAAAGTTTGTTTTAAATTATTTTCTTAAAACTACTCCGAATCCCGTGATATCTTCAACAGAGGGTTTTGGATGTACATGTTTTTGCTTTTTAATTTACGTTGTTTTTCCGGGATTCTCAATCTATTGCATGCTAACTTGCCCAATATTTTGCGTAATGACACACCACGGTTCATTTGCAACAACCAAGCATCATTATGTCTTCTTTCTTTCAATGGCGAGTTTCGATCATTTAACTCTCATATCTCGAGCAGGGTTCTAAATGAATTGAATTACAATGACGATGAGTTACATCAATCTATATTTACTGCTCGTCATCTCTTAGTAGCTTTAGTTCCTTCTATAAATGATAGAAGTCAATACTTCTAAATTTCAAATCATGTAACAACCCAATATCTCTAAATTACACAATGAACATATAATGTTCCAGATGGAACTGTGTTTCCAGTGAAAATTTACTTGATAAACCATTCTTTCAAACTATTCAACAAACACAGAAATTTAAATGGGAAAAAACAAATAATTACATGATTAGCAAAGCAGTAGGATAATAAAATCCAAAATTTTTTAGGAAAATTTTTGATTTAACTGCACATGACATATGAAAATTAAACTAATTAAACATCTTTTTAAGGCTACATTACTTAATACTTATTCTACTCGGCTATGTTCTACCTAGTATTTTAACTAATTTACATATTCATTTTTAATTATAATAACTAACTAACGCGATAAGATGCTTGTTAGTTATTATAATTAGACAAACGAAAGACACACGAAAATTGTTAAGCCCATTCTCTAATTGTGATGAAGTTTCGAAATAAAATGAAAGGAATTGTAGCAAATGAGGTCAATTTGTCATGAATTGATCGGTTGAAAAGCAAGTAATCATAACATGAGTCTGAAATAGCCTAGAATAAACAATTAGAAAAGGAGAGAAAGCAAAGAAATACGGGGAGACTTTCTTTCACTCCTACCGAACTAATAAGTCAATCAACAGATAATTGAGGAGTAACTGAAATGTCACAAGTTAGATACGTGTATTTCTGTCTATTACGGGTTGGCTGAGGTTGAATGAAACAAATAATTGGAAGTGATGCATACCTTTTCTAATCCTGGGAAATTAATCTCTTTCATTCGTTATTTAGTGTTCTTTAGCAGCGTGTGGATACAGCAACATTTTTTTGTTCGATCGTTATTTAGTGTTTTCAATCGCCAGCATTTTTATTTTTGTTTATCATTTACTGCTCTTTATCAGTGAGGGAGTACAAATACAGTTTTGTTTTCGTAAAAACATGTATCCTATAATTTAATAGAGTGATTTTAAGCCAAAAATAAAGGCTGTAGGCTAATATATAATCCTGAAAATATCGTATTTGGAAGAATTGATTTCCAAAACATTGTGATTTTATTGTGTTATTATGTTGAAATTAACAATGCGATACTATGAAACAAAATTCTTGATTTTTTAGCATCTCTCGACGATATTTTAAGGATTCAGGGAACACTTATACACCACGGTAAGACCATACGTAAGTGTCTGCCTTTTCAAACGTTACTTGAGGCTTTTTCTCATAGATTGCTTTTTTGTGCTTATCCAATTTGATTCTTTTTGACAGCTCTTTTAATAAGAAAATATGGCAGTAGTAGATTCTTTAATGGAAATGTATGATCGAGAAGTTTTGAAAATATTGTTTAACTGCTTTATGCGACTAATATTTATCCGGTGAGTAGTTCTCATTTTTCAATTCTAGTTCTCACATTCTTTCCCTCTTCTTTTGCAGTCATCACTCAAGCGATTGGCTTTTTCCACCGACGAAACTCAATGTTACCTCACATATTCAATTTTTATTACATTTTTTTCATTGAAAATAGTTCTTTTTCGACTATCAGTGTTTGCTATATAGTACCTAACAATCCACCAATATTCTTCCCAGTGATGTAGAGCTATAACAATTGTAAATCTGTAGCGGGTATCGAACCTTCACCTTTGCACTCCAAAGCCAGAACCATGACTTTTAGACCATCCCAGGAACATGGGAAAATCTTATTTTACCAAATCCATTTCTGATAACTTTAATCAACTTTAATTAACCGCACTACTGAAGTCACTAAAGGCGCTAGAAATGATCAAATCGCATAATAATAATAATACTCTAACAATGAGATTTATAGAAAATAAATATGATGTAAAATTGCAATTAACTTTTTTCAGCAGAACTGCGGATGAAAACCGTAGCTAATTTTATACGAGTTTTATGCATGTTTGCCTGATTTGAAAACCAAATTGCTGATTTTTTCGCGAAAAATGACAAGAGTATTCAAATTCTGATAAGATATCTCTGATTTTGTATGCTGTATGTGTAAACATTAGTTTGCAAGCAGAAAAGTTTGTCATTTCTTTCAATTCTTTTCGTTTTTGTCTATGGTTCTGCATGTTTTCTGATGTGAGCTTATTCCCTATTTTGCATAGTGGTCCATCTTGACTCGTTGCAATAGGACGAATGAAGCACAAATGAAGCAAGGAGAAGAGTAATGTCTGGGTTATGAAATTATATATTATATATCTGGCGCTTAGTACATCAGCTGCCTTATTGAAATTTAAATGAAATTAAGATATCAGCTGAAGACGATGCCGTTATAGTTGCACGTCATCATTATCAGTTTCTATGTAACTTTTATCAAGTTTAACCAAATTCTTGAAAATTTTAAACTGTAAAATTTTCTAACCTGCATACTGAGCATTCTGATTAAAGAAAAAAATATTACTTTCTATACTTATTAAAAATTTTTTTAGAAAAATTCCTTGTCATTTCTCTGAGCTAGTGAGATTGATATTTATAATATTGATTTATGTCCCACATTTTAGCCAATAAACTGTCGGAGTTTACTGAGTGCTGTACAAATGGAACAGGGAGAAACGTCGCGTCTGAGTTATGAAATTATAGATAATTCTGTTAGTGCTCAATATTAGCTCCCTTAATGGAAAGCAAAATAACTAAAGAATGAGTTGTTTTAAACCTAAAATCAAGTTATAACTATTGTGAGCGAAGGCAACACGAGTCGTCAAACCTCCACACTCTCTAATAATTGAATTATCCTGGTTACAATAGAATTGTTGTTTATAATTTATTTTCTCTTTTCGTTTTGAAGCCAACGGCATAAGATCCTGGCTTGCACATATTTATCTTATTATTATTATTTTTTTTATTAATCAACGATGCTGAATTTTTATCTCGCTGCATATTTGCCATATGCTTTCTTGCTGTTTAGCGCAACTGTAAAAACATTAAGTTTATTTACCTGTTACCGAATCAAAATTAATTTGCCCAGTACTTTAATAGCATTGTAAACGTAGCCATAAATACTTGAACACAGTTTGTAGATTTCTTTTTAGTTCATTGATATTATTAAAGTGCTTTATATTAAACCCGTTGAAAGAGCTTCTTCTTTTCATGTCTCATAAATAAGGTTGAGAAATAACAAATTATTCATATAAGTCTGTTGTATTCAATAGATTTGCAATAGATTTAGCAAATTGTTGTAAGAAATGAAATTGTACGCACGAAACATTTAAATGAGTATTAAGAGAAATTTAATTAAATCAGTTTTATGATTTGCTCCCCGCATACGTAATAAAAAAAATCATGTCTGAAATGAAATTTTTCCAATTATCCTCAAATATTTAAATGAGAGATTTTAATCTGCATTCTACAAAAAATTAAATACAGGTCAGTCATACGAATAAATATCAGTCTAGCAAATAAGGGGACAATACCCAGTTATAATCGCATTTTATAACTGTCAGTTTCACTACATGTTTATAAGTTTTAATATTATCCTAGCTTTTCTTTATTTAAAAAGAAGGAGAAAATATTAATAAAACTCTGCAGTTATTGATTTCTTTTCATGTATAAATGATGCTCAAATAGTGTAAGAATTGCAAAAAAGAAGGTTTAAGAAATTTCACTTAATTTGGTTTTCTTTCATGAAGGTAGATTAAATTCCTTTTTGCGTAATTAAAATACAGATATTTTAAATTACCCAAAAGCGTGCTGAAATATTAATCTATTTTTCCTAACATGAGGCATTTCTTTTATTTTGAAAATGATCAGGAATTTTAAAAAATCCAGAAAATGAAAAAATAATTAGAATTTTTTCGTGTTAGGGAGAAATGAATGCTCATTTTTTAAAGCTTTAGTAGATAAAATAATTTCTCGAAGTAATTGTAAAAATAGACGGAAATTTTTAATTTAGACAGAGCATAAAGTTTATAAAAAGCTCAAGTTGATTTAAATATATATTTATGTTGCGTAAAAAGCCCTTATACTTAGAATCCAATGAAATTGTCAAAAAACTAGATAGAAAATATTTTATACGCATTCCATTCAAAGCCTTTTTAAGCAGCAATATTTGCTTTAGAAAAACATGTTTCAAAATTGGTAGTTATGTTTTATAAAATAGAAAAGACTCAATGTAGAAAATTTTCAGGTTATAAGCATTTACAATTATTACTATGTTTATCTTCAGTGTAGACAGTATATATATATTTACGAAGTTTTTTATTCAATGTAGTCACATAAAATAAGATACTTAGAGGTATTGCCCAGATTATTTAAATTAAGCTAACTTTTAGCCATGGGCTATAAAAGAAAATTATAAATTATTATATCAAATATACATGATTTAGATCTTGAAACCAATTAGAATACTATCTGCTTGATAAGTTATGGCAAAATTATTGATAACTATACCTGTTACTTTACTGCAATAAAATTTTTTTAATTTAATATTATAAATGCATATTTTCATAAACATGGTATGAAAGTTAATGTAATTGAGAGGAATCTTTTCCATGGTTTGATTTTTTTCACAGAAAATGATTATTACAAACTATCAATTAGAATCCTTTACATCTATTTACTCAATTGATTGCATCACTATAAACTTTCCAAAATACAGTGTACGGTGTGACAAACCTTTTATTTCAATTAATTAATATAACTAGGAAAATTTTTATCATGGTTTAATCGTTAGAACAATTATGAGAAAATGAAAGTAGAACATTGTCAAAAGGGAGACATGTCAGTTCAATAATTTGTTGAATTCCCACCTCTACTATTATGATGTTACCGGTATGGTTAGACATACTTTCTGCCAGAAGTTCACATCTCTTTAGCCAAAAAATTAAAATCAGTTCAAATTAGAAACAGTTTTAAATTTGTTCGCATGACAAGTTCATGAAGACGATTCCTCATAATTACGTATTAATTCCCAAGAAGATTCAATAGCATTTTTGCTAGTTAAGGAGTTGCACTAATTACCCTTTGAGTAACCCATCTACTGGTAGAGATGAGGCTTAATAATGGTGAAAAAGGGAATCACCATAATATTTATCTTCCTAGACTGGTAAGAGAAAGTTCTCAAGAATGTCTTGGTATTAGAATATGAACATAGATCCACTGGGGTTATTAAGACCCCCAGGAAGATGTACCATGTCATAGGTGGAAAATTCTATTAAATGTTGTAGAGAATTCTTTATGAAATACTTCTTGCTTAACCCTTTAAGGGGCAACAACCTCCACCATATGCTCGGTGCAGATTTTTTCCCCAAAGAATCTTGAAAAAAGAATCTTGAAAATTTTTTTAACCCAAAGAATCTTGAAAAAATTTCAATTAAAGTTTTCAAAATGTTTTTACTTCTTTAAACTGATAACTGATGTCAGTACTAACCCTTTTTCTGCTCATTTAGCTGGAATACATTGAATGCAAGTGAAAAAAAGACTAGAGATTGGCGTTTGCATTCTGCAAACGTCGCCCCTCAAAGGGTTTTAAAACACGAAATACATACCGACTGATGACCATGACGCCTAAAGTACATACTTTCTTTCTTAACACTCAGCGGGCGTGCCAATTTTTGGAACACCAGCAGGCTCGCGTGGCACAAAGTGCAACGTCTCTTTCAACCTTGATTATTCCTTTTGCAATAAACTTTTTTTTTTCAAATTGAAAATAATAATTATGAGTTTTATGACAAGATATAAAATGTTGATAATATTGAGATATATTTATAATTAAAGGCCAAAGAATGCAGATACAATTTCCCTATTTCAAAACTGTCCGGTTTATTAGATCTGTGGAGAAGTTGTGAATTAATTCCTAGTATGTCCAAAAACTTAAAAAAAATGAGATTGTCCATCTTCTTGACGTGCGGGATACTATGTAATAGTTGCACATTTGACCGAATACATCAACTACTGCTTTTGTCGCATTGTAATCCATTATAATCGCTGGTTTACCACATTTAAATCACGACTAACAATGAATGGAAAGGAATACAAGGGTCAGAAAATCAGACCTGCATTAGAAAGGGTGTAGCTATAAACATAAATTGCTTAGAACATTTAAACCTTACATGTAAAAACAAACCATTCAAATTCTGAAAATGTTGCACTTTGTACACGGGCGCGCCCGCTGAAGGGTTTAAAAACTATCTGAAGTTTCCAATCCTGCTGACCTAACAAGAGTGTGTTCACAAACGCTCCACTCGTCTATTAGTGAGTAACACGTGATTTAAAAGGCAGGAAACGTGATTGTATCAATGAAGTTGTCTCAAGCTTGACGATTTATTGGCTTTCACATCTTGTGAATATGCTTTAGACCTTGTTTGTATGATAACTCTAGAAATATTTTGCTTGAAAGCCATGAACTTCTTTATCAGAAGAACACGTGATTTGAAAGGTAATTTATGAAGTTACCCAAACTCTGAAGATTTAAATATTTTAGTATCTTCGTGAATATGCCCTACCTTTTAGAAGAGTTCTTCCATCCCGATATGCTTAAATCTCTTCTCTCTTTTCTGTTAGTTTAGTGATATGAAATCAATTGCTATTGAAGTGAATACTTTGAAAACTCTTGTATCAAGATTACTGTCTCAGTACTTCACTCATTCAAGCTTGATTCGCTTGGCTTGAATAACACTTGGTTGAGAACCTTACAAGATTATTAAGAAAAAATGATTAGTTTAGTTTTCTTCTTGTAGAACCACCCCACGAATCTTCTGAGAATCCGATTTGTCACGACTTCTTACATGTTTAATAAATGATTCATCAAAATCCTTCTTTGAATGATTTCTTACATACTTATCTCTCCAGATGCTAAGATATATAATTTACTTTAAATTACTTGGAAAACTTTGAAAAATTCTAATACTTGAAAACATCTCCTCTGAGTAAGCAAATTTTGTGAATATATAAAATATTTTTTAATATATGAGGTATTTGTCTAGGAAACAAAGTTGAGAAATTACATTACATTGTTCCAAATATAGTACTCTATGTTGTAAACATTGTTCCAATCTTACTATAATTTACATTCGCTGTTCAGAATGCTAAGTGTTCCTAAGATGTTCCAACATTTGCTCCGATAAACACATGGCTCCAAAGAACATTGTCCAGAAATAAGAAAAAATAGGCAAATGGAGCTATTAGTTTAGCAGATAAACTGAAAATGCTTTTAAACTTGGAAATCAAACTTTATTTGCAAAAGGTTTTAATTTTTCAAGCATTTTTTTACCCACAGTGATGTTTGCATAGACATTTTTTCTGAAAATAAAATCATTATTTAATGTAAGAAATTTTTAAAATAAAAGTTTATTAAATAATAGTTACTGCAAGTTAAATATAAAATAGTTTTATCGTTAAATATAATTTCTTCTGGGCAAAATCCACCTGGATTCCAGTTCTCGATTTCAACTGACATAATGTATACATAAAATATTACCTTTAATTTTCTCATTTAAAAACAAACAAAGAACTTGTAAAACTGATAAAACATGCAGCAGAGGTTCTCATAAAGCTTAAAACCATTTTTGTACCAAACAGTTGTATTCACTGATGCAAAAACTTCTGTTCACGACGGCAAACAATTATCTTGAATAAAAGTGTCAGAGATTTTTGCAATTAGACTAAACTAACATCTACTAACTGACATCGGAACATGTTTCACCGTTTAATTAAGAATCTTCTGTAAACAGTAATATATCTAATACAGTTTTCAGAGTATAGTATAAGTTCATTAAAGTAAATTCATTTGTAGAAAGTTGTAAATGTTGTATTAAAGATTAAAACATATTGATTCTGATAATTATAGCTAAAAACGGAGAACTTTAATCTATTTTGCTCGGAGTAATTGCATTTATCAGACTTTAACAAAGGATTCAACATGTTTGTTAGCCCTTAATG
Organism: Dolomedes plantarius; assembly: GCA_907164885.2. NCBI lineage: Eukaryota > Metazoa > Arthropoda > Arachnida > Araneae > Dolomedidae > Dolomedes > Dolomedes plantarius. The sequence goes on along the minus strand of OU015500.1, from coordinate 14,930,842 downwards.
ATTAAAACACTTTGTTTATTTAAGTATTCAGAGCGAAGCAATTTATGCTCTTTACATTTATATACCGAGGGGAGAACTTCTTTTTTTCTTTTACCTAATTTGAATATCATAAGGTACTGACAGTGTTCTATTCATTTTGAAAAGTCGTGTTCACTTCACTTATCTAATAAATTTAAATGTGTTAAAGAATTCAAATAAGTTTTTCATTCATGTAAATAATTCAAATTTGGAAATACATTTTATATTTAGTAGCAAAACTCGATACTGTTAAAAAACAACAAAAGAAAAAGAAAAATGGAATTATTTCAAACAGGTTAAGATTATTCTGAACACATATAGGAGTTTATTTTAAATAATTATTTGCAGAGCGTATACTGGAAACTTATTATACATCGCTGATTTGCTTTTATCTAGGTCTGTGACAAATACAATGAAATTGTTACTGCAGAAATAGCTCATGTTATTGTAGTTAAATACTTCTTTTTATCAGACCATAAAAAAACATTTCTTCATAATTTCATCTAAATATGAAAAATTTCTTCTATGTTATTTGCTTAAACGTCAATAAAAAAGGTATGAATCTAATCAAACCGTGAAAGTAAGAAGTACTATCTGCTGCTGAAAAAAATTAATAGAATCCGGAATTTTAACAGTCAAATGGTTTAAACACATCGAGAAAGCTGTTCTTTCTTCAAACATTTGATTTCGCATATTATAAAACAGATTTACTCTTCAGATATAATTTCTACAAAACACTGTACTTTTTGCAGAAATTTCTGCAAAAAATCTAAAAGATTATTTTCTTATAAATATTTTTCTTATTTATGTAAGATTCAAATAAACCAGGCATTCAAATGGGAAAATTCCAATACTACTTAAATCTTCTTAGTGGAATTAAGTTTGTTTTTCCTGCATTTCCCCTAGATGTGTAGGGATTAGAGTAAATATATGTCGTATAACGATCCAATTTGTTTTGTCTTTTTTCTAAGAGGCTGTGTGATTAACGATAACGTTTTCTCTTAACAATATTTTAGTTACAAAAGAACTGAAAAGTTTTTTTGCCATTTATAAAACTGTCAAAAAAATTGATATTAAGAAACATTGTTTTATAACAATATGATATATTTAAATTAATTGAAATCTTACTAAGCGCAATATTAAATATCTCTAACAGATATTTTCATGAGAAATATGTAAATATTGACACTATACTTCATAATAATTTTCTACATTTATAGATTATTAACATTAATTTGTTAAAGAAGGTTTTTGATCTATCTGACTGAGACGATTTAAAACCCTACTTGTATATGAATAATTAAAACGCGTGTATATCGAAAGTTTTATTTTAATTAAACAATTCAAGGCTATATAATTATATTTGGGTTTAAGATATAAAATTCTTACTTTTAATTTACTGCAATAAAAATTATGTTCAACAGTTAAAATACTTTATACATTCATTTAATTATGGAAGCAAACTTACGCTACAAAAATAAACATTGAAAAATGCTCAGAATGAGAAAGAAGCAAATTAAAGCCTGAAGCATATTGTGCCTTTCCTTCGAAATGTTATTAAATACGCTTAAATGAGTCACAAAATAAATAATCGAAATACGACATCTAGTGCAAGGAAATTCAATACTTACAATAATAATCTTCCCAAGATCGCATTTTTAAAAAATCCTTCATTTCTGAAGTTGAACTTTTGTGCTTCATTATATCGGTAATATCTATGGTATTATCAAATACATCACTTTATAAAGAAACTACGTTCATAGAAATGATATACTTTGGCTATAACTTACATAATGTTAAAATGACGTCATGTTATAAACACACTGTTAAAAGTTACTAACGTTAAGCTAAATTAAGTAAATTTAGCTTAAATTAAATGTTAGCTAAATATACGAATACTAGCTTAAAACCCGCACTTCGCTACTGAGTACATTCAAATTAAATACAATGGTCAATGTATGGAACTAATGGCAAAATATATATATATATATATATATATATATATATATATATATATATATATATATATTTACAATAAATACGATGATCAATGTATACAATTGATGTAAAAAAAACAAAAAAATATATTTATACAAAAATCGGAACGGACATTTTTATAGACAAAATAATGTAGAAGAAAATATTCAAACTAAATCTAATAGAATACTAAAGAATATAGTACAATTAATATAGTACAGTTTGAGGAACATAATATATTTTATCGTATTTTAATATTTTTTTGGATAATGTCCAATCGTCTGCCGCATTAGCAAGAAAAAAATTATTTATTTTGTCTATTTAGTTGTTATGCACGTGGCGATAAATTTATTTAAAGTACCAGAAAAAGAAATCACGTGATCAACATTTAATAATTTAAATTCTAAAAATTAAAAATTCACCACAAATCCGAAAATGGAGGTAAAGATTCGAAAAAGATCTCATTTTAAAGGAACTTTTACGATCTTTCTCGTGATATAAATTTTATAACCCTCAAATTATTATTTTAAATGCAAACTTAAAAAAAAGTTACTAAAACAGCTTAAAAATTTAATTTAAAAAAATATAGGAAGAATTTTTCAAAAATCTTTCTTAGTGCACCCGTACACTATAAGAAGAATCGCCATGCAAAATTTCAGCCCTTTAGGTCAAGCGGTTTGGTCTGTGCGTTGTATGTCAGTCAGTGAGTCAGTTACGGAACTGTTTTATATATATAGGCTACCTGAAAACCCGTACTTCGCTACGGAGTACATTCAAATTAAATACAACGGTCAATGTATGCAATTCATGCCAAATATATATATATATTATATGATAAATACGACGATCAATGTATACAATTGATGTAAAATATATATATGTATATATATATATATATATATATATATATATATATATATTTATAAGAAAATCGTAAAGGATAATTTTATAGATAAAATAATGTAGAAGAAAATATTCAAATTAAATCTAATATAAAGAATACTAAAGAATATAGTACAGTTAATATAGTACAGTTTGTAAAACATTTCTTTTACTGTATTTTAATATTTTTTTGGATAATGTCCAATCGTCTGCCACATTAGCAAGGAAAAAAAATATTTTTTGTTTATTTAGTTGTTATGCACGTCACGATAAATTTATTTGAAGTACCAGAAAAAGAAATCACTTGATCAGCATTTAATAAATTAAATTCTAAAATTTAATCTTTAAAAATTCACCAAAAATCAGGAAATAGAGGTAAAGATAGAGGTAAAAATAGAGGTAAAGATAGAGGAGGAAATAGAGGTAAAGATTCGAAAAATATTTCATTTTGAAGGAATTTTTATGATCTTTCTCGTGATATAAATTTTATAACCCTCAATGTATTATTTTAAATGAAAACGTAAAAAAAGTTTAAAAAACAGCTTAAAAATTTAATTTAATAAAATGTAAGAAGAATTTTTGAAAAATCTTTCTTAGTGCACCCCTACACTATTAGAAGAATCGCCATGCAAAATTTCAGCCCTTTAGGTCTAGCGGTATGGTCTGTGCGTTGTATGTCAGTCAGTCAGTCAGTCAGTCAGTGAATGAATGAGTCAGTTACGGAACTGTTTTATATATATAGATAACGTATTTTTTACAGTTTTCTTAAAATTTCAAATATTTTATGAAACTAGTTGAGAATTCTTAAAATGTTAAATGACTTAGTAATCGTCAAATATTGGGTGGTTAGTAAACTAAACTTTAAATTAAATGAAAAGAAAAATTTATTAACTCTTCGTGTACTTAAAAATAAAGGCGGGATGTACATTAAACTGAGGGAGGGAATCCATTTCATGTGCGTTAAAACTATAGATGGGAAGTGTAAAATTTTAAGTAACTGTAGAAATTAAGCAGCGCTTCTAATTCGAAATCATAACATCAATTGCATCCTAACTTCACCTTAGCATTTCTAATCTACTGTTATCGTAATTAAAATAGTAAAAAAAATCCATTGTATAAATATTTTCACAGTGATCTGGTGGTCTAAGGCTATCTCGTTTTGAAGACACCATAACATTCAATGAATAATTAAAGGAATGTTATGGGGATATGAAATTTGAGTGTTCCTTTATAAATCACTTATTCTGCTTATGGTCCTATTCTTGCTACGGAATACCCATTAGAATAGTTTATAGATGTGTCTGTCGAATAGACAGTTTTCTGGATATTTTATTCATTAAATTTTTTCCAGTATGGATTTCCTGTAGGCCATTTCAGTGAAAATTGCAACAATTAGCTTTTTAATTAAATGAAAAATTTATTCTTTTACTTTACTCACACTCTTTTACTTTTCTTTAAATGCACAAAATTGAGACTAATAAAGTCTGTCCTAAATGTTTTCCTTTTGCAGCCACTCAAATTAATTTCTCAAAAATGAGGTTCAATCTTTATGTAATTATTTAAGGTATCATATGTAATGCGAGATATCAGACCACCTAAGGTATCTGTGTTAAATAAATATGAAACATTAAAAAAAAGAAAATTTGTAAAGACGTTAGAAATTAACATGCCATTAGTTATGAACAAATAATTTATAAGACAATTGCTTTCTCTTTTTGACTCGAAGTTACATGCATTTATCGATTAAAATTCTTCTGGTTCTTTTACAATATTTTATAACATATTTCTTTAAAAAAACTGAGAAACTGATATAGCATAACTATTATGAACACTTTACGGGTAATATAGTTTTTGTTTGTTCGTTTCCTTTCATCCTATTTACCGTTTATTTGGTTTTGAAAAGAAAACATTACACACAAAAAAGCAAGACCGGATATATGAAACTTGATAGACACACATTGTTTAACATATGAACAAAAAACGTAAACAAAAAACTGAGAAACTGATTTAACATAACTATTATGAACACTTTAAGGGTAATAGAGGTTTTTTTGTTCGTTTGCTTTCATCTTATGTACCGTTTCTTTAGTTTTGAAAGGAAAATATTAAACATAAAAAAGCAAAAGCGGGTGTATGAAACTTGATAGACACACATTGTTTAACATATGAGTAAAAATGTAAACAAAAAACCCCTCTTTAGTAATTATTTTTATATCGTCAACAATTAAACATAGGTAGATAATTCATAAGGTTGTTTTAACTACTTTAGGGAATTTTTTTTCAATTTCTTTCATTGAATTGCTGTTAAGGAAAACTAAATCAAACGGAATTTGAGCTGACGTTTGGCTTTTACTTTACTAGACATATATTATAACAATATGCTTTGCATTTGAAGAAATTATATTAATTATTTGATTCTGGTAAGACCATTTAATTTACATTATTTCTCTCTCTTTATACAATGAAAATTAATATGAATATTACAAAAGCTTAAACTCGGTAATAAAATTTGCTTAAAAATAAATTCCAATGTTAAGTTGAAAAGCATCCAGTCTGCCACAATAAAAAAAAACTGCATTCTGAATGTTTACATTCGGGATGAAGAAACGTATTTTATCTCTTTCAAACGCAAATGCATGAATTTAATTTTACACTGCACACACACACACACACATATATATATATAAATATATATATATATATATATATATATATATATATATATATATATATATATATATATATATATATATATATATATATGTGTGTGTGTGTGTGTGTGTATGTGTGTTTGTTTTAGCTTTGCAACCTTTTTTTTATATGGAAGCCATTTTATAAACAATTGAGCAAATTTTTATTTACGATTTAAAATGCACATCACGTTATCTTAAAGTAGTTTTAATTACAAGTGTGGATAATGTTAAGATATGTTTTTCTCAACCTTTTCGTACTTCAAGGCAAACTTCATTCAAAGAAATATACTCTAAATGTAGAGAATGTAAAATTCCTTTGAACCAGGAAATTAAGTATTTTAATTAAATGGCGTTAATTACGGTATAACGAGATTTCGTTGTTTACAAGATTAAGATTTAACACAAAGAGAGATATGATATTGCCTGTTTATTACCAACGCATGTATAATTTACCTAATTGTTGTAAATATTTCTTCATTGAATGAAATTTATTCCATTATGTTTAAATAACTAGTCTCTCTTTCATTTATTAATTTTTTAGAGCTTATTTTGTATTCAATCCTATTGCTATTATATCTACAGCAATTATTTGTATTGATCGTTTCGTTTATGTGTATGTAAAATATTCGTATTAAACTGAAGGACGTCCTAAATTGTATACAGGTGGTATCAATACTTTTGACGTTGTGTTACTTCCACACATGTGGTTAAAGATTGCTTTACGAAGGCAAAAAAGGTTTGTTCTATTGTCATCAGGTTTATGTTTACATTTGTTCCCCATGAGGTAGAACATTATATCAACTTTCTTTCTGATACTCCTCTTAAAGTGATTGTTTTATTTTTATGCCGAATACTTTTCATTTGTTGAAAATTTTTTTTAAACTCAATTCTTCTCAGACTCTTTTCACGAAAATGGAATTCTTGTTTTTTTTATTATACACTCTTATATAGAAGGGACAAGAGTAAAGTTCTGCTCAAACAAAGTACAATTTGCTTATTTCTATGTACATACATATTTTGTCACGATGTAAAAACTATAAAAGTTAACATCAAAAATACAATAAGGATTTTTGATCCTTATTGTATTTTTGATAAATACAATAAGGATCAAAATACAATATACAAATAATATTATGTGTGAAAAATACAATTATACAAATAATATTATGTGTGAATTTTAAAACTTTCTGGATGATGCAAATCCTATTATTTTTCCCAATACCATCATATATATATTGAAATATATAAGTAGCAGGATATTTTCATTTCAGATTTAATTTCAGATTTTTTTAAAATAACACGGCGGACTCATTGTCTTTCGATATTCGCCAGAGAAGAAGCATCCGCGAGAGACGTTGGCTTGTTGCAATGGGGGAACCATATAGGTGAACCAACAACACTCCTCGGTACACCCTCAATTTTGACATAGCACTAACAGGAGCGCCATCTGGGTGGATCGTACCTACCCCACCCACTGACTTCATAGAATAACTTTCCGGTTAATGTATTTAACGTGCCCATATTGGGCCTAGACACGAAGCTATTTAATGGCGCTTGTCGGGATTTGTTCCAAGAACCCTCAGTACCGAAAACTAACGCACTACTGCTAGGCTACCTCAGGGCCTCATTTCAGATTGTTGTATAGGAAAGCATTTCTGTATACATGCTACTCTAGGTAATTAACGATCATGTTTCCATACATCGTATTTTCTTAGCTAGGAAATAAAGCTATCGTGCAGTTACGTGTATACATATACGTAAAGATTGCTTTCTAAAGGCAAAAAATGTTTGTGCCTTTGTTCTATTGTCACCAGAATTAAGTGTACATTTGTTCCTCATGAGATTAAACATTTTATCAACTTTCTTTCTGATACTCTTGTTAAAATAATTGTTTCATTTTTATGCCGAATACTTTTCATCTGTTGAATTTTTTTTAAACTGAATTATCAGACTCTTTTAACGAAAATGAAATTCTTGTTTTTTATATAAGTTTAGTGATTTGTTACTCATAGCTTACTTTTTATTTTCCTGCTCTCTCTTATGATTTTCTTGTTCAGTTATCGTTTTATTGAAAATACAATTATTCATTTGCCTGGTCAGTCTTATATTTTATGTTTCTTTTTATTTGTACTTCATTTTATTTGAGTATTCATTTGCAAGGTTTTTTCCTTCCCCATAAGTTTCCTTCAATTAAATTTTCATGCGCTTTATTTCCTATATTTTACTATTATCGAGCTCGTACTTCACAATTTTTTGTGCTTTTTATTTTTTACTAGAAAGTTTTTAATTAGTTGCCCTTTAAATGAAAGTTGTACTGTTTCTTCAAAATTAGAGATGAGTATCAAATTGCTCAAATAAAATTCATTTAGGATTAAAATTAAAAAGTGCCTTCCTTAGACATTTGTATTAGAATATATTTATACATCTTTATGCATTTCTTTCTTGTAAAATTTATTTCAATACATTACATCCAGGTACCGTGAGATCATGGCAGATGCCATCGGGATACTTTTTTTTACTATTGTGACATTCTTTTGCACACAGCTTGAATTATAGTCTATTGCAGTTGTAATTGTTATAGTTGATAACTATAACAATCACAACCGTGTGCATAGCTATCACATAGCTATACATCTTTGCGATAAATAGCTATGTCACAGAATGTTTCCTTATTCATTTTATTATGAACGAGTTTATTATGACAAAAGAAACAAGGAAAAAATGTCATTATTTAAAGTGAAAATTAATTATTTCGGCATGACAATTCCTAAAAGTTATGAGAAAGAAGACACGTTTTATTTATTTCTGTGAATTACAAAGGATGTACTTTCGGTTGAATCTGAAAATAAAAATAACACCGTACTCTTAAAAACTAGAATAAAATCATTTAAAAAAATTTATGATACTAATCTGTAATTTAAAATACCGCAAAGTTTCATGCCTAAAATATACATTTTATAACTTTTTGTCTTGGGCATATTCTAGCTTTAGCCATCATCGTTTATGTCCAAAAATTTATTTGAAAAATATTCCGTGAAATATAATTGTACAAGAAATTGTAAATGTAATATACACAGTCCAGTCACATTAATGTGGCTATCTGTCAAAAGCCAGAATAACCACCTTACCCAGCGTAGACCGCTGCGATACGGGCAGGAAGAGTACCAGAAGGTATTCACAGAGATGTGAAGCCATGCCGACTCTAGTTCCGTGGCCAGCTGAATTAGGTTACGCGGTTGAGGATCCATGGCGTGAACAACCCGATCGAGGTGGTCCCACAGATTCACGATTCGGTTTATGTCCGGGGAATTTTAGGGGCTAGGACAGTACGGTAAACTCATCCTCGTGCTCTTCGAACCACGTACACGTCCCATGTAGCAGGACAATGCGACGTACACGTCGCATTGTCCTGCTGCAAGATGCCATCGTGCTGAGAGAAAACAATCTGCATGTAGGGGTGTAAATGGTCCGAAAGGGCAGATGCATACTTCTGTTGAACCATCGCGCCTTCCCCAATGATGAGTGCACGCAGGAAATTCCACGAGAACATTCCCCAGACCATAATGCTGCCTCCTCCAGCTTCGACCCTTCCAGCACTTGTTGCACAGTGTTTGTTTTCTGACATTTCCCGCCGTATACGCCAACGTCCATCTGTTCGATGGTGCATAAACCGTGATTCATCGGGAAAAGTCACCTGTCGTCACTCAGTGGACGTCTAGCCGAGATACTGGCGGGCAAATTCCAGCCTTCGTCGCCGATGAACAACCGTCAGCATAGGTGCATTAACCAGCCGTCTGCTGCGATGCCCCACACGCAACAACGTTAGCTGAACTGTCGTTGAGGATATACTTTTGGTAGTCTCTTGGTTCATCTGGGTGGTCAGTTGGTCGACGGTTGCACGTCTATTCGCCCGAACGGATATCCGCAGCAGTCGTTCACCTCTGTCATATATGGCCCTGGTGCTAAACACTTGCCACGTCGCTGATTTTGGATAGTGGCATTTTGCCATCCACGATACACTTTTACCACGGCCGCACGCGAACAGTTTTAAGTAGGAGAAAATGATATATGCACCGACCGGCCAATTTATTAGAACCGTACGACAATTTTATGTAAATCAGCTACGACGTCTAGCTGTTGCTGAAAGAGGTGAGATTGGTATATAAACGTATTGCTAGATGACTGTAAAGACAGTGGAAGTGTATTGCTGGTGAAGGAAGGAGCAAAACGAGCAATTTAACCGAGCATCGAAGGATTCTGGATTTTGGAAGCAGTGGAGCGAGTATCAGCAAAAGTACTTTCCTTTAAGTGTTCGAGAACAGGAGTTTTTTTATGATTATAAACGGTCGCCTAAAAAACAAACAAACAAACAAACAAAGAAAGAAACAAAATCCTTTTATCGTATGACAACGTATCACAACCTAAGACGTGTGGATTTCACCGTCTACTGGATGCTCTAGCTGAAAGGAGAATCTCCACACTTGTCTAGTCCAGGAGAAAGGCAACGGTACGTCAGATTTCATCTAATCTTAATCAAGGGCCAACAACTCCAATGGCCCATCAGCGTATTCCTCGCCGCACAATGCACTGTATCGGGTATGGAAGCCAAAGACCCGATCAAAATCTTTGCTGTTTGCCGCTAACAATGACAAACGTATCCATTTAACAGACTATAGCAAGGAATGGGCAGAAAATATATGAAATAGGGTGACGTGTGAATCACGTTTTCAATGCAAATGGCTGCGTAGGAATAGGAATCTTAGTATTTGTGGGATGCTTTTCTGGCATTGTTTGGGTCCTTTAATCCATGTATTTAATCCGTGTGAAAGAACGTCTATATAGCAAAATGTGTCTAAATATTGTTGCGGACCAAGTACATCCAGTTATGTTAAGAAATCACTTCACTGGAGAGGGATACTTCCGATAGAACAATGCTCCATTCCATAAAGATAAAATCGTTCACAGACGGTTTGAGGAGCACGAAGGAAGTTTCACCTTGTTTAGTTGGCCTCCACAATCACCAGATCTGAATAACACATTTGTGGGAGGAACTCGAAAGAAGCATCAGGCAGCTAGATCCAGAAACATCAAACATTAAACAATTGAAAAGTGCAGCTCATCGGGTATAGTCTCAGATTCTTCAGGCCACCTACTAACATCTTACAAAGTCCATGCCAAAGACACCTGCAGCAGCAATGATAGAAAAATGAAGCCAACGATTACCTCAAGTCATGACATATTGGCAACTCAGTGTAATGTTATTTTTTAGACATACGAAAGAAATAAAATAAACATGCTATTTCAAAATAATAAAATGAAATAACCTGTAATACTATGTAAAAAATTCATTCAGAATAACTATAATATAAAAAGTGGATCCGGAAAAGATAAACTCTGATAGAGGTATATTGTTCGTTAGTAAAATAAATTAGTCTTTATTTCCTTCAAAATTTCATTTCTCTCTCTCAAACATCTCGGAACTTTATCAATATTTAGTTCTTGTATAATAAATGTATGATATGCGAAAAAATTATGTATTTTTAACTTTTTATAGAGTTACAAAAATGTTTCTACGTTAAAAAAATAATTTAGTTCGTATGTTGAAAATTTTTAAATGTCCTCCAATCCATGATTATTTGCACTCCATAAACAACAAAAAAGATTTTCAGATTGATTTTTTTCCATTGAATTCAATTTCTGAATAATACTATAATTGCCACTAATTTTAGTTTAGCTAGAAGGCAAATAAATTACCTTCCAACAAAGTATTTACAAAATATTTTAAATTGAATTTTTTTATTACCTTTCAAAGTACATTTTAAAATTGATAATTTGTACGCTATTGTCCTTCGTTTTCATTCTTTACTTAGTTTTCATTATTTTTTCCCTTTTTTTTTTGAAATAATCTATGCATTTTTTGAAATATTATTGATCAATGCACAATTTCTGTTATTAAAAAATTTTAAAACATGTTTTTAAATATCTTTTTTTAAAAACCAAGATGCTTTATAGTATTTTGTCTTAAATACTATCAACAAATTAAATAAAACATAAGACTAACATTTCTAGCACGTTGATTAATGTTTGAAGTTTTAAACCAAAATAGAATTTATTTTATTCAGGAATATTTGTTAATCACACAGTTTCTGTGTAAAATTTCACTGTCAACTTTCCTGCAGAGTGGAAACAGGTGACTAGGTAATCATTAATTATTAACGAATACTGAATTATTCATCTCCAATATCATTTAGTATACATTTGTTCATCTTACTGCTAATTTTACTAATGCTTATTTGAGAGATAAATAAAATTGCTTCGCACATTCATTTGCTTTAAAGGAATTTTCATTTTTGAGTTTTTACGCAGAATACAGGAAAGATGCAAATTTACTTCTTAATTATTCATTGCTTCATGAATTATTAATCATCGTAATAACCAAAGAAGCATCTTTCATTTTTCATCCTTAATGATTTTGAACTTTTCAAAATTCGATGATAGCTAATGAATATAAGAAAGGAATATATGATATTTGAAATTATAGATTTTTGTCCGTAATTAATGGAAGAAAGTAATATATTTTACTGCATGGGAGTTATTTAAAAGAACAAATCTGAATTTCTTTTATAAAATATAGTTTTACATCATCTTTAATTTATTACTGTTGGAAACGTATTACCATTTTCATCTTTATTACAGTTTTTTTTAATTCTCATAGCTTGCAAGCAGCATGTTTAATTGAATTAAACTTTCGTTGCGTATCAAGTAAAGAATCACACCCACTAAATAGAACTTCTAGTGTAGGTTACATGTAACTGCACAATTATATTTGCTTAAAAATATATATTGTGGATAAATGCTCCTTTATTAACAATAGCAGTTATCTAGTTTTGTGATGTTATTGCAAAATGTACAAAAAACTCTGCAAATGTTCTCTAATTTATCCTTCACAATTTTGTCCTTTTGTATATATAGCAGTTTAAAGGCGTTTTATTCTTAATATATTGATAATCCTAAACACCGCAACGTTTACATATAATGAGCAGAAAGGTAATCTATGAAAATTTGCCTCCACCTTTCGCCAGTACTTTTAAACAGTGACTTCAAATCTCGGGATTAGTCTTTATGTTAAAATAGTTTACTTTTATTTTTGTTTGTATTTCATTCCTGTTCTTTTATCGTCATAGAGATTCGTACATTGCATAGCAATTACACAAAGAAATCGATTAGTATTACTCTTTAAAGATCATACGTCAAGAAAATTAGGTAACGCTATGGTAAGGTAAATCTTATTCATGATCTTCACGATAGTGTCTGTAATACCTCAAGGTATCTGTATTCGGCTTCACATTTCAGTTAATTTAGAATTTGCTGACTATCAATATAATGCAATCTAGACGATATGCATTCAAGCTTCAATAGAACTGTTTAACATAACTGCATTTGATCTGAGCTTCGGAAAATTAGCTCTCAAGTTCTACAGATTACATTAACTGATAAAATTTAATAGAGCGTTAGATAACATAAATTTATTACTCTAGGTAAATAACATTGCATGCCAAAATAAGTTTATTTGATTGTTGGATTTTTATTTTGAATATTTCTTTTTTGTGTACTTTCTGCTGTTCTTGTATTTCTTAATATTTATTATTAAAATAATCAACCCTAAACAAAATCGGTATTAATTATATTTTCCTCAACGAGAATTGAACGTTTTCCCCAATCATATTTTTTTTTCGCAAATTATTTCTCCTCCAATTATTCATTTTTTAATTGAACATTTCAATACATTTACCCGCTAGAAATATATTAAAATGACATTCAAATATACTTAAAGGTTATTTGAAAGGTATTAAAATCGGTGCCGCAAATTTCTTAAGTTTTCGTATTTGTGGAATTCGTACCAAGAGAATAAAATGATCTAGATTGAAGAATTTTGAATTTTATGGTATCTTTTGCAACTTTTTCAGTTAACAGTTTTATCGGTTTCATTAGAAACATTTTATTTCCTTTTGTTTATTCCAGTAATATTAACTATCAGTTCTGGTTAAATATACATTAATAACTATATATTCTATCTTTTGATTTCACAAATGAGAGAAAAGTTTAAGAATTATTGTGTTCTCGGGATTCCTATGACTTTTTCGCAGTTTATATAATGAGCAAACGTGAGCCCAATATACATATTATCATGCTTTAAATCAAACCCAGTTTTTGAATTTCTAGTTCATATATCCACACTATCTATCAGTAATGCTCCACCTATCAATCATGGCATTATGCAGGAAGACCAGTATGCTGGAAGAAGAACATATTGTGTGAACTTTTTGATTGCCTAGACGTCGTACAGCAGCTAGACAGAATAACAGTGATTTTGAGAGGGTTTGTTTGTGGAGAGTGTCTTAGGAAGTAAATCCATACACGCTATTAGGACCAAAATGGAGCATGAAAATGAATGCATGCAATATGTGATTATGATATAAAAAAGTTATGGTCTTAACAATGTAGGAAAACATCTAGACAGTACGTGTCTTAGAAGGTAGCATGGTAAAACTTGTTTCAGTAATGTCCAAATTCTGGTTTCTGACGCAAATCATCCATGAAAATTTTCAAAACAGATTTTCTAGATTGTTCATATAACAGAGTTCTAAATGAACTCAACACAAAAAGTCTTAATGACAGAGTCACACAAAACAAGCCGATACTCTTAAAATCAAGAAATGGGGCACGTCTAGGTAAGTGCTTGACGTAATCACGTGGACGGAGCGATTGACCAACGGATGACGGATTGAATGATACACAAAGGACTACTTGTTTTTAGTTCTATGGCAAAATACGGTTGTATCAACTGCTAAGAGAATATCTGATAACGCATTGTATAGCACCCACTGTAAAACTGAGTGGTGGAAGAGGGTAAACTACAGAAATTTCCGTTAAAAAGTCGAGTAGTAGGAGTCGGTGGTAGGAGTCGAGTAGTAGGATTCGGTGGTAGGAGTCGAGTAGTAGGATTCGGTGGTAGGAGTCGAGTAGTAGGAATCGGTGGTAGGAGTCGAGTAGTAGGATTCGGTGGTAGGAGTGGACTTCTGTGTGAAAAAGAAGTCAGAAAAATTTTATGACCCCAAACCCACTCAAAGGAGCATATCCTGATAACAAAGAACACATAAAGAGCAAGACCTAGTGAAAAAGTGGGAAAAATAGATCAGAAAAGACAAAAATATGAAATAGAAATACGAAATAAAGGAGTAATATTTAATGGTTTGTAAAAAGGAAGAAATTGGAAAATAAAACTATTATTTACATATTTTTTACACAATGAAATGAAACGTTTAGGATGAAATATTGTTTGAATCAGCATATAATGTATACATGTTACTGCCTGAAAAAGAAGAATAAGCATAAATAGGAATGTTTTCAAGAAATTTGGCTGTCATTTATTTAGGTAGTTCTTGTTTTTAACCTACACTAGATTAAATGTTCGCATTATTGGCTCATTTCATTTGACCGATATTGAACATATATAATTGTCTCAATTTATACCCTAAACACTTCGCTGTATACAGAGAAAAATATGGCTTTCACGAATTTAAAATTCACTCAAATCAAATTCACTCTTTTATAATGCAATGTTCTAAGAAGCATTTTTTTTTAATTCATAAAATAAGAAATTTATATTTGTTAAAAATCATATAACAGTGGAATTGTTTCTAATTGAAAATGCCCTAGGGTAGACTTCAATCTTACAGAATATTTCTATAAATATATTAATGCTGGGTGTGCAGTAGATCTACCTCCTCGCGGTGCACCTGGTAACACTTTTTAGTGGCTAAAAGATCTACAACCGGCATTATGTCTCCCCCTCGTCAGGCTGATACTCAGATCGAGACTATTAGGGTATTGCAGTGGAAAGCTGGGGGACTGTCCCAGTCCAAACGTGCGGAGCTCTTGGTGACTCTGTATGAGAAGGATATCGATGTATTTTCTATTATGGAGGCTAATTTGACTTCTGATAAACTAAGATACTTCCCTTTCAAAGGGTATACTCTTTATTTACTTCCAAAATCAAGACAGATAGCAAGTGGCATTCTCATCGGCGTCAGGAGAGATCTAACTGCTGACTTCCGCATTGTAAAAGCGATGAGAACTGATCACGATAAAAGTGAAGTCGCTCATTTGGATGTCTGGAAGGGTGGAGTCCTTTTTAATATCTTGGCTATTTATAGCCCTCCTAGTAACTCCCCTGATTTTTCCTCTATCAACCACTTAAGACACACCATTTTCATAGGCGATTTTAATGCCCACTCTCCCATGTGGGGTTACACTGACACAAATGAAGCTGGAAAGAGAGTCCAGGACTTCCTTAGCTCGTCTCCCTTTGAACTTATATTCAATAAAAAAGACCCTCACACCTGCATTACAACGGCAAAAGTTTCAACCCAGATATGTTGATGGTCACTGCTGACCTATACAAATGTACAAAACGAACAGTTTTGAAAGACCCCGGATCGGGACATACGCAGGTGCTCGCAGAAGTTGAAATTCCCAGGGCTGAACAGAGGCCCTTTTCATCGTCAAAACCCTCTTGGAATTTTAAGAAAGCTAACTGGTCTCTCTTCACCGAACAATTAGAACATGAACTTAGCCATGAAAAACTCGACTTTACTCTTAACCCGACTAAAGTTTATAGAACTATTAAAGAAGCAAGTATAGCGTGTGCTAAAAGATCCATCCCTAGAGGAAAACAGAAGAAATATAGGCCTTTCTGGACAGAAGAACTGTCCTCATTGAAAGCTAAAAGAGACAGGAGGAAGGCAGAGCTGACAACACGCCCATGTGATGTGCAGGCCTGGAGAAAACAATCTGCATGCTTTAGAAAGGCCTTAAACGACAGCAAACGATCAACATTCAACGAATTTATTTCCAATATTAACTATCAATCTGATTGTAAGACAGCGTTTAAATTTATTGGAAATCTAATGACTGATTCTAACCCAACTAAACAATTTTTTACAGTTGAAGATAAAAAGCTTTCTTCTGACTCTGCTATAGCGAAGGCTTTTGCACAACATTTCTGTGGGGCTCTTAGCAAGGACACCTACGCAAAAACGGAGTCGACCGGAGTTAAGAAGAAAACCACTCCTACAGTCAAAAATTGAGCCTAATACGGATCCAGTTTTGGAGGCCCCTATTACTTGGGACGAATTGGTTTTTGCTATAAGAGGCCTCGCAGAAGGTAAGTCACCTGGTGGAGATCGAATCCATCCTGAGTTTCTCACCCATCTTGGCCCTCGGGCCCTTGAAACCATCTGGATCTTTTTCAATTTAATTTGGAATACTGGTAGCGTACCAGATGACTGGAGAACCTCTATTATTATACCTATTCATAATAAAGACAAAGACCCTAGTCAACTTAAAAGCTATAGATCAATATCACTGACTAGCGTTGTAGGGAAGGTTATGGAGAAAATAATTGTGAGAAGACTTAACTTCTACCTAGAATCTAGAGAGCTACTGGCTGAAGAGCAGGAGGGTTTTAGAACTTTTAGATCTACCAATCAACATGTTACCCTACTGAGCCAGTTTGTTAAAGACGCTCTGGATAGCAGACAGGTCCTGACGGCAGTTTTTATCGACCTCAAGTCTGCTTACGACAAAGTTTGGCGAGAAAACCTCCTTTTAAAGCTCTCAAATCTGGGTATTAGGGCCAATCTTTTCAACTGGATCCGAAACTTCCTGAGCCAGCGCTCTTGTAAAGTAAGGTATGGCAGCGCATTGTCGAAATCCAAGATCCTAAAAACGGGTCTCTCACAAGGAGCCGTTAGTAGCTGCTCCCTTTTTAACATCTATATTAATGATTTGGTTACGAAAATTAAGGATATTCATGGAGTTAAATGCCTCTTGTACGCTGACGACTTGGTTTTCTGGACAGTTTCTAAAAAACTAAATGCAAGGAGAAGGATAGAGACTACACTATCTGCTTCTCTGAAAGTTTTGAGGGATTGGTGTGATACCAATAATATGGAAGTGAACCTAAAGAAATCGTACTGTCTGACATTCTCACTTATGCAACAAACTTTATATCTACAACTGACGTATAGGGGCATCCAAATCCCCATGTGTGATAATTTCAAATATATGGGAATGACTTTTGTCCGTAAACTTACATTTAGGCCCCATGCTGAGGACATTTCCAACCGTGCCAAGAAGGGGCTCAGTGTCCTCAAACGCCTTGCCGGGGCAAGGTGGGGCTGTTCTGCTAAAACCCTACTACAAACATATATGTTTATTCGCCCCCTTTTGACTTATTGCTGCGAACCATTTGTTGACGCAGGAGAAAATGCACTTAATACCCTTGAAAGGGTACAAAATCAAGCATTACGCATTGTATCTAGGGCTGTAAATACCACCCCGATTGACGCGATGCTTCTTTTGACTGGTGATTGGCCACTTAGAACTGTGATCCAGGAGAAGGCTGTAATTCTTTGGGAAAAAATCATTAGGGAACCTGGATGCTTCTCACTTTGGAACGAGATCAGTCGGGACCCGACAAGAAATCTAAAGACACAGATGGGCTTTCTTCAGGGAGTACTCCAGTTGAAATCCTCACTTGGCTTAACTTTTGAACCAGAACCCCTTGTTCCACCATAAAACCCATTGAATTTGAAATTCACCCAAATTAATCTTGACACGTGTCAAGGAGTAACTAAAAGTAACACTGATCCTTCTATATTGAGAGCCTTGACTCTCGAACTACTTCATACTCATTACCCCGAACCAGAGTGGCTACGGATCTACACAGACGGGTCCCTCCTGGGCGATGGCCCTAATGCAGGTGCTGGAGTCGTATCGAGGATCTTCTGTTTCTACGTTCTTGTGGGGAGATGTTCTGCGTTTGACGGAGAAATTGCTGCGATCCGCACAGCCGTTTCCCAACTCCTCTGTCATCTAGATAAGTTCAGAAGAACCGTTGTCCTCTGCGACTCCAGAGCTGCCATGCAGGCTATCATTTCTGACAATTCCCCCTTAACGAAGGACATTTTGGACTGTCGCCGTCACCTTCAGACACTAGCTTCTCATGAGAAAACCACTGTCCTCCAGTGGGTACCTGCCCACTGTGGTGTCCCAGGCAATGAGAAAGCGGACTTTCTGGCTAAGAGGGACGCTCTGATTAAGCAGAGTATTACCCGCCCCCTGCCCCTCTGTACAATCAAACATCTTGTCCAGAAGTCTTTACTTTCACCTGAGTATTCACCAGAGCCCAAAGATTGCATATCTAAAGCTTCATAATCTAAGCTTCATAAGAAGTCATAATCTAAAGCTTCTTAAATTGTCGAAAACTATTTTGTCATTTTTAAGATAAAAATACAGTTTTGAATAAACCTCTCTTCATGAAAATTTGTCTGGGTACCACCCGATCTCTTATTTTTCACAGAAATAGATATGAAGATAATGAATGGGTAGTACCAAACGCGCGTTCCATATGGTAGACAGGAAGTGAAATCCAGCTTAGTCAGAAGGCGCCAAATCTCCCATTTTGGGACCTTTCAAAATAAGTCCGTAGAAATCAGTGTTAAAATTTTTCATTTGATTTCCGCTCGAAATGCAAGATTCACAGTGTTATTGCTATCCATTTTTCGTAGAAAGCAACTCACTCACACATATATATATATATTTCTGAATTCTTTTACTAATGTAAATCGAATTTGTTAATTTTGCACATATTCACACAACTTTAAAATAAAGAAACTTTAAAGTTGTCCTTCTGAAAAAAATTCACACTATACTTTGTACCTTTAAGATACAAATAAAAAAAGTATATATCTTAATATCACACAGAGAAAAAAATTATAATTCCTAAAAGGGGAGCCTTGGCGCTTAATGGGCTAAATGTTAATTAACGAACGAAATAACTTGACTTTTAGAAGTAATAGGCAAAGGATAAAAACAAATATCAGCATTAATGCGATAAGAATGTGGTATATATAACTTGATGCGAAATTAAGTCATTTATCCCCGTGGCTGGTTCTTATTTGCTGCCATATAAAATCCCCATATAATGAATATGCATAGAAGAAGAGATAAAAAGACATTGAATGATACTTTAAGCCCTATAAAAAGTTCCCAGTTCTTTAAAAAACAACTTGCTGTCCCGTAATTTTCTAAAAAGGAACAGTGAGGAAATGAAAATTAAAAACAGCAATAGAGCTCGTATTCTCATCTCAGACACTCAAATTTGGCTAATAATGTTATTTACTGCAGATAAAAATAAACGCATAGAATTTTAGTGTCTTACATTTGCAAAAAACACCCAAAACTATCAAATCTTTCAGTACACTGTACAACTAAAAAAATACTTGGAAAAAAGTTTAGATAACTTAACTTAGAGTACATGATAATATCATGTCACTCATACTGAACTTTTTTGTGTTTGGGTAAATTTTTCCCTTTACTATTACCATATAGATTTCAATCAAACATATAATACCAAATGTATAATCAATAATATAATCGAATTAAAAAATAATGTTATCTCTTTCCCTATTAAATTTGCTATCGATAAAAATATTTTGGTTCTTTCTTTGAAATATGAAAGAAACTAATGTTTTTCTAGTCCTTGAAAATACCTGTTTTAGAAAACATTCTTCTAAATTTTTATATGATGAATATTTAGATTATTTCTGAACATTTAAATTATTTCTGTGGACATTCTGTGCAGATGTTTTTAAATTATTTCAAACCTAAGCTATGGTTTATCTGCCTTCTGCCACGTGAAAAGTATTATAAAAATGAAAAAACAGGCTTCTCTTCATAATATCAGTTTATGCTTTATTAATTTCTTTTTACATGTTTCTATTCAAAAATTTTTACTTTTTTTTCTTTTCTATTCACAACGATATTACAAACTAAAATTAAAGACGCCTCGTTTTTATTAAAATTCTCTCCTTAATATAAAAAAGTTTAAATGTAATCATTCATTAGCGGAATAAACAGGAATTTTTTGTAAATTCCGTTATTGGAATTTAATTTTTTTTTACAATGTCTGTCATTTTAAATAGCCGGTCTTTTGTTATCATACCAATTTTCGATTAATGTTTTTGAGAAGTATATATCAGTAAAATACTCTTAATAATTATCACATTTTTCTACATTCTTCCCAAAAGTTGAAAATTCGTATTAATTTCATTTAAGTAAAAATGACTGAAGATCTGAGATATTGAAGTACATGATGTATAGTTTCAGCTCCAAAGGCAATTTAAAGAATGCGTTAATGGCCAAATAACGTAAAACTTTTACAGTTTTAAGTTAAGATCTGGAGAATGCTGGTTTTATAAATTCGCCAGATGTAAAAATTAATTAATAGTTTGCTATGAGGTTTATTTTCGATAGTTTTAAAATAGAGATGAAGTTAGTAATTTTGCCATATAAATAGGTTCATTCTTGAGATAGCAAGTTTTAAATAATGGGGATGCATTATAGGAACTTGCTCCTAAAATATACGGCAATTATTCATTACGTTTTAGTACAATTAATCATAATCTTACAAGTCATTTATTCTTTAATTATTATTTTCCTATGCCGTAATTTCAGAAAAAAAAATTAAGTTAGAAAATAAATGATATACAAAATTTAACAAATCTCAGTGTTTGAAACAAAGAGTAGAATAAATTTGATTTCATAGTCGAAATTAAAACCATGCTTTTTTGAAATCACCAGCAATTTATGGTACATTTGTAGAAATTTTTGCGGAGCCATTAGTCAAGGGAGCTTTCCGCCGACGCTACAGAAAAGAAAATGGAAATTCTGCAAATTTGAGAAAAATTCATGTGAATGCGTGTAAGAAAAGCCTAGGGAAACGACCGAGTCCGTAAGAATTCCTGAGGGGTCACACACGATGTAAAGACATATAAAACAGACACTACGGTGAAAGGTATTTACCTCTGCCATCATGTACGTAATCGATAAGGGGAGAAAAAAATTATATATGTTCCAGAATATATAATGAGCGAAGGAGGTTATAACCCTTATGAGTTGAATGGTCAGAAGATAGAGCAGAACGCTTTTTGAATAATGACACAGTTTAAGCTCATGCACTACAGATAGTAAAACATATTCAGATTAAACAGTTTGACTTCAATTTAAATATCCCTGAAAAAGGATTTGATGGCTGTCAGGAATGAGAATCAGAAAAAAATGCCTGTGCTTCAACTTAAAGTGTATAGAATAACGTTTAAGAGAACTTAACAATTTAGAAAACGTGCTTTGATTGCAGTACGAGTAAATACTTTGATAACAAAGAAGAAAGTTCCAAGAGTAAGAACTGGCGACACATAGAGAAGCAAGTATTTCTTTGCAACCCATTTTCCATTCAACCCGAATGATTCTGCAGCGAAATTCTTCCCAGAAACGGAGATGAGCAAGACAATTATCTACTTATCATGCGCTTTGAAGACGGAACAGCGGACTACAAACCTGGAGAATAATATATTAAGTAACTGAAACGAGTTCAGAAGACTACGTAAATTCTGATACTTGAATGATATTACATAAAAGGGCAGATATATTTTACTTTTTTGACCTCTTGAGAGACTGAAGTACGAAGAAATAAATCTCCGAGTTTTATAGAATGGTATAACATATTTTTTCTATTCTCTTAGGGAAGATTTTTTTTGCTACCATATGAAAGGCATGAATAGATGTTACGTGTTTTTTATGTATTTGTATAATTATTTACAGATCTATGCCAATACACATTAATAGTACTTATGTAGATATTTGTTGGAACATGCCACAGAATATTTTTTTACAATAAAAATTAATACTGTTTATAACAAATATATAGATTCATTGAGAGATAAAATAATATAAGATAGCCATTTCGCACATCGAATTTTTGACTGGGTCTTATAATCTCAGGTTTTTAAAGCTAAATCTGCTGTATTTCTCTAACAATTTATTAACAAAGTTTTAAAGTATACCATCTGGTATCACAGGATAATAATCCTGGATTTATAAATTTAATTTAATTATGTTACATCCTTCCCTAATATAATTCCTAAACACCCGGAAGTAGAAGTCTCTACAAAACGTTATCACTGAGTGTACAGAAATATTCAACTTGCATCTGATAAAATTATTTAGTAAAAAGTATGCTTAAAAAGAAGATTTACGCAAGAGTAGGAATTATTAACAAAGCGCGTTTATTAAGTTTCTCTTCTTAATTTATTGCTTCAAGAACCCCTTTTATTTGATAACATTTTTCTCTATTAAAATTTCAGATTTTTTATGAGAAAAGTACTGAATAAATTTTAAACTTGTAGCAGTAGAAAAAATTATAAATACAAGTTTGATTTTTAAAAAATGAATTTTTTTTGCAAATTGCTTTTTTGGTAGAGATCATTAAAGCTTTATTGATAACATGGAATTAACTTGCTTATGAATTAAATTGCTTATGAAGATTTTAATTTTTCAGTGTATAATAATAAATTAATATTAGTTATCTGTACGACATTGTCATACCTTTTTAAGTAAAAGGTATTTTAGAATTTATTCTATACGTCGAGATTCCTTAACTGTACATTATTTTCACCAAACATTGTCGTTAACGTCGAAAAGGAAATATTTTATTAGGTCATTATTCCCATACCTTTAAGTAAAAAATAGCATAAGACAAACAGAATTATGTTGTAATTTGTTATAATTTAAGAAACAACACTTATATTAACAGTTAATGACATAACAGTGAATAATACAGTTAATGCTCTTTAAAATGTTTCCTAATGAAGCACGATTAAACTGAAATTATTCTTTCCTATTTTAAACGTTTAGCTGATTAATTTTTTTAGATAAATATCTATAGGTCATTTATAATATCCTGTCAAAAATATATAATTTACATATTTTTAAATCCTAATTTACAACTCAAACAAACACTAGGTTGTAACAATGATAACATTTTAAATGAACATTGCGGTCATAAATTATTTGTTATATTAATAACGCTACAACTTATCCTATTTTCTGTAAATATGTATAAGTCATAAATAAAGGTCAAAAGCTCACATTTTTATTTTTACAAACAAGCATATCCATGGTGAAACATATGAATAAGCAGTGAAAGCTTGATAGCTGAAAGTTAAACGTTCGAATGTGTTTTGACTATAACCTCCAAATAAGAATTTTCAAATACGAATTTTGAATACGAATTTAAAATTTTCACCTGCGAAGTAAAAAAAAAGAATAAAAAGTTTTCATTTCATCATGTGCAGTGCGGCATTTAAGATCTTCATTATAATACTCTTCTAGGGACTTGCATTTTTACTACTTAAAAGTTCAATCAAGTTTCATTCGAAACCTCTTCCATTTCCCCAGCTATATTCTCGTTAGAGAGTATATAACTTTTTTTTTGGAACCTTTATTTGCAGGTACGTTTCATGGTCTTTTTCATTTTTGTAAATTTTGACCCACAACTACTGCTTTGCTTGAATATATAAACTGTCATCCTAGACCATCACCAAATATTCTGAAGGAAATAATCATGACAACAACACAGTAGTTAAATGTAATTATCACATTATATCTCCATGTTATTATAATTAGAAATTTTTGCTGATTCATCCTTAACTGATTGCCCTATGCACAATTTTGCTATCAACCAATTTCTTTCGAACGTTTATTCCCATATATTTTATGTGAAACGAAGGGAACTTTGCCAAACTCCGAGTTTTAGCTCTGTATAGTCTATTATTAAAGAATTATACCAATTTTAAAACTTTATTTCTTACATTCTGAACGTTTCTGAAATATTTGTATTAGTTTCGTTTAGATTTCGACGAAACTGACGTCCCTTGCTCCTTCTTCTAGGTTGAAAAATTGGGTAGGAATATTGCAAGAATATTCTTGTTGCACTTCCTCAATTTGGGCAATTTTCTTTGAAATATTCAGGGTAAATAGCAGGGTAGAGTAAATGCTTTATTTGTAGCCTCATTTGACAAGTTTATGTCATTTAACACTAATTACAAAATAGAAAGGTTGCATACAACACATTTGTATCCTCTTTCCAGCAGCATCAGTTGCTTTTAGCGTCTAAAGATTTTAATACAGTACTTATCTCTACATTTTGTTTAAACTCAAAAATAATTCGTCAGTGATCTCCTTTTCCTTGAAGTCTCAGTTACGAAAGGCAACAAACAAAGATAAATTCTTTGCAGATTTTACACGATACTTTCAAAAAATTTGCCCTCCACTGGCAACTTTTACCCCAGCTCACCCCTTTTCAGCCAGTAAATATTCCCTAAAATTCATTTCTATATTTCCTTCAATGATTTTCTGCTATGAAACAATATTACACTCAGTAGAATATATGAAATCTGTGTTATAAAATCTTCCAGTACAACCAGTATCAAAGAAGGTTTCCTCAGAACGCTGTCAGTAACTGACTTGTATCAGTCAAATAAAGTAAATCCATCCTATTCAATAAAAAAGTGATATCTTCCTGAAATAAAGGTTTCCTTTTTTCTGTTACAATTTCAATTTCGAATTCTTTTCTTCGTCCCATGTTTATTGACATATTCTACTTTTTGATCAACACTTGTAAATAGAAACTCAATACATTTTTTCCCATTCAAACACGTTCAATACAGAAATCGATGGAGTGTTTGGGGCTATCTCCTTTGTAGATGCTATATTGTTCATTATTAAAAAAAGGAAGTGTTCTTAAAGTTCATATCAATGAAATGTTAAATTTAAAAAAATTAAAATGTCCATTACAACTCAAATGTCCGATTTAGTATTTAATAAAGAAATGTGATTAAATGCCTGTCAAAGGTTTCGTGCATCAGTGAATCAAGTTTCCAAAAAGTTTTGCACTGTTTACTTTCCTACTTATCGTTTATTACTTTTTTTCCCAATACATATTCGTGGAACAATCATTTATAATTAAATCAGAAATTTTTAATAATCTTTCCTTTCCTTGAAAAACAAATTATGTTTGCAAAGTAAGAGGTATTTTATTAGGGAGTTAAGTATGTAAACAATCCTACTCAGGATGATAAGAAATTGAAAAGACTGATTATTATCTTAATGTGAATGTTTTTCTTCATTTTCATAAACAATATATCTCTATATCATCACTAAGGTTCTACTAATCTCTATATCATCACCAATGGTGTTATCACTCTGATAGATTTTCGTTGCCAAAATTTCCAATGAAACAAGTATTACAGAAATGCGTTTGCGATGCACAATGGAGAATGAAAAATAATGAATTTAATCAATAATACGTTGATAATTTTAAAAGTCTTGAGCAGAGTTTTTAAAAAAGTTTTTTTATAATTAAGCATTTCTTGGAGAATTCCTTTCATCACTTTTTATTGTGTTAAGCCTTTAAGGACACCATCCTTGGCTATCGAGATGAGTGGCTAAATATCACTTCCTCCTATCAGTTTCAAGCTGGTGAGGCTACGTCAGTTAAGCATGTCACATTCAGCAACAGGGGGAAAAAAACGTTATTTTACTATTAAAATATACGTTACATTTTTTACAAATAAAATCAGCCCAATTTTATTTTAATATCTTCTTCTTTATTAGTAATATAAAGATTTGATTTTTTTGTCCGAAAGAGAAATGAAGAACCAGTTGAAGAATATGATATATTATATCAGATAGTGCTCCAATAATTAATTTTTTTCAACAACTTCATTTCTACAGAATTAAAATTTATTCAACAGAAATGCAATATAAATATCTTATTAATATAATTATTGTTGATATATATTCGCGTAAAATGCTAGAAATGCAGTAATGATATCTTTATTATAGCATTACAAAAATTAGCAAATTTATTTTTTAAAATGTAGACTCAAGATTTGTAAGTTTCACTTGTGAATGTAATTTGAGTTTTTACAGCAATTTAAAGGAAAACATTTACAAAAAAGCTATATAAAGCATCCTGATGTTTAGTATTAATTTGTTGCTGATGAAAAATAAAACTGAAAAATTATTTTTACAAATGTTCTAAAAGTTTTGTCAATAATGAGAAAACCGTTTTTATAAAAATACAACAATTTGTGGGTGAAAGAAATATATAATTCTAAAATTAGGAAAGATATTAAACTATACTTTTGTTATGAATAGTTCTTGTTTATTTTCAACAGTTCCTGTCTGGGGGTTTAAATAGGTGATTGTCATTCTTTTAGATTTTCGCAAATGACAGAATACCAATTTAGGGGGACTGGGAAACTATTAAGCTTATGTGAAATATTAAGAATCGTAATTCCAAATTTTATAAAATGATATCTATGTAGCTTATAATTTCTATAATAGCAAAAGAATTATACAGAAAAGCAAAACAGTAAGGGAAATTTTTGAAGGGCCGGTGGAAAAGTTGACGTTTTTAACTAGCGAGAGGTGTAGTGCTTTTTTGATTCTTTTTTCAACAAGTTGAATTAAAACAGGGTAATAAAATAATATTTGCATGATTCAAAGATTTAGAACATGAATTCAGAACTCTATCTAGTACAGAATAACTAGCTACTCTTTGATATTCAGAACATAGTAACTTAGATTTCATATAACTGATAATAACATAATAATTTATTCTTAGATATTCAGAATCGTATAACTTCAATAATCTGTAGGTTATAAGGGAAACAAAAAGCTTATTTGCTTATATATTTTATACCAGAAGCATTCTAACTTTTTTATATCACATAAGTTTTTTCTCTGAGCTATTATGACCACCGCTGCATCCTGGTATAAAACATACTTTTCATTTTATTATTTTCTGGACTTTTCTGAGAGTGTGACTATCCTTATCTCGATCTAGTTAGTGGCAGTAAAGAAAAAAATGTCTTTGCATCCATCCTAATTGGTCATTTGTTGTCCAAGAACTTTGTTAACATTTTTTTTACTCCTCTTAAGAGAAGGTCGTTACTTTTTTTTCACTTTTACTACTTTTCAACAGCAGTGTCATGAAGTCCAGTACCATGAAAGTAAACAAATCTGAACTAATAGAGAATATGTATTTATTTTTTCCCCAGAAATCTTCACACTAGCAATAACATCATAAGCCCCAATTAATAAAATTATTACATACAAACCGGAATGATTTCCATAAAAAATATGTTACAAATAAAATTTATTTTTAGATTCCCGACAAAATCCTGTTCCAAAAAGAAGTGTCCTCTAAAGTATGAATATAAAACTGTAGAAATGTTTTAATACTGTTATTGATCTTTGTTGTTCTTTAATAAAACATTTATATTAATTTTACCGTACTCGAAGCATTTGAATGACAATCTGTTGGAAAATATAAAGATGTATGATCAGTTTATCCTCTGATTCCATTCAAATTCTCTGTTAAAAATAATGGTGTGATTGATTTTTTGAGTGGTAAAAACACCTTCATCTATAAAAATTAAAACAGGCTAGGGCTTAGGATTATGGGGTTATACAATCGTTACCACTTGAAGTTTTGTTATTATCGCAGTATTTTCGTTCCCTGGTTGCATTTACAGAGTAAATTAAAGTCAGTATTTTTGATAAAGTATCCATCTATAAAAATTAAAACAGGCTAGGGCTTAGGATTATGGAGTTATACAACCGTTACCCCATGAACTTTTGTTATAATCGCAGTGTCTTCATTCCCTGGTTGCATTTACAGAATAAATTAAAGTCAGTATTTTTGATAAAGTACCCAAGTTACATAGTAGTTTGGGAAAAAGCTCAGAGAATGCTCACTTTCTCTCTTCTGAGAGAGAAAGCTGCATAATCTGCATATTTTTACATGTTTTACTTTAATAAAATATTTTTGGTACTTTCTTTCTATAGCGGCGTTGGCGAGAATGGGGAATTGGCGCGTTTCCGCCTTGGCTAGAAACAAAAGGTTACCGATACACACAAGCAATTCATTCAGTATCCATACCAGAAAATTGAATACTGGAGAAATTTAATATGAATTTTTATTTCTTATTTCATTTAATACAATTTTGTTAGCAATTTATTTAAAGTAAACAACATATATTGTTCCGTTTTCCTGCGTTCGATAGAATTGAATAAAATCTCTTCAGAAAGTACTCACAAAATAAAATTTATTATTTTGTAAATTCTTCAGGCGCATACACAAATTCAACATAGAACACGTAACAACTGTCTTCTATACAGCAGAAAACTCTAAAAACACAAATCAGGATAACAGAGTCTTCAATACAATACACGCATAACACACTTTCAATACATTCAATTCTCAGCTGAAAAGAACACACACTCACTGAGTTCCAATGCCAAATGTCAGGTATATTTATAGACTTTCAAAGCGCCCTCTATCGATGAACCAGCTAGAAATTTACAGAATCTTCTGGAAAGGTCCAGAGGGTTGGTGCCCATTTGGCGACCAAAATAAGTTACAAAATCCATAACCAATTTGGCGATAATTCTCATATTTGGCGAGATTACCGTAGACTTGTAAAATTCGTAACAATATTAACATTCCCGAAAATTCCTTTTTAACAGACAGTTTTTTGTGTCCACTGTACAGCAATTTCTGCCATTATTAAAAAATGGCAGTAATGGTTTGATGCCAATAATGCATCAAACACATTATCACAGCCAATGGGATGCCTGAACAACATGCAATCAGCTCCAGGTGATGGAAAGCCTTACCATTTTCATTTGCATTTTATGGCCATTTGCAGAGATTCTTTCAGAAGGTAAAATACGTTTGTCTTGGACAAAAAGCTATAGAACCTTTTAAAATCGATGACAGATTGAAAATAGTGAGCATACTAAATCTTTAACAACGAAACCACTGTTATTTTTAAAAGAGAAAAAATTCACTAGCAGAAGAAACGTAAATCATGTGCCCACGTGCTAATAGGTAACCGTTTGTTTCTCGCCAACGCTAAAACGAGCCTATTCTCCTTTCTCGTCAAGGGCGCTATAAAAAGAAAGTACCTATTTTATTATACATCAGATTATTTCTTCAAGAATCTTATTCATACATGAATTAACAAGGATTATATACCTACTTTTTACAGCCAGGGCGCATTAGCAACAACAACATATAGTTATTTTTTCTCTGAAAAGTCTTTTGTTGTTTATATTTTAACCCTGATAAGTTATAGCGAAAAAAAATCCTTAAAATGAATTGTTTGTGATATACATTTACGGAAAAATTATTGAACATCACCTGATTTTCATTTACAATGTTTACACATTATTGACGTTTTTCTGAAAAATATTCCAATTTTTCCCTACGAAATTCTTAAACTAATTGTTCATGCAGAAAGTAATGGGAAATATTCATGACACTCTTTTATGCTAGCTAATTAAATTTTCAATTTACATAGTTGTATGTTCACTCGAAAATTCAATTTGCCCTTGGAATGTGCTATTAATTTCCGTTTCAATGGGAATCGTCCAGACAAGCTTTAGTTTTAGCCAAATAGAATTCCGTATCGTGATTCGTAATATAGAAAGGAAAACGGAACGAATTTTACGCATGATTTTTCATCTGACTCTTTATATTGGCAAAATTGGCATTTTCTTTCAATTATAACAGATTTAAGGCCTAAGAAATATTGAAATAAATAATGGTTTTGTCTGTTGGAAAATGTATTATTTTTGGTTTAAATCTTTTAACAACATTTAATTACAAAAACAAGAAGTTAGAAATAATATGTCTCATATATAAAGAGAAAGTAGCAAAACCGATGAAATTCCTTATTTCAAAAAGTATAGTCAAGAAGAATAGTTTTAAGTAATAATGTAAAACTTAGGTTTTATGTGGAAATTCTTGAAAAGGATGATGTATTTCCTAAACTTTAATGACTGAGAAATGACTAACAAATGCCCTCCGGTGAGATGATATATCGGCTATTCAATGGAAACTAAATTTATCCTTCCTCCGCATAAGAATACAATAACAAATTTATAACAAAACAGAGTTTTCTCATCTGGTTTACACTCTGACCCGACTCAAAGCTCAAACCAATCTTATTTTCAAATATCTCTAACCTGTGCTCTAATTAATTCCTTTTTCCTGGCACAAGACATCTTATGCAAGGGTTTTGGCTCCTTGCTGCCTTGAATTGCATTGAAAATGGGTCGTCTTACCTTTGGCTTAGTTTAACCCTCTAACGGTACGGTGCGGGTCGGATCCGACCCAAGGGTGAGCCTTCCCCCTCTCGTACTCTCCCCTCTCATTGCAAGAGATCCAGTTGACAAGGAACCCTACCAGATAGACCTACTAGACATAGGTATAGGAATACGTAAATACGAGTGTCTTTGTTGAAAAACAAAGACCAAAAAGACCAAGAAGAGTGTCTTTGTTGAAAACATTATTCATGATCAATAGTCATTTAAAATTTTTTTTTAAAATATTTTTTATTTTTTTATTTTTTATTTCGATTTTGAAGGCCAAAAATGTAAGTATATATTATTATTAAAATTTTTGTGCTCGGAAAGTTAGTTTCTATAACTTCTAAAACTAGGTAGATTAAATTACATATTAGACGTAATATATACAACATTCTATGTAAATGCCAAAGACATTTTCTTTGTTTAACAAAATTACAGTTCCTTGGTCATTTTTTTCTGCAAAAAAGGGCTTTATTTCATGAAAAATATTATCAGTAAATCTTATTATACAACAAAAATACTTATTGTGTACTCATTTCTACCAAAAACCTCATCAAATATGAGATCGGGTCGGATCCGAACCAACCGTACCATCTATTTCGTCTCAAACCACCGTGCCGTTAGAGGGTTAACTTAGTTTAACGCTCTTTGGAGACGATTTTTTATTTCTGGGCAATAATAAATGTTGGGAAATTGCTACACTTTAGTAAAATTCTTCTTAAGGAAAATAATTAAATACCTATCGATAACTGTTTCTTTCGGATTTCTGCTGCAATGTAGATAGCATATTGAGGACTGTATGCCATGCTGGTAGACGACATAAAGCAGCGTGCACAAAAACTAATTGAGAGTCTTTACTGATGGGGCCAGGACTCCGCTGGACCTCTCATCAAGACTTAAACTAAATTACAATGAAATGTAGTTTCCTATTCTCTTTTTTATTCAGGAAGAAAAATGAGAAAAATATCGAACTGACTGCATATTCTAAAAAAATTAGCAATTGTATGAAAAATAGAAGTTAATGAGAAATTTCTCATGTTCCATTATTTCCCATAATTTATAAAAACATATTAATAGGCTTCCTGATGTCGTGTTATTGTAACATCCTAAAGCAATTTCATTGAAAACAAAGGTAATAAAAAAGCTTTTAATGCTCTATTTTTTACGTCGCCCAAAACATTAAAACAGAAAATCAATTTCTTTGTTTGGGAAAAAAAATGTCTAGACACACTATAATAACTTTCTATTTTATTTTAAATCGATTTAAGATTTTTATATTAACTGCTAAGTTAAAGGGCAATAAATTTAAACCTAAACTTAAAAAGTAACTTTGGAAAATCTTTAGTTCTAAACGTGCGTACACTTTTCGTTTTCTTCCTCTCAGAAAAAGGAAATGTTTTATTTCTAAAACGACACACGCTAGCATTATGCGTTGCATGCATCTAAACATTCACTCATAAATTGGTTTAATAGCAATAAGTGGAAATTATTCCTTAATTTAACATAGAAACTACACTGCTCAAAACAATTAGGGGAGCAAGCAAAGAAGTTAAGAAAACCGTGCGAGACAGCCACGAATTGGCATAAAATGGATAGTACACGCGTATCAATGGGCAATACAGAAAAAAAGACGTAAAAAAATTTGTAATTAAGCTTTAATTCTTTGAAAATATGGAAAAAACATGAAAAGATGATTTAGGGCAACAATTTGGTTACATGTAAACGATAAAAAAAGTATTGTTTAGAAATGATGCAAGATTTTTAATATGGCGTGTGGTCTCCTCGAACAGCTAAGACTGCTGTACACATGTTTTCCATGGATGCGATGATGTTATCGATAAGACTTTGGGGAATACTGTTCCATTCCTCAAGAAGTGCAATATCCAAGTCTCGGAGAGTAAAAGGAGGCCTTGGTGTCGCAGCAATGCGTCGTCCGAGCATGTCCCAAACATGCTCGATTGGATTCAGGTCAGGAGAGCACGCTGGCCATTCCATACGCTGTATTGTTTCAGCTTCAAGCATGTTCTCCACAAGACGAGCTGTATGCGGTCTGGCATTATCATGCTGGAAAACAAAGGAATCTCCAATGGCTGCAGCGTAAGGTATGACATGAGGTCTCAGTATCTCGTCTGCATACCTTCTGTATGCCGTCAAAGTACCATTCCGAATGATATGCAGGTCCATACGTCCACCTATGCTGATTCCACCCCATACAATAAAACCAGCTCGTCTGTATTGTGACCTTTCACGAACGAATGTGGGGTTATTTAGAGTGCCCCTTTCCCTCCCGATACCAAAACACATCGAAACAAGTGCCCGATACCAAAACACATCGGGTGTCACACTCCAGACTGAATCGGGACTCGTCTGTAAACAGAACTTGGCTCCAATCATGTTGCTCCCAATCTCGATGTTCAGCAGCACATCTTCGGGCCGCACGGTGGCGTGAGGTCAACGGAATGCAGACCATTGGCCTGCGTGCATAGAGACCTCCCTGATGAAGCCTATTACGTACTGTTTGGCTGGACACCCTTCGTCCTGTTGCCAAGAGCAACTGTCTTTGCAGCTGAGTAGCATTGTCTGTTCTATTTCCACGAGCTGTTAACAGTATATACCGGTCATCAGTTGCTGTAGTGGCGCGTGGCCGACCTTGCCTTGGTCGACGTCTAACATTCCCTGTTTCTTGGAATCGATTCCACAGCCTTGCAACGACACTTCTGGCGACTCCAACAGCGCCCGCGACACTACGTTGTGTTTGCCCGGATTCAAGTCTGCCTATAATACGCCATGCCGTGGATTCAGGTGAATCACGTTGTTGAGACATTTTCAAGTCACCTTTTCTCAAAAAGAATAACTGAGCAATCGAATTTCACAGTTAAGGCAGTGAAACAGACATTTCTGCAACTTCCGATTTCCGCCCTTATGTTCTTTTTCTGGTTTTTGACGTCATGAACTTTGATTTGCATATGAAGTTTTCTTCGTCTGTTTCCTACTAGGCTTTAAATTATGGATGATTTATTTTATGTTACTTATCGATGTAAGTATTTGCGTAATTTCGTTAAAACCGTCTGCTCCCTTAATTGTTTTGAGCAGTCTATTTATATGTGTTTAAAATGGACATTTTTATGGTTATAGAGGATATAACAAAGTGATTCTGGCAAAGTTGTAATTTCTTTCCTTCTTTTGTGCTATAATATTTTTAGTATGCCACAAAAACAGATTTATAACTTCATGTAGTGGAGTCGTTCTTCAGTAAATTGGTCAAAAGCGTAAATGAACATTAAAACTTGATATAAAATATGCAGAATTGTATAAAGGAAACACGAGGGATCTTATTTTGTTATACAGGGTGCGGCAAAATAGACTCCCACTTTTCTGAAGGTCACTGATAAGGGAGTGATGGGGTAGGGTGACGTTGGAGGTGGCTAGCTTTCTAGTTGTCGGTGAGTCCGATAAACATCGCAGTTTCATTATCGAGGCATTCTTTAAAAATAATGATTCTATAAACGCGACACAGAGGGTATTTAAGCCTTCGGTGAGAACATTCTTTTCCCGCTTAGTGGAAATATCTGCCTGGAAGGCATATATAGATGGAATATCTCTTTCCCAGGTATTCTTACCAAGAAATTCAGAGGGTATTTGTAGTTTATTACATTTCATGGTAGGCACAATCGTCTAACCATTTCTCCATAATTCTTGACCAGCTTCTATTGAACAGAACCGTTTATCACAGGTTATATTACGGTTCGTTTTGCAGAGGCCTTTAGTTATTCGAACGAGTGATTGGGTTGGGATTTTTAATTTTTACTCTGATTAATCTAATTTTTAACTGAACCATAGAAGGCTGGCGTCACGAATCACCCTTCCACACTGAAGACAAGCTGTTGACTGAAGCATGTGTAGACTCACAGTACCCAAGTTCGAAGTGTTGGGTGGGGGGGGGAGAGCAGCGTTGAATAAAGAAACCATAGCTGAGAGGCAGATGCTCCCACCGAATGGTTAAGAGGCGCTTTGGGCTCTATTCAGCTGATGTCGTTACTGATAGAAAAACAATCCTGCTATGGGTTTCAAACTTGAGAACAAGTGGGTCTGCATTACCAAGTAAGCCAAGTGGAACATTAGAACACCCGAAAATATGCAACGAGTCCTTGAGTCCGCTATGCGTAAGGAAGTTGCCGCCATTCACCCAGAGATGACCAACAGAGTGACTGAAAACTTTCAAGAACGGCTTCGGCTGTGCATCGCAAATAGCGGGCGCCACCTGAGTGGTGTTATTTTCAAAACCTAGTTGAAAAATAAACTTGATTGTATATACTTTATGAAATTTTAAAGTTTTTCTGTAAACTTTTCCTTTCTTTTTTATTACACTTTGAAATGTGGGAGTCCATTCTGCCGATCTCTGTATGGAGGACGGAAGAGGAAATGAAAACTCTTCAACTGGTTGTTTATATTTTCAAAACCTAGTTCGAAATCAAACTAGATTATGTGTATTTTTCGAAATTTTAAAGTTTTTATTTTGTAAACTGTTCCGTTCTTTTTTAATACCTTTTGAAATGTGGGAGTTCATTCTGTCGCACCCTGTATGAAGGACGGAAGGGGAAATGAAAACTCTTCAACTGTTGCTTTTTTTTAAACCTAGTTGGAAAAAACTAGTATGTTATTTTCGAAATTATAAAGTTCTTTTTTCTCTGTAAACTGTTCCATTCTTTTTCATTACCTTTTGAAATGTGGGAGTCCATTCTGCCGCACCATGTATGAACGACGGAAGGGGAAATGAAAACTCTTCAACTTATGTTTATATTTTCAAAACCTAGTTGGGAAAAAAAAACTAGGTTGTATGTACTTTTGAAAATAAAATTTTTTTCTGTAAACTGTTCCTTTCTTATTATTACCCTTTGAAATGCGGGAGTACATTTTGCCACCCCCTGTATGGAGGACGGAAGACAAAATGAAAACTCTTCAATTGTTGTTTATATTTTCAAAACATAGTTGAAAAAAAACTAGATTGTATGCACTTTTTGAAATTTAAAAAATTTTTTCTGTAAACTGTTCCATTCTTTTTTACTACCTTTTGAAGTGGGGAAGTCCATTTTGGCGCACCCTATATGGAGGACGGAAGAGGAAATGAAAACTTTTCAACTATTCTTTATATTTTCAAATGCTTATTTAAATTTTGTAAACCACTATGAATATAGCGAATAAAGCAAAAAGATTCCCTTGCATGAAAATATGGTGAATCGCAATTTTACGAAAAGAGAATACACATGAAGTATTGGACAGATATAAAATAAAGATTTAGTTTGAAATTGACTGATCTTTAGTTTCGTGTTATCTTTGATAGTTTTAAAGAAATAGAATGCAAAATTTTACGGCAAAATGAAATGTGAATATTAATTAAGACGCATGAAAGAAATTTTCTTTAATAAAAATTAGACGTCATGAATAATTTAATATGAAAATAAATTATTCCTGATACACAATAAGGTATTAAAAAGCATGTGCTACATTCTTTTTGTTCTATGCATTTAATTTTTCGGATAATCGAAAACACATTATCGAAAGCTCATCACTATAGTGACCAAGTCTAAATGCGTATAATAGTAGCAATGCACCCTTGCATCAAATATAAAATTTGTCCAGTTTTATTTTCTTCATTAAGCTTTTCAAAATTTCTAGTTTTTTTTCACTGTTAATCATCTATAATGACCCTGCACTTTACCTGGCATGCTTATAATAACAGAAGAAATATTCAGAAGTTTATGGTCGTAAAATATTTGATCGTAAAATATCTGAGTATATAAATGGACAACAAGGAATCCATCTATTGGTTTAGTAGATTGCCATTAATATGTTCTTCTGTTTGGCGCACTGCGTGCTCTAGATTAAAAATAATTTTGAATAAAATACGCTAAAAATTTGGATCTACCTCACTGTTATAGAAAATATACTCAACAAATGATATTTGAATCATGCCAATTTTTTTTGGTTTGTAACGAATTGAATTTACTATCCCATTAAATGAAATTTGTGAATACATTTTCTGCGACATTGCTTTATGCTTTTATGCAACCTAAAATGTTATGCACAAAGGTAATGAAATTATCTCTTCGTATTCGTAATAAAGATATCAAGAATTTAAATTAGATTCTCTAAAAATGAATTAAATCTACACCGGCGGTATAAAATTATTGCTTAATTGATTGCATTTGAATTCAAATATGTTCCATGATTCGTAATGGGGTGAATTAATTATCACATTAATTCAATTATTTAATGATTACCCTCAGAGCATTTTTTCACAAATAGGTGATATGCAGAAATATAGTAAAATTATTTCTTTGATATAAGCTATGCACCTTATACTACAAGAATCCTAGAATTTCTCTCAAAAGATTTTCTCAGATAACTATTTCATAAAAATATTTGTAATATCATCAGACCACAAAATGTTTAATCATCTATGGAAGATTTTTCTGTCAAAAAAGAATATCAAAGGAAAAACACCGTTAGTATTCTTTTGACCACAATTTTTTCGTTTTTGTTTTACTTAAATCTGCCATTTAGAAGACTACATAAATAAATTAGTTCTCTTATTTCTTCTCATTTTCTTGGAGTATTTATATGCCGAAGATATAACGTTCCAGTTTGCTAGAATGTAATTTCACTCATGTAACAAGAAGAAATGTGGTTCAAGCTAACAAATAAGGATTATTTGTTACTATTTTTTGACAGAAGAAAATACATTCTTTTCCTTTATCGAATGGATGACACAGCATTGCAAATTCAAAGATTTATAGGAACAAAAATAATTTTGAAGGTGAACTAATAGATATTTTTTCTTATTAAATAAAATACGCTGACTTTTCTAGAATCATACGTTTTCGGATATTCTATTTCTTGTTAGTTTTAGGGTACATGCCAAAATAAGATTTACAACAAGCACGAAAAGCTTTTTTTCACCTTATCTAAAAATTGATCTGCAAAAATATGAATACATAATCATACTAAATATAGTCTTTTATGCAGAAAATAAATTAAAAATTACCCTTTACTATTGAATGCATCCTGAAAATGTCAGAACTTAATCGTAAGATTTCAGTTCTATTAGATTATCAATGTTCCTTTTAAAATATACCGTACTTCATATTATTAGTAGATCCCGAGGCATCAAGGTGGTTATCGCGTTAGAATTGTGGACAACGGGAGGTCAGTTCTAATCTCGAAAAGCGTCACTGAATGTCTTCGTGTTTTCACCGGGTATGAGCATGTTGAATCTGTAGAACGGTAGGTCCATTCTTGTGGTAAGTGGATTGGGGAGGGTTAGAGCCCACCAAATGTAACTCCAGGGTGGTTTAGTTAAAATTAAGGTGGTACCAGGGGAGAAGTGTTGACTCATCTGTATGGTGCTTCCACATAAAAAGTGAACTAGTCACAGTGGAAAATCTTCTTCTCTGGGTAGTATTCGACCCACTGTTGTTGTATCTGGATATAGACATCTGCATCTTTTGGACATTTCATCTCACTTTACTTTATTGTTGTTACATTGAACTTACAGCAATCTTTATTAGCATTATAGAACAGTGTACACTCAGCAGACCTATTAGTCATCATTGTATGTGACTAATAGGTCATCTACAAAGATGACTAATAGGTTTCGGTGTTGCAATGGTTACTACTTCAGGCCTTTGTGCTTATCGCATATCCTCCCTAGAAATTATTGTAGACCAAAAATATTTGAAAGTTTTCAATGAAATCTATCAAAATTTAATTTATTTTTACTACTGAATAGTGTGCTGGTGCAATAGAAAGAAAAGGTCGCTTTGGTAATAGTTGTTGTGCGAAATAATACCGTAGAATTCCAGATGATATTCGAA
This sequence comes from Dolomedes plantarius, assembly GCA_907164885.2. Classification (NCBI taxonomy): domain Eukaryota; kingdom Metazoa; phylum Arthropoda; class Arachnida; order Araneae; family Dolomedidae; genus Dolomedes; species Dolomedes plantarius. The sequence goes on along the minus strand of OU015500.1, from coordinate 14,892,270 downwards.
CAGTATCAGAAATAAAAGAAATTATAAACAAAATTTCCTGTTACAAGGAATTCACAACATTGCGGTTCACTAAAAAGTATAATGTTTTTATAATAACATGTAATTTTTAGTTTTATGTAATTTTAATGAGTTCAACTCTATAAATTCTGTTACAAGCATATATATATATATATATATATATATATATATATATATATATATATACATATATGTGTGTGTGTATGTATGTGAGATTTTTTTAAATTTAAATCACAAGAGAATAAATTTTACATATTACCTCCCTTCATTATATCAAAAACATGTAATGAATTTTTACCAACATTTGATAATTTAGAATTTTGGCTGTGTAAAAACTTGCTTAGGGTTAATCGTATTATACTGCTTCCTGATCATGTTCATCTGTTGCATATTTGGTAGGTATGTAAAAAATATAGTTTCAACAAAAACTATATTTTTTTGGATTTGAAAATTTTCCAAGATAATGTGGGAAAATTTGAGTAAGTGGATTCTAGCATTACTTTAAACAAGAGAAAATATTTTAACACTAATCTAGTAAAAAAAAATTCCTTTGGGCATTTAAAGGCTTGAAAAGACGTTTTTCAGGATAATGAATATGAAAAAAATTTTCAAATAAAGAAAAATTAATATTTAATTAAATATGAAAATCACAATTATTTTTTCTCTTCTTTCCTTTAAAACTTCTTTCTAAAGATAATAAGACGCAAATATTGTTAAAGAATAACTACGTAATTTAAATAATCATCTATGCATTAATTATCTAAAAAAACATTCGGTGATATTTTTAATCCTTATTTTTTTAACCCATGGTGAAAAAAATGAAAATCAAAGCATAGAACTATATATAGTGACAAATAATTAGAAAAACTATTTAACGTTAAAATGATTCCGTCGGCGCTATGTAAAAGTACTTGTAAATAAGCGTGTTACGATTTATATATGCTCGAAGTAAAGCGATACCTTGAAGATCGTTATGAAAGGTGTCAGTTGCTCGCGCATTAATGCTCTGTATAATTGTGCGTACCATAATGTTCGTTTATGTAAATGTGTGTTGGTATTTCGCGGTTGTGGGTTTTGCGTTACAGATCCTACATTAGAGTGATTAGTCTAACATTCCTAGATTCTCACAACTGACTTCAGCATTATTTTAACTGGTTGTTTATAAAATTAATGTCTTTTAATACGATACCAAAGGTCCTTTTGGATAAATGAAGAAAATATTTCATCTACAGATAGGACTTTTTTTTATTGCTTCCATAAGTTTTGTATCAATACAGATTTTTTATGCAAATTTACAACACGTTGTGAATGACAAAAAAAAATAAAAAACTTGTTAATGACTAAGAAATTAATATTAACATTTTTAAAATTGATGTAATTATTGTTTTATTACTGTACTTTTTCTTAATATTAAATTTTAGTTCTTTTTTTTAGCACCACAAGGCATTACAACACTCTCTGTATGTTTTCATTATGGATGAAGCATTTCTCCAGTTTTTTATTGCTTTACTGTGTGTCATACAACTCATAGGTTTGTACTTCAGTCATTACAATTTTCTTTATATACTTTAGTCTAAATTAATTTTTTCCCTTTTATATCAGGTGTGTACCTGTAAAACACAAAAGACTTTATTTTCCTTTGTTATTTCCTAAATATTTTACTTATCTGACCTAGATATACAGCTGCGAGATATAATATCATCTCCTACATATCCCGTTGTCCAATGATTTTAATTAAGAGTCTACCAAAATTTCTACTATAATATAATTTTTAGAAAATACATCTCCCTTTCATTCTTAAGTTCTTGGATTATTCTGAAAAACATATAATATAGGTGAATTTTACAAATATCATTATGGAGTTTGTTCATTGTTCTTAGTTTATCATTCACACTCATTGTCTGTTTAAAAGCATGCGATTTACAGTTGCAAATAATTTCACGCATACAAAAACAAAATTGTTTCGATCTTCGGTCATTCCGTCTATGTATTTAATTCTGTATATCTTGTTAAATATTTTTTTCTGAAAAATTCGTCATAATTTTGCTACAATATATTGTATTAGAGATGGAGAGAGAGGGAGAACTTAACTAAATATGCTTTTAGAAATAATTTGCGGTTCTAGAGAACAGTACGGTTTAAAAGCTCTTAGAAACGCAGAGTAGAAAGCAGGCTTGAATTTGTGTGCAAGGAAATAGAGCACAATTTTCTTTAAAATAATTAACTGTATGTGACATCTTGTAAAATCTCAGTTTGTAGAAATACCTAATTTTAAAGAACAATTTTATTAATTTAAGATGTAAAGACTTTAGTTGGAATAACTAAATGTAGTAATTAAATTTGTTTGAAACATGTGATGAGGCAAATTTAATCTTTTAAAACCCTTAAAGTATCATTGTTCACTATCACAGCATAAATAATAATTTAAGTAACATATTTTGTAAAAGTAAGTTGCAGTAAGCTTCAGATGATTTAAGAGAAACATCGTAACATGTTTATGTTAAACACACTGTAATAACTGAAAATTAGGTTATGCATTGATCACTATGTAAGTAAAAACTTTGTTTTTAAAGCTAGGAGAATTTTGAGATGAAGTTAGATTCTCTTGGATGTGATTAAATTCGGTGTACTTTAGCTGCTTTTATATAATTTTGAACGAGAATTGAGAGAAAGTCGTTTGAGATTTCCACTTTCAATGAGTAATAAACTAGTCCACACGAAATTTATTTTATTGTACGGATTCCAAATGTAATAATAGTAGGGGAAGTAATTAATTATCTAAAGATGTAAAATAATAAGCATCATGAGACATCTGTTACTGCACGAGAGTTTTTCTAAATACTCTTATTATATCGATGACTTTTATTCAACTTAATGTGCTTAGGAACCGAGATAACCTCATCACCTAGTACAATGATTTCTAGTCGTTGTGCCATGGCACTTTAGGGTGACGTCAGATCGTCCAGGGGTGCCACAATATTTTTTTGGATAAACAAAAGATATTAGTAGGGCCCACTAAAAAAAATTAAGTTTAATTAATTTATCTCATGCTTGACAGATTGTGATGCATACCGATGCACTCGTTTCTGAGGATGTATAAGCTACACTCAAGCCCACAGCTGTAAGACTTCATATCATACATCTGTGGTCTAAGCATCACATTAATAAAGTCTCACATTAATAAAACAAAACTCTTTTTAAAGATTTCCATTTTAGTCCTCTAGTGTAATACTATTCTGAATCACAAGGCTAGTTTGGAAACTGTGTTAATAGTATATTTTATTCTAATGCTTGTTACTTATACATTTTAATAAATGAATAAAATCAGCAATGGTGTTAATATTTATTTAAACTTAAATTTAACACGTTTCTGAAACGTATTCCACTTTAATTTAAGATTTAAAAAATAAAAATAACTAAAATTCTAGCAAGGGTGCCCAAAGTCTTAACCGGTATACCACAGTACTTTCGGGTGCCATGAGATCGGCCAGGGGTGCCATGAGATTTTTTTATCATTCCCAAGGGTTTCGTAAACATAAAAGTGTTGGACATCCCAGACCTAGTAGAATGCCATCATTAAAGTTAGGTGATCCGGAAACTGCTGCTATAACACATCCACTTCCGTTAGGGACCATATAATATATATGTACTATATGAAACTTAGATAAAATTAGCATATTCGAGAAATTAAAAATAACTAGATTGAAAAAACATTTACCAGAAAGCAGCCTGTCCAAAAGGTATGATATGAAAGGGGGGGGGGAATAAATGGAGGATGAAATTCGAAAATCAAGCATTACTCTCATTACTGATTTATTATTTTTGCTAACTTACAGGCTACGAGTATCCAACAACTGCTTCCGAATTCCGGAAGATGTGCAATATATTTTTAACTGTTACTCAACCTGTTGCTAACACATTTGATTTGTGATAGAAATACTGACAACAAAAATATTCCCAGTTTCTTCAAGTGTTCTATAGTACATGTTACAAAGATTCATATTTTTAGATTGACTGTTTTTGAGTATTAATAAAGAAGTTTAGTTTAAAATGTTTCATTCGAAAGGACAATTAAGAGAAATGACATTCGATAACGGAACTAAAATTTTCCGTTAGTGTGCCAATTGTAATGGAGCGCCAGTTTCTTCTTAACACACTCTCCAGTCTTATAATTTTTAAATTTTTTTCCTTCAACTGTGCAAACTATTGGAAACTGGTTATGGAGGAAATGACTGAAGAACTATTAAAGTTAATAATATATAACTTTGACAGTCAACTTAAAATGATTAGGGCTCCGCTCCACTTGCACAGCAAAAAAAGAGAAATTTATATATTCGGCTACCGATTAAACACCTTGTATACTCGAAGCAATTTTTACACTTGTAGTGAGTTAATGCAAAATTTGAATTGCTAAGCAGTTCTGATATTAAACTAGTTTTAACTAGCAGAAACAATGCCCGACTTATAACCAACATTAGAAAAGTTTCATCAGCAATTTTAGTTTATATAAATAAGAAACTTGTTAAAAATGAAAATAAGCAAATATCCTTTAAAACAGAAAGAAAAAAAATTGAGACATGTTCGATTGGCTGCTCAAAACTCTCTAATGATCTACTTTTTTCCTATAGTCGCAGTGCAATTATAGGAACAAGGGACGGAAAATATTTTCTTTTTACAGACATATTCGTCTGAAAAATGGCTCAAAAGGTACACATACTTATTATACTTGTTCAAACAAAGAAAAATGTTGTTTTTGTTCCAAAATATGTCATGAGGAGAAAAAGAGCATTTTCCAGTTTTTAAAAGACATTTAAAAAGAAACATAAGTTTTCGGACGATAAGATTTAGTTATGTTTTCCCTTAATGTGGCTGATAATTTGTATTTCTATTTGTTCCGATAAATAGAATTATGAATTTTTCAATATGCAGATTTTTCAATGAAGATTATCAACAGTATTTTTTTATTTACTCGTATAACCACCACGTTCATAAAATATACGAGACTATAATTTTTTTTAAGTCATAACCGATGACCATGTTTTCAGAAGCACTTCCTATTTTATAATTTTTCTGAAATCTTATTGAATCTATGCTTTAATTAATGATAAAAATAATCTCTTACGTATATATGAGGTATCGTACATAAGTTAGTATGATTCTTCTAAATAATGCTCTCTTTTGTTGTTTCTTTAGCATTATAACACAGCTACAGTTGCTGTAAAGGGTTGAATAAAGAAAAAGTATTGTATCTTCTACAAATCTGTCTCATCTTTCTGCAGGCCTTCTTATGTCGTATATTTTTGCATGCAATTATATATCTTTACCACATATTAATATGCAACTTATATGAGAGTTTTAACTGATCTAGTACAGTTGCTTTTGTAAATCAGAATTAAGAAATAAGCAATACTTCATTTTCGTTTATGAATTTTACAAAAACATAACCTAAGTTAAGTCTTTAAAGTATTACATAAACTAAAACAATATTGCGTAAGTCCTACTTTTGGTATATAACTCTACCTTTCTTTCATAATACTAAACTAGAGAAAAAAATGCCCTATTCTCCTAAACAAATATCACAAATACTTGAATCACGACCCAAAGAAATCCTCCATCATTCTTCTCACTGTTATCATACTGTATGCAGCTTCAATATGAAAAAAAAAACACTTATCTCTCAACTGAACATGTACTAAATCTTTACCTGTGTTTCGCAAGGATATAATAAGGAAAAATAAAATTATTTTAATTAGGATAATGTTCCAAAAACACTGTTTAAGTTACAACTAAAGTTACAACTTAGTGACACAATGTTATTTTACCATACTCGTAGAAAATTTTCGTGTAAAACATACAAGTTCTATGATAGAAAGTAGTAGAAAAGGGAATTTTTAGTATTTCTCTTTTTGGAAAAACAAATGATATAATCTCTTTCAGCACTAAAATATATTTTACCTTAGACTTCACGGAAGTGTTATCTAATTATTGTTAGGTGGAAAAACCCTTAAGTCATATATTTTTAAGAGGATTACAAATGAAAACCACATTCTTCTATACTCGAAAACCTCTCAAACTATTTATACACTTTCTTAAATTGTGTCTGTAGGTAGGCAAATGCCAATTTTAACAGTGAAAAGTACGATACGACAAAAGATATGTGGGGGCAGTCTTTAAAACCCAAAAATTGAAGCAAAATTCTGGTTTCTTTTAGGGCAAAGGAAAGACTTTTTCTCTTTTTGGCAATCTTTTAACTGTTTTTAAAATAATTAAATTCTGAGGTTCTAGAATTCAAATTTCTTTTTTTCAAATCAACAAAATACTAACAGAGCAACGTCCTAATGTAATTTATATGGAAGAAAATATTTAAACTCTCTTATGCATTTTTAACGCAGTAAAATGCAAACAATCTTTAAGGATTTTTACAATATTGGTGTACATTTGATGTCTAGAATTCTCCTATAAATAATAAACTGATTTATCTTGTGATAATGACATTGCACAATAGGGTGGGCCGAAAAACACCTTTTTTAATTTTCGATGATAGGTAGTGCGGAAAAGGTACCGTTGGTGGCACTAAGTTGACATAAAAATTTGATATTTTTAGTACAACTCCTTGATCTGCCGCAGTCTTAAAGTTTTGCTAAAACAGTGATTTTGGACCTTTTTAAACACAAATTTTCAAGATGTTAAATTTAATTTATTTTGGTTGTGATTACTTCTATAGTCATGTCTAGTGTGCCAAATGCCTAAATAAGCTCTGATTACGTATTATTTAGGTGCTATGTTATTTGGAAATGTACAGCTTTTAGCTTGTTTTGCGGTCGGGACCAACGGCAAGGAACCCAAAATCTCACCACGAGGAGGCAGCTGTACCGCGAGTTCCCACCAACTGAATGTTGTACCTTTTTTCGTGATTGCAACTTTACTCAAATGAAGGCATCTCTTCCTTCATTTCCGTATATCTTTGATGCAGCTTCTGTCACAATTTTAACGATTCTTTGCACAGCATGGGAGTGACATGGAAAGCAGCCTAATGATTCTTCTAACATGGTTTCTGATTTTATGTTGTCTTGAATTTCTTCCGATGAAGAAATTTTGGAGTTCGAAGGCTAGCTAAATTCAGTGGAGACCCAATCAATTCAGTTAAATTACTTCGTCTCCTTAAAGTTCAGCTTTGGAACCTGGAATTCTCGCACTTTGTCGGTCTTTTTCTTCTTTGAATTGCAGCATTTTTAATTCTTCTGCATGCCAAACTTCTCATGACTTGATTATCACCAGTTGCCATTGCTACCAGTAAATTCCCAGGACGAGCAGAGTATCCATTTGTTTGAACCTCTGAGTTCACTGTCTTCCCGGGAGATAAGTTGAGAGTTGAATTATCTGCCACATATGTCTAGGTCCGTCTGCGCAACCTAGCTGTTTCCTTACGCCAAACCACACTGGCGCATAAACTCGTATCACGTACTGCGCAAGATATTCAGAGATTCTTCAGTATTTTAAGTACTAGCGTACACGCGTAAAATTCTGCAAGCAGTTGTGATCCATCTCGATTACACAATTGGCCCTGGCTTTCTGTTTTGAAAACCTGGAGAGCACTGTCCAGTTAAAACCGCTGCACAAATATCAAATAAATACCTTTGATGTGAGCTCAGATCTTCAGTCTTTTGCATTCATGATTCCCTTGCGACAGGGATAAGCTCGAACGGAACGACACGTTGATTTTCGCATCCCATAAATCTAGCTCCGGTTGGGCCGGAAAATGTGTTAGGTCCAGTGGTTCCTCCGTCTCGTTTAGACAGTACATGTCAGAGTTGGAGCTCGTATGCATGACGAATACAAACCAAATGTTGCAGTTATCTTCTTAATTTTTCATCAAGACAGGCAATGACATTTTTGCTTTTTCTTGTATTAGCAGCGGTGCCGCCAAATCCAACTGCTATCTGTTCAAAAATATCCGCTTTGTTCTGGCTTAAAAAATTTGCAATGATTTCGCTATTTCTCCGTCGTGAGCGGAACAAGGTCTCAAGAGCCCTAAATATTCCGAACCAGTATCCGACCACACAGTGATATTCTCTTTGTTTTTCTCTCGGCGGTGCCGGTTGGCCCCCTTTTTTCTATGAAAATCACTTTGTCTTTTCTACCATCAAAGAATATGCTTTTAATTTTTCTTCCTACAAGATCATTCTCCCCTGTATCTTCATTGGTTTCATCCAGAAACTGTAAACAAACAGCGCCCCTTTTGGACGTGCTGCGGTCCGTCACTCAAAAATATTACACATCGACGCGTCGAAAAGAATAATAGAAGGACGAGCAAGGAACATAAAAAGACAGAAGAGAGAAATCGGCGGGAGATTTAATTAAAACTTACAACTTTTGCCCACTTATGCGTGAAAAGGCTATAAACATCGGCTAATTTAGAAGGCACATAGCAATTAAATAATACATAATCAGAACTTATTCAGGCATTTGGCGCACTAAAGGAGTCTATACAAGTAAATACAACCAAAATAAAGGAAATTTAATATCTTGAAAATTTTGCTAAAATAGTTCCAAAATCAGCGTTTTAGCAAAAAGACATTTGTGGCAAATCAAGGAGTTATCCTAAAAATCGAAATTCTTTTTAGTGAACTTAGTGCCACCAATGGCAACTTTTTCGCACTAGCAATAATTGAAAATCGAAAAACAGGTTTTTCGGCCCAGCCTACTATACACTATATACCAATAATTGATCGGACACGTATGAAAAAAAAACGGGAAGAAATTTCTATTATTCTAGAAACGGATAGGTCAACCTTCGGGTATGATAACAGAGAAAAACCCTCTCAAGGAGGACTTTAGACCAATTTCTGGAATACATTGAGTGGAATTTCTCTCTTCCTCCTGCATAGCCGATACGAGTTGTGTTACGAAACAGGGGCTGGTTGGTGTGGACCTTAATCGTTGTTCCAATTCGTCCCAGAAATATTCGATTTGGTTAAGATGGAGACTCTAAGCGGGCTACAACCATTGTTTCACACTCACGTTCCTGTAGCACTACATAACAGCTCCACTTCTGTGGCATGGGGCATTGTCATCCTGTTAGAAATAATCATTAGTTCCATAGTACTGCCACAGTGTAAAAAGGGCTTAATTTTCTAGAATGTCAAAGCACCGATACCTCGGCATGGTAGATGGAACAAGAACCAGCGTCCAAAACCGTACCAACAGAAATCGCCCCGGACCAAAGCCCATCACTTCCAAACTTCACAGTTGGTACTACACACTCCGGTAATAAGCGTCCCTCGGGCTGTTTCCAACTGATACTCTACGATCCCAAAAATCTCAAATCTTATGTGTTAACTTAGTGCTACCAATGGCACATTTTCTCCGCTACCCATCATCGAAAATCAGAAAAAAGTTTTTTTTGTCCCAACCTATTGTACAACTTATTTTTTTATGTTACTTCCCTTTTTTGTTGATGATACTGAATGCGAAGATACCTTACCCCAAAATGTCGTTCTTTCACAGATAGATTTTACAATATGTCGTCTGGAGGGTGATTGAAATGAACATTTAAAGTTTTCTCAAGTAATCCAAAACAACCCATTATAAATGTCTATTTCCTTGACTTTTGGTATGGTTTTATTTATTATGACCTTCGAGGCTCAAGAAGTAAAAAAAAATCCCCTTAACAGATAAAAACGTATTTCAAAGTCTTATTTGTACCACTGCTTTTGATATACCAAAGGTGCCGCTCTCTGATTTCAACTGACTTTATGAAATATTATTGGATTATCAAAAAATAAACTAAATTGAATGTATACACAGAGCCAACAATTAAAAATTACTTATTCTAATTTTTAATTAAGATTTAATTAATTACTACTAATTTTCTTACAGCAGGACACTTTTATAGCACATACAAGCTTGTATTAGTATTACATTAATTGTAAACCCCTTAAATGCTTTTGAAAATTTGTATTATTTAATAACGGGGATCATTTAGCCTATCTGAGGCCATATAGAGGAGAACTTTTAGCACAAACTTTTGCTGGTTTTGGATGTTTTGCAAGGGCATTGACTCATTTTTGGACTTGGTCTAGCACCATCTGGAAGAGTGGAATTAGCAAAACAATAGAAAAATTCTTCAAAACAAAAATTATACAAAAGTAGGAATTTGAAGATCTTGACGTTTTTAACTGTGTGGTTTTATTATTACTGGGTAGATAACTAAGCTTCTCCTTTTCTTGGTTTCCTTTAATTACAATAAAAATATATTAAATTTTGAACTCCTTGGTTGATTTATTTTCAGATTTACGTAAAGTGAGTAAAGAGGCCTTAAATTTAGATCTCCTGATTAAACTCCTATATCCTAAAAAATGTCTATAGTTACTATTTTTATAACTACATATTTTAATCGTATTTGAGTGTTAACTGGGAGATAAAAAAACTCACAATATTAATATAACAGCAAGGAAAGAGTTAATTAAGTGTAAACTGCATATTTGTGACGGGAGAAAATTGTAAATTATAATCAGATACTTATCACGGAAATTAATTATGATCTCATGTTAGAATGGTAAAAAAGGAAATAATTTATATCCAGACTTAAAGTATGTTTCCGCAAAAGAAATAAATGTGCACATGCTTTAGCCGGGCTAATTGATTAGATGTTTCGCACTAAACATTGTTTACTAACATTGATTCGGCTAACATATAATATATTTAAGAAAATACCTCATATGGATGACGCTATGGAAAAATAATTATATCATATATAAACAACTTCTTTAATGATACGAAAATATGTAAATGGCGCCGAATAAATCACAAAGGTTAGAAGTGGTTTTGCATTAATTTGTTTTAAATATCTACTATTTATTTCGGAAACGAAAGTGTCAGAGAATATTATCGTAATATCATCTAACTTAGCAATACTTATTTAATGTAATGAATGAGAGTTAAAAGGGGAAATCGGGAAAGTGGATTGCACTATAAGAAATTATTATATGAGATGCAATTCGTAAACCGTGTGAAAGTCATACCCAAGAGAGTGATTTGTTATTTTGTTTCCCGTTTACAACGAACGTTTGTAATTTTCAATACACGATATCAACAGTTATTTATGTAGAAAACTATTAAGAATATTTTTATCAGAGAAGTTGATTATGTGCCTGAAAAAACACATCAGTAGACAATAAATCAGTATTGAAAAACAGTTTTACCGTTTTTGTTATTAAAACTACTTCTTCCTTTAATTTACACTCTTAAGTGTCTCTCCTCAATATTGTTGTTAGATCTAGCATTTCTTTAGCATATATTATGTTTAATAAAACACTCTTTGATACATTTTAATTCATAAATATGAAGAGTACAAAAAAATAATAAATTCTTTGTCAGTTAGCTTCGGTTTGACTGCAGTAATAGGGATTTTGCTTTAAGAAATGTAAGGTTGTATTTTACACAGATTTTAAGGTACATATATATTATTTTTTCATAGCGTCAGATATAGCAAGAATATGTATTGTAACTAGCATTGCTATGTGTAATGACTGTGGGGGGTCGTTAGCCTGTGATCGTATAGTTACACCTTTGCATTGCGTTGCGACCAATTCTGTCTCAGAAACTTATAGTACATATAAGTAAAAGGGTACAACTCTCAAATAAGACACTATTTTTATACATAGTTACATTTAATTACATCTATATATATATACATACACATTACTTAGCATATAGCTGAATTCTGAATACTACTCCATTATATCATACAAACAATCAGCATTACACTTCATCATATTCATCATGCACCCGGCAATGCGGACCCTTGCGGGTAAGTGGCGAGTATGTAAATAAGAGATGATGTGAATCAAATAATGTTAGCAAATATGCTCCCCCTGAGGCTGCTGTCACTGTAGTTGGAGCTCGTTCCAACCGCTTGTACACAAATAGTTCGAGAAATATTCGTAGGTCACTGTGCACCACAGTTCAACTAAAAGAGTTCTGGATCTCGTAACTAAAAGAGTTCATTATATCATAGGTCGATGATCACTCATGAGTTCACCTCGGATGCTCTATGTCGGTCTGCGGGTCTGTCAGCAGTGGTCGTCGGTCATAGGCTGTCTCTCAGCACGACGTAGTAATTTTCGTTCCGATAAGCTCTGATCAATAAACTCCAATATCCGTAGATTCCTCCATCATCTATCAACTATAGGAGGGTATGTACACGCTCGTTCAGGTAATGGCTAGGCAGCATTAGTCTCACTCATTCTTTTCCATTTCTTTTGTCGTGCAGTTGAACTTCGTCTTGATTTGCAAATCTTCGCTGGGCATTCAATCTTTTCGTAGTCTCAGGATTCTTGTCAGCCATGTAGCAGCTTAGTTTAGTTTTCTTTTTTGTAGGGGGCTCCCTTGAAACGCTCCGACACTGTATATATATTTACATCTTTCTCTTTCCCATTGGCCGTGGCCTTACTGCATTTCCATTCGCTCGCAACACCCTTTTATTGGGATGAGGGATGGGTCATTTTGTTCATAGGTTATATTCTCGATCCCCTTCACTGCATTGGTTGCATCTTAAGTGTTCGCGGTGCATTTTAATTAATTCTGGCGCCTGCTCCTGTCTAGAACACTTTCTCACCGGGCAGTTCCTTGCTTCTTCGACCTTTGACATCAGCTTTATGACTGTCTCCTTAATTTTCGATGTTTTATGACATCGGTATTGTCGCTCTGTACAAAGTCTCTCTGGCGACCCGAAGTGTGGGTACTGTAAATCTGTGACTGACAGCCTCCCTTGGGTAGTTTCTACCAATTTAGATCGCCTCCTAAAGATAACGCATATTCACATCCCGGTTATTACATTAAGTTTGATAGAAGAAAACATCTAAGAAGAACATGGAATATTAAATTAATTCTTCCTACTTGTCACTGACATAGTCATTAATATAAATACATAAATATGATAAATTACACCAATACATGAATATAAAAGAAAAATATGTGTTGCATGTATGAGTCTCAGTGATAATGAGTCTCAGTAATATGCCAAAAAATTGAATGGCTATACTCCCTTTTAAAATTCTTACTTAATACACTATGTTTTCGCGAGAGAAAATTAGTCTCATATTTAATTTAATATTATCTGAGCAACTACCCGCATAGAAGTTTATTTGAAAGTTCTCCCGTGCAATACAATAATTGTTAATAACTGTACTACATATTATTTTACAGAGATACACCGGATAATTATAGAGTATTTAGTTGTTGTGTATTCTTGCAAAATAAACTCCTAACTTATTACTGTGCTTCAAAACAAATACAGGTTAGGGAGATATGGGTGTTCATAAAATTTAACTTATTGATTCATAGAAATAAGATAGTCTCACATTCAATTCTAATAAATGTGACAAACAATATCTAAGAAATGCAAGAATGTTTCAAGATGTTTCTATTCGAACGCTCCTAGGCATAAATAGCTTTCGTAGAAACTCGTGTTGTTTTATTTATATCTCCTACATAGTTTGAATTGTTATATCTATGTGTCATGTACAACTCATATCGTTTTATCTACATTTCATACATATTTCATATTCCTTTATATATATATATATATATATATATATATATATATATATATATATATATATACAGTGCACGTGTAAAAACATTAAGGGGAAAACAATTTAATTTTTTTTGATAAATTTCAAATCAGATAAAAAAAAGTTTACTATAATGTGTATCATAAAGTTGAAAAGCTAATAAAAAATTCAAAAAAATTATCTGTAATTATTTTATTAAAAAAATAAAATAATTTATAATAAAACACTGTTTCCACCTGTGTAAAAACTTTAAGGACAGAAAAATAAACATAATAAAGTAATGAAGAAACAAATAATTAATATGTTGTTCACTCCCCCCCCCCATTTCTTTTAATGACCCCAAATATTATAGCTTTCATGGACATTATTAATTTTTGGCACAGTTCGGGACTTGTTTTGTACCATTCCTCTTCAGACGTAGATATGAGTGCTGAAGCTGGGGAAAAATGCCTTTCCTTTTTATAAACTCGTCTTTCTAGATCTCGCCACAAGTTATCGGTACGGTTTAGATGAGGACCTCTGGGGGCAATTGCAAAACTTCAATTTTTTTCTTCTGGAGCCAGAGTTTTGTCCTACGGTTTGTAGGGATAGGCGCATTATTTTGCTGATAAATTCATTTTTCCCCTGTCAGAAGTTTTGCAACAGGTGAAAGGTGGTCAGAAATAATTTTTAGATATGCCTTTGAATTAACTGTTACTAAAAGAAATGCAGGTGACCGCAAGCAGTTAAACGAAAAGAAGCCCCATATTATAATGGATCCGCCACCTAATTGACGGTTTGGGAAAATTCATTTTTCTTTTCTCAAATCATGCCAATAATACCGCGAACCATCAGTATATCTAAGTTCCATTTTTTTTCATCCGCGAATATAACGTGCAGCCATTTGTCGTACCAGGTCATCACTTGTCTTGCAAACTATAAATGCTGGGTTTTGTGTCTAGTCAGTAAAGAGGGTTTACACAATTTTGCTGTGTATTGGACATTCACAGATCGAGTAATTGTATTGCAGATTGCTTCCTTGCACAAATTGAACACAGTTGTTCGTAAAATTTCTTTACTTGAGTATTTTCCTGTTGGTGCTAACTTTAAAACTCTCCTTTTATCTCTGGGTTACAAGGATTTTGTTCTGCCATCAGCGTATTTTTACCCTACTCGTCCTTTAACCTTAAAAAATTGTTGATGACAGTTTTAGATCTTCCTGTCTTTTTTACAATAGACCGACAACTCATTCCTGACAATGCAAAAGATTCAACGACACCTTAGTCATATTCAGTCAGTTTACTTGCTTTCGACATTATTATACGCACTCTCTCTCTCTCTGTATATATATATATATATATATATATATATATAACTTTAAAAAAGCTCAACTGTATAAGTCATCTTGCGATTTAAAAAAAAACTTGAAATTTTTTACCCTCTTGCATATAAAACATTTTCTGATTCAAATTTTAGAAAAATACACCATTTTTAATAGGTATTGCGAATAATAAGACAATTTATTTTAGACGAGGATAAAAATAAGAGTGTTGATTAACATCCTCAGAATTTTACCAAATTTATCTATTACCTTGAAGATGACTGATAATGAATTTTTAATATGTAGGTTAAATTTTTTGTGAAAATTTCGAGTATATTGATGAAAACGTCTAAAAATATATTTAAGAATTTTCTGGATATAAATATAAATTTATTACCGGTATATTATTGATATTAAAGAAAGAGGTTCTATGCGACAATATCGACAACTTCTTATCTGTTAATTTCTTATCTGTAAATTGTTTTTAAATAGAAGGGATTTCATTGGTTTGGCATCTTGGAGGGAAATAAATAGGGTAAAGCGTGTGATTTTTTAAGCTAATATATTTGCCTCTAATGTACTATGCTGTCCAAAAATATAAAGTTGGCTTTTGTATTTCATTGGAAACATTTTTACTTTTATCCAACATATAATGTTCACATTTATACCTTTCTCTGAAACAGGTCAGTTAATAAACTGCAAGAACAGAATTTACTTTTTAATAAAAGGACGCATTGTTTTTTGTATATAGGGAAAATTGAAAAAATATTATCAGTTTGAAGAACTGGAATCACATCTAGGTAAAACTACACAATATTGGAAGTCTTCATTTTCGTAAAAAATTCATTGATTTTCATTTACCTTTCCTCCCAAAATATTTGTGAACAAAGATGATATTAAGAAATATATTTTTTTTTCAGTTTAAAGTATGAAAATTATTAAAATTGAGTCTAAAAGAAATAATCTGTTTAACATTACATTCAGGTCTAAAACCTCGCAACTTTATACGGTACCTCTTCTCCAAAGGCTCCAATCTCCTACAATTATTTTTAAAAATTTAATTTTATTAAATACTTTATATTTGTAAACAACTTGTGTGATATTGCCTTTCAAAACCTAACATCAAGTTTTAATCTAGGATTTGCTTAGATATGAATAGCACAGTTTTATACCAGAAACTTTATTTCTAAAGATAACACGTGTTAAAAATAAATTACAATCGATTTTGTAGCTTAATCGGTTCCTGTCATTTTCTTGGAAATAAAGCGTCTTATATTTACAAGCTCTAAATACCTCCCTAAGGAGCTTTATCCGTAATAGTATTTGCCACTGTGGAGTAAATAGTCAAAACGTAGAGATACTCACGATCCTAATTATATATTTTCTCTGCTGCACTGCCCAATCTGCAATCCCCTCGCAAACATCAAAAACTCTTAGGCTAAGAACTCGAAGGCTAAGATTCTGGTATTACTGAAATTGGATTTGGTGTCCTAGTGGATGTCGCAGTCCAAAAAGTACTTATCTTCTTCTTTTTCTTATGTCGCGTAATTAAACAAATCCATGCATATCTCGTAGGAGAGATTGTTTCATCTCCAAAAGTATCCCAAAGAGAGTAGAATGACTGACTCTCATACACAGAATATGGTCAGGATTGGCTTTGAAAATGCAGTTAGATCACGGAGAGAAGATTTTCTGACTGTTTCTAAAAGTCATGTTTCTAAAATGGCCAGTACTTAATCTGGTTGGTACTGAAGAGTCACTTCTTGAAAGATTTGAGTTTAAAAGATCTTAGGGTCCGTTAAATCCGAATTGCCAAAAGTGTTGAGGGCCAGCCCTCAACTCCCTCAAAGTTGCTCTGATTAGAGTGGAGGGGAAATCATCCTCAGAAAGATCTTCTCTCCGAGTAAAGACCTCGTCAAGGTCTCGAGCACCTGTTTAGGCCAAGGTATCAGCGATCTAGTTCTCAGGATCACTGACGTGTGATAGGATCGACTGAATTTTCCCTTTGTTCTCACGGTGTAAAGATGCTAACCTGAGAGCCATGCTGCACAGAAGGCTGTCGGTGATCCAGATGCCAGTCCCGAAAGCCTGCGCAGAAGCCATGGAATCAGTAAAAATCCTTGCAAGGATACTACTTTCAGTGGGGAGCTTGAGAAGCGCTGCATTAATTGCTGACAGTTGAGAGCGGAAGACAAACCATTTTTACGTTTGATTCAGATCTTTTAGTTCATGTCGCCATTTATGGTGAAAATCCAGATCATGGAGAGCGGAAGACAAACCATTTTTACGTTTGATTCAGATCTTTTAGTTCATGTCGCCATTTATGGTGAAAATCCGCCATTTATGGTGAACCATCAGAGCCATTATCCAAGAGACTACCGTCTGTATTTACTTTGATGTCGCTGTCATGATTTTCAATAGTCTCCATAGCATATGATTTTAAAAAGTCTAGATGATAATATTTTATTCCACATACATAACCTAAAGCGATCTCAATGATCTGACTGGTTCTATATTCATACCTCAGGCTTAGTTTTATGGTACCGTGCAACAGCTGATTGGATCACCTCAGGCTTAGCTTTATGGTACCGTGCAACAGCTGATTTGATAACCTCAGGCTTAGCTTTCTGGTATCGTGCAACAGCTGCTTTGATAACCTCAGGATTAGCTTTCTGGTATCGTGCAACAGCTGCTTTGATCACCTCAGGCTTAGCTTTCTGGTACCGTGCAACAGCTGCCCTGTTCACCCCAGGATTCCTCTCTGCATACTTCTTTCTTGCATCTTTAAGTTGCTGCTTCCTTAGAGCATGAGTACATCTAGAGCGACGTCTTTTAGTAGCTTTATTGGGATTAGAAAGTGATGCATCATGTGAGGTAGATTGAGGGAGAGATAGCATGGCTAGTGTTTCCTGTGACAGGTAGTAAGCATTGAAATGCCCACTCGAGAGGTCACATGCAGAGGTAAAACGCAGCCTCCTTATTGGGTTACCAGCAGCACCAAAACTGTGACATAGTTCACCATTGAGGTATACCTCAAAAACAAAGTTGAACAGTTCACCTGCTGCTGACAATTCGCAAGAACTGCCATATGTGGAGAGAATTGACATTTCGGAAAAATATTCAGCAGAGTTAGAATAATTATTCCCATTCCTGTCATGAGACATTATAGCAAATCGCTCCCAATTCTCTACCACATGACTCACAATTAATTCCCGGACTTCCCTAGACATCATATCTGTACCATACATGACAAAAGAGAGAGAACGGAAAAGACATGCACCATCTGCTGTGATTGGGAAAATACTATGAAGTACAAACTCCCCATTTATGCATAAATATTCTTCCATTTTAGAAAATATAAAATTCAAATTTAAATCCGGTTCAGAAATATAAGTAAATCTGATAAAGAGTTATAAATAAAAAAAAACTTACTCGCATGAAAATCTACCACACTAACTTAATCTGACAACATCACATGTCTGTCTAGCAGTTAACCTCTAGGTTACAGCTATACATGGTAAGCACAGTTACCGTATAGTAATACCGTTAATATTTTACACTTTGTATCTTCTATATTCCTTCAGATCTCAAAGAAGGAAATTGGTATCTGTATGATCACGAATAGTAATTCATATTCAAGTAAGTCTATTTAAGTTCAAGTATTCATCTCAAGTAAAATATCCAGGCATGTTTCAAGAAAGACTTCAAAGCTTGATATTTTAGAGTTTTAATCCATGTTACAACATTTTCAAAATTTAATACATAAAAAGAAAATGAAATTAATTTCTAAAGATTCATCACGCGTCATGAGCTCGAGTCAATGAGCTCGAGTGAACATGATGCCAAGAGTCAAAGTAAAAATAAAAAGATATCAAAAAGTTCAAGTGACTCTCTGCCCTTGAACACATCCGGACACGCGCGTGAGAGAGATGAATTCCCAACAATATCCATAAGATTCTTGCTTTAAAATGTAAGGAACACGAATACCTAAAAACCGATTTCAGGATTTTTCAAAATTCGGCCCCAAGGGGAGGGGAGGGTGAGGCTAAACGTGTTTTTACGTGTTTTTCACATATACCTTCATATCTCAAAGTAGGAAACGGATATATTTCTTTTATACGCATATTAATAAATTAACTGTTTTAGAATTGATAGAAAACTGTTTAGAATGATTAGAAAAACTGTTTTAGAATTTCTTCTATATTACTTTGTACTCGATATGATTACTCGATCTTATATATTAGTTTGTAATCGATATGACTATTCGGATTAATGCTCTAGATAGCCGCTACCATCTATCGCGCCAAATACCAACTATTTACTCTTCAGTTAATTGTTTAGTATGCCGGAAAGTAATGATGGCAGCATATCATAGCTTAGTGATTCTTCATGTTAATGTTCGTCATCACATTAAAACAGTTTTTAAACATTTTATTTTATGGTTTTCATTTATGTATACATATGTGCATATGATTTCTTCTATTTTTTTTATATGTTTATTTTTTGAATTATTACATTGTTTTGTACTTTTATTTTTATGTAAGCATTTTTCTAGGAAATAAAAAGAATAAAATGCTTTCTGAGCTAAAAACTATATTATTTATAAAAAATTGGAACAGATCCAATTAAATTTGTATGGGTTTGTATCAAAATAATTGATTCGTTATACGGCTTTTCGCTTTACGGCCAACTTTTCCGGAACGTATCTAGGCCGTAAAGCGAGGTATGGGTGTATTATTTAACCCGGTTTTTTACATATGAAGGAATATGTGAAAAACACGTTTTGCCCCCCCCTTCACCTTTGGGGGGCGAATTTTGAAAAATCCTGAAACTGATTTTAGGTAATCAAGTTCCTTACATTTTAAAGCAAGAATCTTAAGGATATCTGTTTTTTTTCTTTCAGATATGAGGGAATATGGGAAAAATGCGTTTTGCCCCCTCCCCCCCTTTTGAGCCAAATTTTGAAAAATCCTGAAATTGGTTTTTAGGTATTCATGTTCCTTACATTTTAAAGCAAGAATCTTTAACATATCAATTTCCTTCTTTGAGATATGAAGAAAATACGTTTTGCCCCCCCCTCCCCCCTTGGGGGGGCCGAATTTTGAAAAATCCTGGAACTGATTTTTAGGTATTCGGCTTCCTTTTATTTTAAGGTAAGAATCTTATGGATATCCGTTTCATGTGAAAAACACGTAAAATCACGTTTAGCCCTCCTCCCCCCCTTGGGGCCTAATTTTGAAAAAATCCTGAAACTGATTTTAGGTAATCAAGTTCCTTACATTTTAAAGCAAGAATCTTTTGGATATCAATTTCCTTCTTTGAGATATGAGGGAATATGGGAAAATACGTTTTGCCCCCTCCTCCCCCCCATGGGGGCCGAATTTCAAAAAATCCTGAAATTGGTTTTTAGGTATTTATGTTCCTTACATTTTAAAGCAAGAATCTTATGGATATCTGTTTTCTTCTTCGAGATATGAAGAAAAATGTGATAAAACACGTAAAAACACGTTTTTCCCCCCTCCCCCCCTTGGGGGCCTAATTTTGAAAAATCCTGAAATTGCTTTTTAGGTATTCATATTACTTACATTTTAAAGCAAGAATGATATGGATATCAATATCCTTCTTTGAGATATGAAGGAATATGTAAAAAACACGTTTTGCCCCCTCCCCCCCTTGGGGGGCGAATTTTGAAAAATCGCTTCTTAAATGACGCCTTCAGCACAAAAGTAATAAGCTCCTAAACTTTGATATCTGTATCTCCAATAGTTTTTGCTGGGCGTTGATACGTGTATGTATATATGTATATATATATAAGTCAGGACTTCTTCCTTTATAGATATAGATACAGAGGCTGTTCGCACATTTTTTAGACGATTTTGGTAAGCGGTACTGAAAAATCGTTTGCTGCAAAAGAAATAATTGCAATTGTACTATGTTTTGAAATGTCAAAATTATCGTTTGAAATGTCGGTTTTTATATATCCTTTCAAATTTGATTGATTGATTGGTTCATCATAGATATAGTAATATGTATAGTGCATCGTATGTATGTTATAGTGTATATAGGGGATTCATAAGTTTTTCTGGTTGCATTGTATTGGTGTTTTAATGATG
The DNA here is from genome assembly GCA_907164885.2 of Dolomedes plantarius. NCBI lineage: Eukaryota > Metazoa > Arthropoda > Arachnida > Araneae > Dolomedidae > Dolomedes > Dolomedes plantarius. The sequence goes on along the minus strand of OU015500.1, from coordinate 14,871,262 downwards.
AAATTAATATGTTGTATTGCTTTTTGTTATTTGATAATGTTCTAGTCTTCTACGCTTCAAATAGCCAATTCTTGGTAAAATGGTACTTTCACAGTGATTCATGATTATTTTTTATTCTGAATCAATTTTAGAAATCTTACGTCCACAACAGTGTTAGGGAGCCCCCCTCCCGAGTTGTGCCTATAGTCAAGAATTTTCTAAATCGGGCCCTGTATATATATATATATATATATATATATATATATATATATATATAACGTGACAGTGTATTCTGTTTAATAAGACTAATGGTTTCGACATATTAAATTTATTGCACAGCTGTGTGATTTGAAAGGTATTTTCTGCCTTAATTAACATCTAGTTTGTGGTGCTGGGAAATGCTCCTATGAATGATGAAAACATTCCACTGAAAACATTCGAAGACTTCACTTGAATATATAGATTCCAATTTAAGAGCTCATTTGACTTCACAAGCGTATAAAACTAAGTACAAAAGAAAGCGGGCTTTTCCATTCCCAGTCAGAACAATAAAATTACAGTTCTCTAATACAAACGGAGATATATTTTTTCTTAGAATTAATTGTTATCAATTTATCTATCGACCAATACACACACACACACACACATATATATATATAAATACAGTGGCTCCCAGAAGTGTTCCTATACTTAAGATTTTCAATGGAATAGGGGTGTATCTATTAAATAAAACAAATATTTCAGAAGGGGTATTTAATAATAAAATCTATAATCTATTATCAAAACTACATGAAATATTTTAAAAACATATTAAAACTTTATTTTCAACAAACCAACAATCAAAAAGTAACAAAAACTATATCTCACAAAAGTCCTCGTACACTTGTAAAAAATCTCTACATATTAGTAAATATTCTAATTTTTCTTCAAGTCAATTTTTCCACAACAGCTTTTAAACGTCTGGGAATAAATTGTACTAGTTGTTTTGTGATTTCTGCATCAATGTTCATTCATTCTTCCATTATAATAGTTTTTAGATCGCTTTTCGTGTGAATGTCATGTTTTCGTATTCGAACCTCCAGTTCTCTCCAAATATGTTCTATTGGGTTTAAATCTGGCGATTGAGGTGGTGTTTTCAAAACTTTTGGACAATTATAGAGACATCAGAGGCGAACGTTGAGAGTCGTCTGCTTAGGTTCATTAACTTGATAAAAAAGAAAGTTGTTTCCAATACCCAAATTTTGGGCTGATAATTTAAAGTTGTCTCTTAAAATACACTCATTGACAAAAAATTATCGCACCAAGAAATAATTGCGGGATCGTAACGACACTTGCTATGAAGGTACATGTCGGGGAGATATGCAAATGATTAGAAATGCAGCGTGATTGCGCATTACGTATAGCCGGTAGAGGGCGTTGAACATCGTACTCTGTGGAGTATAAAACAGGTAACCAAAGCTTGTTTGAGTGTGCTGAATCATTTACAAAGGAAGAGCTGAAATAGACATGCCATTACGCCGTGTTCGAAGACAATATAAGCAGTTTTCGCTGTTTGAGAGGGGGAGAATCGTCGGGATGATGGAAGCTGGGTGGTCAGCTAGGCGAGTAGCTCTTCAATTAGGCCGCTCTGATTGTGTTGTGAGGAGGTGTTGGGACAGTGGACCCGAGAGATGTCATGTACACGAAGACCAGGCTCAGGACGCCCTCGACAGACCAGTCGTCGAGAAGACCGCCACATCGTAAGAAATGCACGCGTACAGCCAACTGCTTCATCGGCCGACATCCAGGCACAGGTAGCAACTTCACCAGGGGCCTCTGTGTCTTCTCGAACCATACGAAGGCGCCTGGCTGAAGGACAGTTGGTATCGCGGCGCCCATTACGTGTGCTGAACTTGACGCCCACCCCTCGACGCCTCCGTTTGGAGTTTTGCCGCGCACGAGGAAACTGGACTGCAGCGGAATGGATCCAGGTCGTCTTTAGCGACGAATCCAGATTCAATCCCGGCAGTGATGACAATCGTGTTCGTGTGTGGAGAGCCCGTGATGAACGCTTCAATCCTGCCTTTGCTGTACAGCGACACATCGCTCCCACAGCTGGTGTGATGGTATGGGGTGCCATTGCCTACAATACACGGTCACCCCTAGTATTGTTCCGTGGCACCATGACAGCCCAGCGGTATGTTCATGAAATCCTGCAACCACATGTGTTGCCACTCATGCAACGGCTCCCAGGAGCCATTTTTCAACAAGACAATGCTCGGCCTCATACGGCAAGGGTGTCACAAGACTGTCTCCGCACTGTTACTACCCTTCCTTGGCCTGCCCGATCCCCAGATTTGTCTCCAATCGAGCATATCTGAGATCATTTGGGACGACGAGTTGGGCATCCCACGAGTTTGAACGAACTAGAGGCAAGGTTACAGCAAATATGGAACGAAATGTCTCAAGACATCATACAGAACTTGTATGACTCAATGCCCGATCGTATCGCATCGTGCATTCGCGCTAGAAGAGGTCCAACGGAGTATTAACTCCTCCGTTCTTTTGCCTTTTTCTCTGAAATAAATTATCCTTTTTCTTTGATTTTGTTATCATTTACTTATATCAATGTAGTCATTACGTATGTAAAATTTCGTTTCATTTTGACGACTCCTTCTTGGTGCGCTAATTTTTTTGTCCATGAGTGTATTTATATAAACAGCATGATCCATTATTCAATCAATAAATACCAAAATATCTAGTACTGATGCTGACTTGCACCCCCACACAAGGACACCTCCACCTCCATGCTTAACTGTTCCTACTAAGTTCTTGGGATTAAGTTCCTAATTTTTCTTCTCCATACAATTATACGCCCATCGGAACCAAAAATATTAAACATGTTATCATCGGAAAATTATACATTATTCCAATACGTTTGGGGCTTATTTAACATTGATAGGGCGAAGGAAAGCCGAAGATTTCTGCTTTTCTCACTGAAAAAATTTTCTATGGGCGTTCTGCCCATGTAATCCAGCTGCTCTCAGAACTCGTTGTGCAGTTTCAGGTGAAATTGAAGTAGAAAATGTTTCATTAAATTCTGCAGAAACTTTTACAGCACTCAAACATGGGTTTTTCAAAAAATTCCAAATTATAAATATCTGATCACGTTTTGTTAACTTTGCCAGACGACCTTTTCTTACCTTGCTTTGATCCGATTTTCTTCTTTTAAGCGTTTTATAACATACTGCACAGGAGAATAGGATAAATTAAATACCCACTCTTAAATATTCATTTCAATTAATGGATAGACCCTTATTTCATTGAAAATCGTAAGGGTACGAACACTTTTGGGAGCCACTGTATATATATATATATATATATATGTGTGTGTGTGTGTGTGTGTGTGTGTGTGTACTGTCAATGCAAATGGAAATATATTTCTAGATATTATTCATTAGATAAAAATATCTAATTTTTCATATTATTCACTGAAAGAAGGATTTATCAGCAAATATTCTTCAATATTTCTGCATGTTTAATATATAACAAAGCGCCTTGAGAAAACTGTTGAATAATAGATTGCAGAAACTTTTACTTAAGCATAATTCTCACGGATTTACTCTTTGGTTTAGTTCTGAATTTTACATTAGCTATTTGCCTATGTAGTTTGTAGAACTTTCTTAAAGCACCAACACGTGTTCTTAATAGTTTAAAATTTTCGAAGATTTGTAAAGACATCAGTACTTAAATGCCACATATTTCAGTAGTAATGTGTGATATTCTCATTTTAAACGCTATGCCTTTTCCCACGGAAGCAAATGCATTTTCTAATGGGTCGATTTGAAACTGTCATTTTCATGGCATAATTTCTGTTTTCTTAAATTAGAAAAGTTTAGAAACTTTTTTCTTAATGACGGAATCTTTCCTTTTTTTGTTCGGTTAAAGATATTATTTCTTTAATAACATGTCTATTGCTTAGAATGTAGCGTTTTCTTAGCAAAAATTTCCTCATTCCGTAAGATAAACTTTCTTGAAATAGATTTCAAGTTTTTAAAATTTGATTTGTGCTTTGAATAAGGAAGGAAAATTTTCATAAATGTAGACTTACATAAACGAATTCCGCTCGTTTTAAGTCAAAAATCTTTTATGTTTATAACTGCAATATTTGTCAACATTTAAAAAGCTAGATTTCAATGAAGGACTGTTCAAACTGCTTCCGGAGCGGAGTGTAGCGTTAGCTATAAAAACTTTAGCCTATCATAAATCTCAACTCAATGACCAAGTGATGCGTCAAACTTATCACAGGTCATGTCAATGATTTCGGCGCCAAAGAAGAAACGATATGCTACGTACAGGAAGCAGTGTGAACAAGGACTTAAATTATATATGGCTACTTATTTCATTTAACTAGTGAGGAAGCTACAATTCACTGTACATTTTGTTCTCATAAAAATATTAACGATAGATTTCACCATATATTATCTAGGAAAATATTTTGGACTAGAATGAGAAAGACGGAATAAAGTGTGGGAGTAGTTAATGAAAATGACACGTCTTTAATTTACAGAGATATTTCCTTTGGCAGAACATCTGGCAAGAAGTTTGAAGTTTTGGGGCCTGTTACTCCACAGACAGTCCTCATAGTGGCGTCAGAGTGATGTGGAGAATAATAATGATCTGGACAGTTCGGAAGAATACTACTAATTCAGAAACATAGAATAAGCAAAAGAAAACTAATGAATATATAGGAGCTAGCATACTGTATCGATGACCTTAAAACTAAAGGAATATTTATGTTAATGAAGAAATGACACTTCCTGACATAGCCAGAATGCTTCAGTTGGAAGAATGCTGACCTGGATGTTTGATACCTGAGATCAATTTCTGTTCTTTTCAATGTGTACATGTATTTGGATTTTCTATACGTTTGCTATAAGCCATATTTGGTCGATTATTACGCTTGTTTTTTTTCCTTAGCGAAATATGTGTTTCTATTTTTATCCGTCTGTATTTCTATTTCTATAACAAAATACAATATAGAAATTTCTGAAATATGTGAAAAGCATATTAACATCAATTAACAAACATCTAACTTATTGTCATAATTTTAGCAAGCAGTGAAAATACCCAATATATGTATGAGTTTATTAAACAGTTCAAATGAAATGAAGGTAAATACAGTGTACAAAATTTAACGAGTAGTTAGTTACACTTAAAACAAAATTGCTTGGATAGTCTCTAAAATATGTAGATAAGATTTTCAATTTTAAAGCATATAATTTTATTTCAACATTTGAATCCCAATGCTGAAATTTTGTTTAATTCTTGTTATTGGATCTAAAGTAGGACGATACTCATGGGAAGCATTTACCTTCAGCAAATATATGTAACAAATCATAAGCAATTGTTTTTGAAAAATACGTTGAAACTTAAGCAATGTGGGATTAGAACTTATTTACAGTTATTTAAAAGAATGCAAAGAAAATTAAGGGTCAAAAAAGCAAACAAATCGAAGCAGGTCTGAAAAAACCATGAAGGTTAGAAATCATTTCTTATAAGAGTATCTCTAGTATAAAAGCACAAGAATCTGCTTCTTTTGAAAGAAAGTTTTCGTTAAAAGAATATATAATTTCTTGTTTTGGCAAGATACTCTCTGAACACCATAGTTTCTTTCTGCAATTTTTTTAGCATTGATGTAAACAAAAATGAAAATAAATCACAGAAAAAACATTCTATTTTTAGAACTCTATAAAAAGGACTGAATTTCATATGGTAATAAATTATTAGCTATAACAGAAAGCATTTCTTTAAAGAACATTCTACTAAGAAAAAGAACCGAAAATTTTATATCTATATTTATTTTAAATTTTTACCCTTTTTTTTATCTTGCTGTATATGATTTGAATGGAAATGAATATTCAACGGAAGTTTGCATGTAACTACGTTAATATACCTGAAAATTATTTTTAACTGAATAATAACTGTTCTCGGTTATTTACTTAAATTATTAACTCGGAAAGTTTTATAACACTATTCTGAAGAAGATAAAGTATTAGTACAGACAGCAAAATTTTTGTAAAGCACACTTTTTTACTTTGCCTAATCGATATCTTTTCCTAATATTACTGCAATAAATTTTTGAATACTGAATTATTTAAAAGATATATCTCATTAAGAAAAGAGTTCTTATATGTTTTAAGTTAAACTAGTTTTTAGTTAATGTCTACATTAGAAAAAATAAGTTCAAAGCTGAGTGATACATTATTTAGTACAAACGTACTTAGTAGCATTTTTGAAGATTTCAAAGGAAGAGTACCGAGATCGTGCAAAACATATTTTGAAATGAAAATGTCCTCCCAAATATTTATTTAACATTGTGAATAAAGTAAAATCGAACATCGGTTATCAGAAGGAAAATTGTGAAAAAATATTCATAAAATCATTTATCTTTGACCCAATATACTGAAGGTCATTCGCACTTTATGGAAACGATTTTGATAGTGAAGTTTAATGTATAAATGCCATATTTGTTTAAGCGATTTGCATCTATCTGATAGCCATGGTTCTTTACAATAGATCTAGTAGAGAAAAGTAAGAAAAGTCTAGTAGAAAAGTAAAATTTTTCTTAGTACTGGTCATGTCAATTTTATCCCATTACTCTTGGACCGTTTTCCAAAGTCCGTTCAAAGTTCTTGGATGTCGTTTTCCTCAGGCTCGTCTTAATAAACCGAAAGCACAAAAATCCAGTGGAGAAGCGTTGGGTAATTTTTCAGGTATTTCATTAAATGGGATATGCTTTATTCCTGTGTCTGATATTTTCTAGGCTAAATATGCGGCAGTTAATTTAGACGTGTGACTAGAGGCTTTGGCCATATGAAGCTCAACTTTATCAATGTCCTTTCCTTATAAAGGTGGAATTTCTTCTTCAAAAATTGGTTCTAAAATATTCTGCTGATAGTAGAGGGAATTAATTTTAACTTTACTTGAGACTTTCTTGATTTTTAATTTGCCATTGTAACAAAATCCAACTATCATGAATCCCATTGGGAACTTTTCTGTACACTGACGAAGCCATTTCGCACGGTCATTCTCGTCAGTTGAACAATAGAAAATTTATCTTTTTTTATTACAGTCACTTAAATACACCCATGCCTTATCGAGTGTTACCACAAATTTCCATTTTTCAGCAGCTAGGTGTTTTTCATATTATTTTCTAGAATTTATATTCTTTTCAACAATATGCTTTGACAAAAGCAGATGAACTTTAGGTTTAAACATCTTTTTTAACTTCAAATTTTTATGAATGATTTTACTTGCAGTGAAAGAAGACATTTCTTGTTTCGATGCAATGGATCTTTGAGTCTGTTGATTTTCTTTTTGGATCAGAGACTTCGCTGTCTTTACATTTTCCTGCGTTCGGACAGTTTTAGGATGAGGTTCCGTGATCATGTTTTCATTTTTACTTTCGGTTACACGTTTTTTCCTTTCAAATTTAATGTATTATAAATATATTTTTTTCGCCATAACCGCGATTTTTACACCGCTTTATAATTTGTTGATACCAATATTTCTCCTCGGAAAGAGCAGTTACGTAACCTTCGATCCATCTATCAATTTTATGAGCCATCTTCAAAATAAATCTTTTATTTTACATTCAAATCAAAACAAAACAATAGCGGATGATTATACTGAAGTTGCCAAGCTTTTATCTCAAAATTGCAAACGACAAAAATAAATTGCAAAATCGTTTCCATAAAATGCTAACGACCTTCTGTACATGCTAAATTTTTCACATTTATTTTTGCTTGTAGACATTTTCATAATTACAATTTTAAACTAAATGAAAAAAAATATTAAAAAAGGGTTCATTTGTGCTTAGAAAATGATTTCCTCTCATCGCATAGTTAATCCAAGAATCTTTACGAACTGCGGTTCAAGATAGAGGAAATAGCAGATGATGAAATTGCATGATACAAACCCTTTACAGAGGGTGTTCTTTGTTGAGGTTCCGCTAATGAGACTAAACCTAGGTGAATGGCTACTGGAAAAATTGCCCGTAAAAAAAGGTTTTGATTCAAATCATTTACATAATATGCTAATACCCTATCTGAAAAGGAGACAGGAAGTAGTTTGCTGAAAAGCACGTATGGATAGATTTATTTAAAAGATTTATGATCATGTTTTCTCTAGAATGCCCGTTAATGGATATTAACTTTCCTCATTATGGAGATATACTATCTTAGATACGTATTTTTCCTTCAAAGAAATGTTTAACATACTAGGGATACATTAAAATTTTTAACATTTATTTAAAAGTCAGGTACATTAAATTATTATTCTTTTCATATTACTTCTAAATTGTCTCAGAAATATCTCATTTATTTATATATAAAGTAGTAGATAAAACCATATCGATTCTATGAATACATTGCGTTTACATTTCTAAAAACTTACACGAGTTCCTTGTAACAGCCATAACTTAAAGTTAGTATAAAATGAAAAAATGCAGATTACTTTTTTCAAATGATACTGTAAGCAATTTTGAAGTAATAAAAAAAATAATATTTCATGTAAATCATGAATAAATAATGACGTTATATATAATAACAACAGATATCATCAATATGAAGTATGAATATTCTTAATATTTTAGACTAGATAATAATCATACGGCTTTTCAGAATAATAAAAATTTTTTTTGCTGTTTCGATATAAGGTATTTATATCCCAAGAACTTTGTAAATTCAAGTTTGATATCTACCGAATTTGAATATCTGGTCTCTTTGTTGACTTATAACGCTTTTAATTTAAGAGAAAATTAGTAAATTAGAAGAAATTAGTTTCTTTGAAAAAGTAGTGTATATAATTCAGTTTAATTTTATGACTGTAGATTTGTAATTTCAGATAGTCAATAGTGAAAAAATTAAAATTATAATCGCATTTTTTGTCCTTATCCCATATTTCACAGTAATATTTGGTAAATCTAAAATCTGAAACCTTTTTCTGCAACGTTTTTGGATCTTTCACTGCACTGGCGGCATCTCTTTAAAAAAATATATATATAAATAAAGTTTGTTTATAAAAATATGGGCAAATATGTTTTATTCCCCGTAATTACACGGCCAAAGACCATGTGAGTGAATGCGACAGAGGAACCCTAGCAAACATATATATTATAGTTATTTAACTTTTGGATGTTTAAATGATACTGTCAGCAATTTAGAAGTGCTATGAAAAAATAATAATTCCTGTAAACCATAAAATAAATAATGATATTATATGTAATAGCATCATTCATCATTAATTTGAAGTATGAATATGCTTAATATTTTAGAGTAGTGATTAATCATACCGCTTATTAGAAAAAAAAATTGTTATTTTGACATTATACGCTTCTAAACGCTTTTATTAGAAGGCAAAATTGACGGGTTTGCTGCAAAAAGGAGATAGCTCCATCCTTCGGGAGTTTGTAATTACATTTACTATCTTGAAGTAAAAAAAAAAAAAAAAAAACTCGTTCGTTTGGTGCAACAAAGAGGTACCTCCAATTGTTAATTCTTCTACTCAAGAGATGGATCTGCCTGACTCGTCACGCACTTTTTTCCTAAAGCGTCTGACGTGGTTTGTTTATAGGATAGTTACACAACACTTATCAACAGTGGAGTTTTTCGCTCTATTCGAAATAATACTGTATACTGATTAACTACAAAAAATAAAGATGTAATGGAACTAGTCCTCAAATATGTCGAACACAATGATATGTGTTTTTATATTGGACTACAAACAGACAACATACCAGATGAGCCAGAAATTATAGAGGGCGAATGTGACGAATGAAAAATGTAATTTTCTGTCTGTAAAGCCTAAATGTATACTGTATTTCAATTGAAGTTTTTTTTTAAATAAAATATGATAGTAGGTTGTATTTTGTGCAAAATGTTTTCCTAGAAGTAGACAGAACACCCATTTAGTGGAAAGAAAGAGGTAGATCTAACAATCACACATGTGCTACATCCTCTGAAAGATATTTTTTTAGTGAAAATACTGTCTTAATATGTAAGAACAACTAGGGAAATTAATCAAGAAGTATATTTTCATACAACTTAAAATTTTGGATTTTCAAATTTTTTTATGGTTTTCTAAAAAGTTGAAAAATTGGAATCATTTAGCAGCAAACCCTACAATTAGTAAATTAGAAGGAATAGGTTTTCTTGAATAAATATTGTATATAATTCTGTTTGATTTTATGACCACAGATTTGTAATTTCAGATAGTTTATAGTGAACAAAGAAGAAAAATAATCCCATATTTGGTCCTCATCCTATATTCCGTCGTAAAATTTGTGACATATTAGGAGGTAGATTTACGGCGAATAAGGAATTTATTTCAAATACAGAAAAATTTAATCCAAATGGGTAATCAAACTTTCTGAATGGCCCGATCAATGTCAAAAGTAATAAAAGGGATGAGTAAAAGTTGAAAGTTCTCAGAATCTTAAATTAAGAAGTTTTGTTCGGAGATAAAGGGGAATTGATTGCATTTTAATTTTTTTATAATACTTCAAAAAATATAAATTTAATGAAAAAATAATGTTTATTTATCTATAGCATGTAATACATCTTAATTATCTACAGGGTGGCTAATAAATACTGTAACACTCCAAAAAATAAGAGTTAATTTTAATCATTTGGAAAAACAATTTATCTATCTATTTGTGTGATTGGCAACTTTTTGTAAACACAGACGATGTTTGTTTAAAGTAAAACATGTAGAATATTTTTAAAGATGGAAGCCAAAAGGTTAATGGTTAAACAGCTTTTTGATCACGGATTTTCTGCAGGTAAAATATTTAAGCAATTAAAATGCCTTGGTTTTAATAGGACGTTTATATATAGGACTATAAATCGATTATTGGATACCAATAGCTGTAAAGATCGACCAAGGTCCGGTCGTTCACGCACTGTTCGTACAAAAGAACGTATCAAAAGAATTCGTGAAAAGATACGAAGAAATCCACAACGTTCTGCAAATAAAATGGCTGCAGAAGAGAACATCAGTCGCAGAACTATGCAACTTATCATAAATGAAGACCTGGGTTTTCGCCCTTATCGCAAAAGAAAAGTTCAAGGTTTGACTACTGCACAAATAGTAAAAAGGTTACAAAGATGTAAGAAATTGCTGAACCGGCACGGTAGCAAAAGTGTTGAAAAAATAATTTTCTCTGATGAGAAGCTGTTTTGTACAGAACAAAGTTATAATGCTAAAAATGATGTTGTATATTCAGCAACCTTCGAGGATATACCTGAAAATCTTCGAACTGTTAAACGCTTTCAGAACAAGAATTCTGTTATGGTTTGGGCTGCAGTGTCAAACAATGGAAAACTGCCTCTGAAATTCATCGATAAAGGGGTAAAAATCAATGATGAATATTACAAACAGGAAGTATTGGCTACACGTTTATTACCACATGCTAACAGATTGTATCCCAAAAAGAATTGGATATTTCAGCAAGATTCTGCACCGTCCCACCGATCCAAAACAACACAGGAATGGCTCCATGCCAATTGCCCGAAGTTTATCAAGCAAGAAGATTGGCCACCTTCTTCACCAGATCTAAATCCTTTAGACTATTGCATTTGGGGGATTTTAGAGTCTAAAGTAAATGCTAAGCAGCACAGAAGTTTGGACTCCCGCAAAGCTTCCATACGAAGTGAATGGGACAAATTACCTCATAAAATGATTCGTGCCGCAATAGGACAGTGGCGTAAGAGATTATCTTTAGTAATCGATAAAGATGGCTGTCGATTCGAGTAAAATTATTTCATGGTAAACTTTCATGTATAATGTTCATAATATTGTTGTATTTTCCATTTTCTATTTCATCTGTATGTAATTAAATGATTCGATATTTGTCACAGTATTTATTAGCCATCCTGTATATACACTCATGGACAAAAAAATTAGCGCACCAAGAAATAATTGCGGAATCGTAACGAAACTTGCAATGAAGGTACATGTCGGGGATATATGCAAATGATTAGAAATGCAGCGTGATTGCGCATTACGTATAGCCGGTAGAGGGCGTTGAACATCATACTCTGTGGAGTATAAAAGAGGCAACTAAAGCTTGTTTGAGTGTGCTGAATCATTTACAAAGGAAGAGCTGAGATAGACATGCCATTACCATGTGTTCGAAGACAATATAAGCAGTTGTCGCAGTTTGAGAGGGGGAGAATCGTCGGGATGATGGAAGCTGGGTGGTCAGCTAGGCGAGTAGCTCGTCAATTAGGCCGCTCTGATTGTGTTGTGAGGAGGTGTTGGGACCAGTGGACCCGAGAGATGTCATGTACACGAAGACCAGGCTCAGGACGCCCTCGACAGACCAGTCGTCGAGAAGACCGCCACATCGTAAGAAATGCACGCGTACAGCCAACTGCTTCATCGGCCGACATCCAGGCACAGGTACCACATTCACTAGGGGCCTCTGTGTCTTCTCGAACCATACGAAGGCGCCTGGCTGAAGGAGAGTTGGTATCGCGGCGCCCATTACGTGTGCTGCCCTTGAAGCCCATCCATCGACGCCTCCGTTTGGAGTTTTACCGCGCAAAAGAAAACTGGACTGCAGCGGAATGGAACCAGGTCGTCTTTAGCGACGAATCCAGATTCAATCTCGGCAGTGATGACAATCGTGTTCGTGTGTGGAGAGCCCGTGGTGAACGCTTCAATCCTGCCTTTGCTGTACACCGACACATCGCTCCCACAGCTGGTGTGATGGTATGGGGTGCCATTGCCTACAATACACGGTCACCCCTAGTATTGTTCCATGGCACCATGACAGCCCAGCGGTATGTTCATGAAATCCTGCAACCACATGTGTTGCCACTCATGCAACGGCTCCCAGGAGCCATTTTTCAAGAAGACAATGCTCGGCCTCATACGGCAAGGGTGTCACAAGACTGTCTCCGCACTGTTACTACCCTTCCTTGGCCTGCCCGATCCCCAGATTTGTCTCTAATCGAGCATATCTGGGATCATTTGGGACGACGAGTTGGGCATCCCACGAGTTTGAACGAACTAGAGGCAAGGTTACAGCAAATATGGAACGAAATTTCTCAAGACATCATACAGAACTTGTATGACTCAATGCCCGATCGTATCGCATCGTGCATTCGCGCTAGAGGGGGTCCAACGGAGTATTAACTCCTACGTTCTTTTGCCTTTTTCTCTGAAATAAATTATCCTTTTTTTTATTTTCTTATCATTTACTTATATCAAAGTAGTCATTACGTATGTAAAATTTCGTTTCATTTTGACGACTCCTTCTTGGTGCGCTAATTTTTTTGTCCATGAGTGTATATAAAATAGTTCCGTAACTGACTCATTCACTGACTGACATACAACGAACAGACCAAACCGCTGTATCTAAAGGGCTGAAATTTTGCATGGGGATTCTTCTTATAGTGTAGGGGTGCAGTAAGAAAGATTTTTGAGAAATTCTTCTTAGATTTTTAAAAATTAAATTTTTAAGCTGTTTTAGTAACTTTTTTTAAGTTTGCATTTAAAATAATAAATTGCGCGTTATAAAATTTATACCACGAGAAAGATCATAAAAATTCCTTTAAAATGAGATTTTTTTTAATCTTTACCTCCATTTTTTGATTTTTGGGTGAATTTTTAAAGATTAATTTTTAGAATTTAATTTATTAAATGCCGATCACGTGATTTCCTTTCCTGGTACTTTAAATAAATTTATCGTCACGTGCATAACAACTAAATAGACAAAAAATAATTTTTTTTCTTGCTAATCCGGCAGACGATTGGACATTATTTTGTCTATAAAAATACCCCTTACGATTTTTTTATAAATATACATATTTTTTTCTACATCAATTGTATACAATTGATCGTCGTATTTATTATATATATATATATATATACTAGCGGCCCGTCCCGACTTTGTCCGCGTTGAACAAAATATTATACCAATAAATTTCCAGTTGATAGGCAATAAATTGTAAATCTTTTTTTACCTTAATAATAACCTAAATAATACCTTAAATTAATATTACGTTAGTTTATAATTAAAGTTAATTTTTTAAAAGAAAAATGCGTGCTGGAGAACGGCTAGATTCGAACCGCTACCGTCAGAACAGAAGCCCACTGCGATAGCACCACGTTAAGGATCATTGAAAGTTTCGGCACAAAAAGCGGTAGAGTACAGTAGCGGTAACAATGGAGATTGTTACGATTAAGCCCCTAACTTTATTTCTACTGATCATATATACATAATATATAGCCTATGTCAATCTGGAATAATGTACCTTTCAAACAGTGAAAGAATTTTTCAAATAGGTGCAGTGGTTCTGGAGATTACCCTACACGTACAAAATCGCTCTCTCTTTATATATAAGTACAGATATTTATTTTTTTGGCATTAATTGCTTATATTGACCGTTGTATTTAATTTGAATGTACTCCGTAGCGAAGTGCGGGTTTTCAGCTTAGTATTACTACAAATACATTACTGGAAAGAAAATTTATGTTCTTGAAATTTTACTTATTTAAGCATTTAGGAAAATCATAACATTCTTAACCTTGAAGCAGATAAAGTTTTAGATAAAAAAATAAATTACGCATTGGATTTAACTTTTACACATTTATTCTTAATTGTATAAAGGAATATCTTTGCAAAATATTAAAGTTCACGTTATGCGAGAAATATCATTCACAAGAATCAATTTTGGCAAAAATCAAAAATGAAAGTTTAAATTCCTCTATGATTTTGCAATTTAAATTGTTGTTAATCTCAAAATAAAAAAAGAAACTGAAATCTTTACAGAAAACTTTAATTGAATTCAATAACTATTGTGTAGGAGCAAAACTTCAGATCCAATAAAATGTAAATGGATCGAAAACCGCACGAGATAGAAGAGAATAGTTACAGTACATAAAAAAAGTAAAATCCAATTTCTTCAATTATGAATTCCGAATAAAATTGGATAATAACTTTTCGGTAAATCTTGAAGAGGACAATATTTTAGAAAACAATTAACAACCGGAGTTGTTTTTTACAAAATAATTACAGATTACTTGAATTGAATTCAAAATAAATAAATTAAAATTTATTCACTGTCATTCTTTCAGTTTCACACTACGCTTAAGGAAAATCTGTCACTATTAAAAGTATTCACTGATGAAACGCACCCACAAATTCTTATTCTTGCCACTAACTTTGCTAAGGCGAAACAATTTTAAAAATGATGAAAATGCAGTTTTCTTCTTAAAAATATATCTTTATTGTTCTTATTTAAGGTGTTCATTAAAGACTGAAGTGTTTAAAGAGTATTGAAAAGTAAGTACAATATAATAGCTGCCAAACAATTTAATATTACGGCTGAAATATTTTTGACATGCAATTAATTTTGAACCGCCTGATTCTTTTTTGCCAGAAATATTTCAATGTCCTTTAGCAAAATTTAGACAAATCTCCTCTCAAAGCTGAACTTTTTTTAATAATAAATATCTCATTAATTAAACTACAAAATTCTATGGCTTCGAACTTCCAGAAATATCGTTCCAGAATATGCTACGGAAATATTTATTTCTCAACGCTTTGGATATAAGACAGTTTTATGAGCTTTATATATCTATATATATATATATATATATATATATATATATATACACACACACATATATATATATATATATATATACACACACACACATATATATATATATATATATATATATATATATATATATATATATATATACACTGCTGGCCACCCAAATTGCAACACCAAGAAAGACAAGAGATATCACAACAAAATTTATTTTGTAGATAACATGTTGACCAAGTATCAAATGATTAAATTTATAGACTTCTGTGAAGTGTGGTTCCTGCCAAAATCAGTAGCTAGAGTAGCCGCCATTGTTGGAGATCACCGCTGCCACACGCCTCGGCATTGATTCAAAGAGACTTTGGATGAGTTCTTGGGGTACAGCAGACCAAGCAGCTTCCACGCGTTGCCAAAGTTGATCTGCTGTGGCAGCTGGGGATGGGATCTGGGTCAATCGTAGAGCAACCATGGACCACATGTTTTCTATCTGCGAAAGATCCGGAGAGCGAGGCGGCCAGGGAAGCAATTCAATCTGGCGATTGACGAAGAACCGTTGGACAATGCGTGCCACGTGTGGTCGTGCATTATCCTGTTGAAATATGGCTGTGGGCAAGCCCTGAAGGTAAGGAAGGACAACTGGCTCCAACACCTCGGAGATGTAGCGCTGGCTGTTTAAAGTACCGGCAATGCGTGCTAGAGGTGTGCGAGAGTGATATCCAATACCGCCCCATACCATAATACCCGGTGCAGGACCAGTGTGGCGGTGCATAACGCAGCTGTTCAGCATCCTCTCTTCACGGTGTCTCCAGACTCGAATGCGACCATCGTGGTGTTGCAGACATAAGCGTGACTCGTCAGTAAAGACAATTTCATTCCATTCTGCCGTCCACATCCTTCTGTCATCGCACCATTGGCGGCGGAGACGTCTATGGTTCTGCGTCAAGGGTAGACAAAGCAATGGACGTCTTGCGAACAGACCACTCAGCAGTAAACGGCGTCGAATGGTACGCGCAGACACTGGATGGTGCGTTACAGACTGCATGTGCTGTGCTATGGTTCGTGATGTGACTGAGCGATCCGTCACTGCTATGCGCACAATTTGCCTGTCATCATGTGAAGTGGTGCGCTGAGGTGGATGCGATCGAACACGCCGGTCCGTCGAACCCTCCTGCATCCAACGATCACATATCCGCATTACATTTGTTTGGTTTCGTCCAAAACGACTGCCGATTTCCCTGAAAGATAATCCATAATCTCGGTAGGCCACTATCCTTCCTCTGTCGAACTCGGATACTTGATCAAAAGATGATCGCTGTTTTTGACGAGGCATAATTGATCGTTTTTTTGGAAAAAAACACAAGAAAAACAGAATTGCCGAACTTGAAATCGTCGAAATCTCCAAGCCTTAAATAACGCTTTGAAGTGGCGCCACTGGCGCGCGTCGTGTGCTTCTGCGCTGAAATTCTAATCATTTGCATATCTCACCTCTGCTAATGCATGTTGTAAATTTCATGTTATTAGCATGTTTCCTTCAGGGTGTTGCATTTACAGTGGCCAGCAGTGTATATATATATATATATATATATATATATATATATATATATATATATATATATAATATTAAAAACTAGCAATTTCTTAATTCACCACTCTTAACATTTAAAAACTATTAATTCCTCACTTTATTATTCAAAATTACATACCCCTTTTTAATCTTATTAAGTACTTAATTTTCCCTTGGCCATTCGTGTTAAATTCCATTGTTACAGTCTTTGGCAATATCATCAAAGATGGCTGACTTTTTAAAGAAATTAGAAGCGACGCGGCGTCCATAAAAATTAGATCAGATCAGAGCATCAACAAATAACTTTTATTCAATCAAAAAGTAAGTCACACCTCTGTGTCACGTGATGGGATGACTTTATAAAACTATCTGATGTCTAAATTTAGACGCACTCTGTAATATTTTGCCTGCTACGAAACACCCGGCGGAAGGGCCGGCGATTTTAATAAATATGTAGTTCGAGAAATCTTGTGTTAACGTCTGATTCTTCGGCCAGAGTATTGTCCAGTAATCCAGTGAACTAAAATGCTTTCACCGTGATGTGGGGTTGCGGCATCTTCAGTGCAGTGAGCGGCGGCCGTTCTCCCCATGACACATATATATACATACAAGATCATTTTGTTATACTGACACTACTCAGAGCCATCTGTAGTGCGATCTATCAGCCGGAATTTCACCAAAATTGATAGAGGGACTAAGTACGACATGGGAAAGAGTTTCCGTGGAAAAAAATAGTTCCAAAAGTCGTCGATAGGGGACGATTTGGCGCTGTTGTGGTCGGCGCACCCGAGAATTTGCGTAAAAGGCAAGTAAAAGATCAAAACGCAAATTCATGACTACGTAGTCGACAGCAGCGCCAGTATTTTGGGCTGTAATAGCAGTATTTGGGATCGGTGCGGAGTCTGTTGCGCCTTTGCTTTACAGAAGGGTGATCAATCGCTTTTTTCCACTTGCATGGTCACCTCGCTCCCCGAACCTAACCCATGTAACATTTTTCTGTGAGGTCATTTAAAGTCTAAGGTATATCTTGGTGGAGTGTCGAACTTGGCGACCCAAAAGAAGCACATTTCACGGACTTTGGTGACCATTCCTGGTGACATGTTACGCTTGGCCATTGAGAACGCAGTGTTCAGGATGTAATGTGTCGTCTACCAGGACTGTGGTGACATTGATGGAGGAAGAAATGAATTTCCTGCATAAAGTGGTGTTGGAGTGAATTTTCTTTGTTATTCATTTGCCTGCTTACAACTTTTTCTGTATTCATCCCTTATCTTTGAAGACTGAAATACTTGCGCTGCTGTGGACTCCAGAGTCGTGAATTTGTATTTTGATCTTTTACTTGCCTTTTATGCAAATTCTCGGGTGCGCCGACAGCAAAAGCGCCATATACTCCCCTATCAGTGAGTTCTGGAACTAATTTTTTTTTTCACGAAAACTCTTTCCTTTGTCGTCCTTAGTCCCTCTATCAATTTTGGTCGATTCCCGGCTAATAAATCGCGCTACAGATGTCTCTGAGAATTATCAGTTAAAAAAAATCGCCCATCACTTGTATACATATATATATATATATATATATATATATATATATATGACTTAAAATACTTTCTAGTTTGCTACTCACAATGAAGTAAAAATAATTGGAAAGACATTTGAATATTAATATAAAAATACAAGGAATTTTTCTCCGTGTTAATGCAATTTTTTTAAGAATAAAATTTATGCTAAACATTAGGTGACATCATACAGGGAACTTAAATCTTAATGGAATAGATTAGTGCTTACGATTTCATTTAGCCACTTCTAATGTACAGTTTTAAATTTTACATAAGATTAAAACATTATTAGCAGAAAATCTTTTTTACTTTTCATTTTTAGTTTAACCTTGAAATTCATTTTAATTACGAGATTTCTTCGAATAGGGATTCGTGTATTTAGAACTTCGTGTAATTGCTTTAATTCTTATAATGTTTTAGACCGTAGTATGTAGATATATGTTTATACACCCCTATTCTAAATAGTAATCAGACATTTAGGTCGAAGCAGAAAAACTGTATTTTCTTTTAAATATAAATACACTATTTGGTGACCTTTGTCTGTACGGAGTATATCGACTCTACTGGAATGTATTTCACTAATTTCTGGTATTTGCCTCCTGGAATTTTGCAACTTTTATTGCTTGGTAAACGTAAGATATCATGTGACATTTAAGTATATTGCCATACTTTATTGGAAGATTTAATATTTTTTTGTTAAGTATCACTTCTGTACCCAGAATAAATCCTTTTCGTTTATTGAATTGTACAATATCATACATTTCGAAATAAAATAAGGGTAGGGGAGACCGGGGCTAGTTGGTACACTGCTTCTATTTCCTCGTCTCTCCTACATATCTAGTAGGGTACTAGGAAATAGAACTCTCCTACTAGATATATAGGGTACCCGGTCTCCCCTATATATCTAGTAGGGGAGACCAGGGCTAATTGGCATAGATTTTGGTTTTGATTTTTCTATTTTTGTGCAATACTTGGAGATATTCGAGTGAATGTGGCGGATAGCTTAACATTTTGACTACAAAATCATGTTGGACCCATTAATTAAATCCGTGTTTAGGTAACCCCCAAAACACTTTTCCTAGAATCTTCCAACTATGCCAACTAACTCCGGGTGCAGAGTTTTTTGGCCTACCCCTAGGGGTGAGTTGGCATAACGTTATATGGTTAGGGATACTTAGGCAAAACACAGCAATTTTCGAGGAGAAACATTTTATTTCATCAAAACTTGGGGTAACATGACTTTTTCTTCTTATTGTCTCCTTCAGCCGCGATTCTATCTTTAATAGGAGTGTCTGTTAAACAAGCAGTAAACCTTCTTATTCGGCCAAGGTTGGATTGCTGTCGTGGCCCGGCTTTGGGAAAAGGGTGAATTTCCTCTGGGATGATGTGTCGGGAAGATGATGGAGTGGTCACCAATACCTGTGTACCTGGATGGTCATTTGTCGTTAGAGTGGGTTCATTGGGGTCCCTTAGCTCTGATTCATCGGCAGTTTGTGTAACCTCTGGAGCAGTGTGGTGACGGGAGATGGCCAAAATCTGAATCCTCAAATATATCTGGGTTGAATGGACAGATCTCGCTCACTTGAAATCCAGCTGTAATGTTGGATGGAGTCATAGTAATTCAAAGTCTGTTTTCCCAATTGCTCGGATATCGTAGATAGTCAAAGTTTTGCCTGGATGACTGGTCATCTAAGCGTCACAAGCCGCGTTTACGTATTTTTTAAGGGGTCCAAATGCAGTTAGTTCTATCAAATGGTTGCCCTTTATCGCTGCAATATGGAGGAAACGATAGGGCAGTAACCCCATTTCCTTTGAACAAATCGAGGGACTCAATGGATGTCAAATGCATGGTTATCAAGGTGAAGTAGCACCAGTCGCGATTGTGACCATCTGGCAAATTGAATAAAATGTTGGACAGACTTCATAAAATTGAGTTCGACCATCCTACCTGACTTCTCGGCATTACCGCTGGAGCTCTCTGATCCGGATCTCACGAAATGTTCATTGAACTTGGCTCGTGGAAAAATGAAAAATGGAGGAACAGCACTTCCTCTGGCGGAGATGCAAATAGCCAAAGTAACAAGGGTACCTCGTTCAGCAGAGGTGATCTCTCCAATTTGCTTAAGCCCTTTCCGTGCTATCACCTTGTTTGGCTTTTGAACGGTTCTAATCCCAGTCTCGAACATGTTGTAGATGTCCTGTGGCTCGAATCCATGCCTGTTCAGTACTGTTTGGAGTAAAGTGAAAAAGTTTCTGACATTAGTTCTGTTGGAACCAGTGGCTCGAGCTAGGCTAGTGGTCTCAGGTGTTCGAAAAGATAAGGATTTGTTTCTGTTCATAAAATAATAAAGCCAATCAGGCCCGGCCATTAAGTTGAGCCAAGCTTTTGCCCTCAACATTGTTAGCGTGAATGGCTTCGATCTGTTTTTCTCTCGTACTTCCTCATAACTAAGCACAATAAGTGGTTATTATTCTCTCAGAAACTTATTTATAAATTTTTCAGTGAAATTGTCGTCGATATTGTGAAACATTTCGAATATATAAAAAATAATTTTAAATCAATATAGCTATATTTCACTTAATAGTTTATTTTTTTAAAACTAGCTTCAATCTTTCGATCATCCTCAGTATAACGCAACTAAAAGTATTTTTAACACATGATATCTTATCATTTATTTTTTAATTAAATTTTCTTTTGCATATCTCATTCTAATTGTATCCTCATTTTAAATTAAATAAATTAACTTCTTAAAAGAGAAAAAAATGAAAATGAAAATGTATAATAAAATTAAGATACAATTAGAATGAGCTATATGAAAGAAAATTTAATTAAAAACCAAATCATAAGATATCGTGTGATTAAAAAATACTTTTATTTACGTTTTATTGAGGATGATCGAAAGATTGAAACTAGTTTAAACGAAAAATAAACTGTTGTAAGTGAAATAAAACTATATTGATTTAAAACTTATTTATAAGTCGTATTTAAACATTATTTTAAAACCTTTAGTTTTTCCTTTTTTTACAGAAATTGCTTCTTTTTTTAATGAACATTAATGGAGGTGTTAGCTGGCATAGGTGGGCGAGTTGTCATAGCTATGCCAACTGACCCCATACTTAACTATGCCAAATAGCCCCACAGGGATATCCAAAACAAGATGTGGAGATTTATTTAAGTGGATGTCCACCAATTTGCATTGATATAAGAACAATTGTATGAATTGAATTTGGAATAGACTTTTTGGAGTACTTACCCCAGCTTCCAGAAAATCAGTGACATGATGAATAAATAAAACTGAGATAGTATTTTCAAGAATATTTATTGACTTAATCGAATGAATATCAGAGGAATAAAAATTACAACATGAATCTTGCGACTATATAGAATCAAAACGACTTGAATAATAATAATAACATAGTTCCACGCATGTCCGCGGAGCAAACAATGTGCATTCGTCTTCATACGTCATCATACGTCCTCTGGCAATACGTCATCTGGCTTCCCCTCCGAAAGTGAACTCGTACTTGTGGAATTCCGAACAAGATGGAAACCACACAATCCCGAAAATCAGATACAAAAGATTATGATACATGCATGCAACCACAGTTAACCACTCTTTAGAAAACCGCCATCAGCAGTGCCCCAGTTCGACCTACAGGTTCGCCAAAAAAATTACGATAAAGAAATTTACTCATCAGATAGCATGCAGCAGGCTTGATATATATATATATATATATATATATATATATATATATATATATATATATATATATATATATATATATATATATACATATATATATATATAGGTGTGGGGTTATTTCGAAGCCTAACTGGAAGTTTTTATACCACAGAAATGAGAAGAAACTATTTTTGGGAGCATTGTAATTAAAATAGATGAGGATAACTTTACAAAAAAGACAAACAGTGAAAGAAAATTTATGAAGATACTAAAAAAAATTTTTTTTCAAGCCCTCTCCCCAATTTTCTAATCCCTTGTCATTTGGCTGAGTTTTTTACCTTTTATCGTTAAAATCATCTAATTATATCTCTTATGAGATAACTGAAGAATTACCATGAAATTTCCAATTTTTGTCATATTAAAGCCTGGAAGTTTTTAAAAAAAGCTTTTTGAAGATTTTTTCTCATTGTAAAAACTATGTCTTTATCACTGGAAAAAAAGGTTAATAAAAAAAAACTTTAAATTGCCGCAAAAAATCTTTAAGCACCTTGATATTTTAGCTAATTACCCATATTTAAACCGCAAGTTTGGTAAAATGGAACCTTGTTTATTTATGATATATGAGAATTTGTGCTTTGTAGTTAGATTTTTCCACTGTTAATTGAGGATTTACATGTGTTCACCCACAATGAGTTCCTTATATAAAAGACTTACTACACTTTTTGGAATAAATTTTATATCTCACCATCTTTCACCCTTTAAAAAGATATTTCACTAATGTAACTTGAGAGATTACTATATTATTCGCTTTAACGACACATTGTTATACCTTTATGTCCTTTATAAGTTGTAAACAAGGCTAAACATTACAATGGCATAATATTCAAGTAATTATATAACCCAAGATAGGATAATTACCATGTTAAAGCAAACCACATAATAGAAAACCAGTTTGCAATATCTCAGAATGATGAAATTTAACGCAGAGGAATCATTAAAGTGTATTTAACCGTTAAAGCCTTTGATGCACTAAATAATGAACCATCAATTGTTATACATAATGTCTTAAAGGAAACAACAATCTGATAAAATCTGTGTTTGAATAGCTAAGCTTTGACAGTCTGGAATATAAGTCTACAATGTGAAAAGTGAGATATTACGAGTTAAAAAAATTAATAATTTTCTTCTTACAAAAATTGATTTGTTGTTTATTCATCTAATAAGAAAATTTATTACTCATTTTTTATAATGACAGATATCTTCATTTCTTTATTAACTCAAGCCATACTTATTCTATTTTAATTTGTAGAAATAAATAAATCATACACACTTTTCTATATCTTTGGAGAAATAAATAAATCATATACTCGTATAGTCAATAAGTTCGGGGATTACCCTCCCCCCTCATGCCCGGTGTGTGGGGGAACCGAAATAACGATGTGGTTTGGAAGTCTGGTTATCTGCGTACGCGTGAGACGTCACATGACGCTTTGAACAACTGCTAAGGCGCGCAGCTCTCACCGTTTGGCTGCAGACTGTCAGTCTATGATGTCGATGTAGCAAAATGTCCTTTTTGGAGCAATTTTCCAACATTAAATTCTGCTACAAATTAGGAAAACCACTGCAGAAACGTTACGGTTACTGCAAAAAGCGTATAGAGACGAAGCTATGTGGAGATCGAAAGTTTTCAAATGGTACAGCTTGTTTAAAAATGGGAGAGACACTGTTGCAGGTGATCCGGAAAGTGGGTGGCCAGTGATCCCACAAACGGAGGTGAACATCCAACGGGTAGGAGCAGTCGTTGTTTGGTTGGTTGAAGTTTATTTGCGCAGGGTCCAGAAAGGACAAGCTGCGCCAAACAAAAGGTAACATCGTCAACAAATGGTATGTATAGGTTCTTCGTCGTCTCCCGGAGGCAATCCGTGGTAAACGTCCACACGTTTAGAAATCCAACATGTGGATGTTGTTGCATGACAATGTCCCGGCGCACCGATCCCTGATGGTGCAACAAGCCCTTGCTAAACACGGCACCACAGTTCTGCCACAACCCCCGTATTCTCCAAACCTCGCTCCTTGCGATTTCTACCTGTTTGCGAAACTAAAAGATCGCATCAAGGGCAAGCGGTTTGCAAATGCCGAAGAAGTGATGGCAACAGCCACAACCGCTTTACGACAGCTCTCACACAACGGTTTCCAGGAATGTTTCCAGAAGCTGTATCAACGCTGGCAGAAGTGTACAGTTGCGGAAGGACATTATTTTGAAGGTGATTGTGCTCAGAAGACTTTGTAAGTGTATTCGTTGTTGTAGTAAATAAAGTCCCAAAATTTATTGACTGTACTAGTATATATATATATATATATATATATATATATATATATATATATATATATATATATGATGGGGAGATGCTATTTTACAAAAATATCTATAAAAATATTCCAAGTTTTGGCCGTTTCAGAAAACTGGAACAGAAAAGTAAAGTATTCTTTAACATAAAATAATGATTCTCAAAGGAAATAATTAGTTAAAGTTATCCCAAAGTCTTGAAGATTATTTATCTATGCAAAAACAAGTTAATAAGTTCTTAACTGAACTGTAGTCTTGAAACAATGCAGCGATTAACTATCCAAATATTTTGGTGCATAGCAGTAAATAATGAGTGCTTAAGATGGAAGAAGGTACTGCAATATGGCTCTGAGATTTTCCAGCCAGTGTAAATTTATTTTCCTTGAAAAAGTTTAGTTTTAAATAGTATTTACCGATATACTTTTAACATAAGTATATGAAAACCTCTCAGATAAAGAATGTTCTTTAAGTTATTGGTTTTTCCCTACAATTTAGATTAAAATGCAATTTTTATTATGGAAGCATAAAAAATTTTCAAAATATCAATCTTTATCCAATTCGAAACATTATTATAGAATGACAGTTAAAAAATTTCTATAAATTTCAATATTTGGGTGGTTTAAAATGTCTCTCATGTATCTTAAACTGATTACTAGTTGGTTCCCGATCAAACATGACGGCCGGATAGAAATTAAATGTAGTAATATACAAATTATACTCATCGCATCATTGCCAAATGTTGAAAATCATAATATTAAGAATAGAGAAATGCACTTCTAAAGATTACTAATGAACCCAATAAAAAGAAATATAGTTACTCAATAGTGCGAAATAAAAAATTTTCGCCAGGTTAATTTCAATATCTAAAAAACATAACTAAATATAAAAAAGGCAGATAGATAGCTAGAGAAATTTCTCGGAATAAGAAAATTAACGTGTTTATGCGGTTACGTGCTCAGTATCTAAAGCCAGATTTAAACATGTCACTGAGCATGCGCAGAAACAAGTTAATGGGTTTATGCGGCCTCGTTCTTAGTGAGTATCTAATGCCAGATTTAAACATATCACTGAGCATGCGCAGAGAGCAATTTTTCAATTGTAACTTGCGCTAATTAATAGAAATTGCGGTTACAAAAACCAAATTTGACACATCTGTAGATAAAAATCTTTCGTTTAAGACAAAAATTTAATTAAGTAAATTGAAGCAATTATTTTCTCTTACGGATGCCCAAAGAATTGGCTTAGCATCTTAAATAGTATATAGACTGTAAATACCCGTTGATACATAGAAAAATTAAACAAATTTTAGCATATTTTCTGTGTTGTCGTATTTTTATAGATATAAATTTTACCCTTATTTATTTAAAGTTTTTTACCAATATCTTTGAAAAACCCGGAGGTAAAAAATGTAGAGTTGTTTTCCAAACCTGATCACTATTTGCTCTTTAATACATACAAGCAGTTGAAATGTTTAAATTTGAATTTACGACCTGGATATAAAATGGACTATTGACTTAACACCAGCTTGTAGCCTCAAGCTATAGTTGAGAAAACTCATAAATAGCTAATTTCTTTTTGATTTATTCTCACTTAAGTAAATTTATTTGATGGTTAGGAAGATATCACTCTACAAATTTAAAAATTTGTTCTTTTGTAACATCAGTCGTTCTTTGTAAACTTTAGCCAGAAAGAAAATACGACCCATGGATGTAAGGATATCAGATAATTGTAACTAGAAATTTTGATGTTCACTGTTGCTGCATTACGTGAGTGAAAACAATAATTAACAGAAAATGGATTATGTTAGATGAGTGAATCATGTTTATATTTAGATTTTTTATCCAGTAGAATCTTAGTGAAGTTATAAATTACGCTTTTAATGGACATAAAAGCAAACTTAGTACTTTCCCAAGACAGAAATTATAACAAAAATATAAAATAAACGCTTAGTGTATTTCATTATACTCGCAATTCCATTTTCCTTATTAACTATCTTCATAAAAATACTCTAATCTATCCTTAACAAAATATTTGAGATTCAGCAAATTAATTACATTTAGTGATCATTACCTGTTAATTGAAGAGTTACATTATACATATTGATACTTAAACGCCCTTAAGAATTCTTCACGAAATTTAGAAACATTCTTTGAAGTCAGCCATCGTAAGTTAAGGTTTACTTACGTAAATCTCTGATATATTCTAAAAGAAAATTATTTATCTTTCAAAAGGAAAGTTTATAATATGGAGGACTCCTTCCGTATAGTATAGGGCTGGCTTAACATTTGTTGGATTTTAAGCTGTTCAGGCTGTACATATCAGAAATATTACTGTAATAACAGCAGAAACATTTTTCCTATTACAGAAATTTCAAATCATAATAAGTATACAATATCTAATTAGAGTTTTGAGTTTTTACCTTCAGTTTACAGATTAATTAAAGTAGTATTTAATGAGTTCCGCACACGATCAAAGGGCAGATTGTTAGGGGAATTATGATAGCATTTTTGAAGTTCTACACTCACTGCATGGCAACAACATTCTGCTTTCGAAATTGTATAGGAAATTTGAAATGATATTAAGTATACAAGACCTAACATATATTTTGTAGCTCGTGTTATCATTTTGTCCAATAACTTGATGGGAAATATTAAATAAGCTCTGTACATGATAAATGGTAAAAATTATTTGGTGAATTATGATAATATTTATGAGGTTTTATGCTATTCACCCAGTGCCTGTCGATAATACTCAACGTTTGAAAGTAAGCAAGAAAACTGATATAATGAAGATAATATTGTAACGAATTTTGTAAATATTGTATTTTGTTTCGCTAAAATGGCTCCTATGGCAGAGCTCTTACAGCTACAGTGTCTCCCAAAAGTTTTCGTACACTTACGATTTTCAATGAAAAAGGGGTCTATCCATTGATTAAAATGAATATTTCTGAATGGGTATTTAATAATAAGATCTATATTCTATTCTTAACAAAACTACATGAAATATTTTGAAAACATAGTAAAACTTTATTTTTAAGAAACCAATAATCCAAAAGTAACAAAATCTTTATCTCACAAAAGTCATCGTACACTTGTAAAAAACAATCTCTACATATTAGTAAATATTCTAATTTTTCGTTAAATTAATATTTAGTAGGATATCCTTTAGCATCCACAACAGCTTATAAACGTCTGGGAATAGATTGCTTGTCATCCATTCTTCCACCATAATTGTTTTTAGTTCGCTTTTCGTGTGAATGTCGTGTTTTCATACTCGAACCTCCAGTTCTCTCCAAATATGTTCTATTGGGTTTAAATCTGGTGATTGAGGTGGTGTTTCCAAAACTTGTGGACAATTATAGAGACACCAGATGCGAACGTTGAGAGCCGTGTGCTTAGGATCGTTATCTTGAAAAAAAAACAAAGTTGTTTCCAATACCCAAATTTTGAGCTGATAATTTTAAATTGTCTCTTAAAATATTTATAAAAACAGCATGATACATTATGCCATCAATAAATACCAAATTTCCTAGTCCTGAGGCTGACATGCACCCCCACACAAGGATACCTCCACCGGCATGCTTAACTGTTCCTACTAAGTTCTTGGGATGAAGTTCCTCATTTTTTTCTTCTCCATACAATTATACACCCATCAGCACCAAAAATGTTCATCGACAAATAAGACATTATTCCAATAGGTTTGGGGCTTATTTATCATTGATAGTGCGAAGGGAAGCCTAAACTTTCTGTCTTTCTCACTCACAAAAAATTTTCTATGGGCAGAACGCCCATGTAATCCAGCTGTTCTGAGAACTCGTCAAAAATTTTCAGGTGAAATTGAAGTAGAAAATGTTTCATTGAATGCTGCAAAAACTTTTACAGCAATCAAACGTGAATTTTTCTCAAATTTTCTAATTATAAATCTCTGATCACGTTTTGTTAACTTAGCCAGAGGGCCTTTTCTTACCTTGTTTTCGATCCAATTTTCTTCTTTAAAGAGTTTTTTCACATACTGCACAGTAGAATGGGATAAATTAAGTAATTTAGCAATATTCCGAACTGATTTACCACTACTATAATGAAAAATAATCAATTTTTTAATGCTGTTTGTTTTTTCTTTACGACTACGAGCCATTTTTAAATAATAAATAGAATATTACGGTGTAGGCAAGCAAAAATTAAAGCCAAACGATATTTTAAATGTCACCACATTTCAAAAATAAAAATAAAGCGCCAGACGATAATTTTAATTATGAATTATCCGAAAATATTCCAGTGTACGATGACTTGTTAGATAAAGTTTTTGTTACTTTTTGATTACTGGTTTCTTAAAAATAAAGTTTTACTATGTTTTCAAAATATTTCATGTAGTTTTGTTAAGAATAGGTTATAGATCTAATTATTAAATACACATTCTGAAATATTCATTTTAATTAATGTATAGACCCCTATTTCATTGAAATTCGTAAGTGTACGAACACTTTTGGGAGCCACTGTATGTATTTAACATGGGAGTCTATGGGAATCTCGCCAAATATGAGAGTTATCGCCAAATTGGCGATGGATTTAGTGACCTATTTTGGTTGCCAAATTTGGTAATATTTCACCAAATGGTCGCCAACTAGCCGATTAAACCTTTCTGGAAGCTTCTAGAAATATCTAACTGAGACTGACCTATAGGGAGCGCTTTGGAAATCTATAAATATACCTGGCATTGGTATTGGAACTCTGTTCAATTTCCTAATGAGAATTGAATGCGATTAAACTGTGTTAATTGGCGTGTATTGTATTGAAAATTCTGGTATCCTGATTTGTGTTTTTAGAATTTTTTGCTGTATAGAAGACAGTTATTACGTGTTTTATGTTTCAGTTTGTGTATTCGCCTGAAGAATTTACAGAACAATATATTTATTTTGTGTTACTTTCTGAAGAGATTTTATTCAATCCTAATGAACCCAGGTAAACGAAACAATATCAAAATAACGTTTTGTAATTATTGCCTCATTTATTAAATTACTTTACATTCACAACCTCTGAATTAATAAGTCCCGCATATGGGGAATAGGAAAAGAGTTTTGGAAGTATAATGAATCTTCGGCTGAAGTACAGAGGCTGTTCGCACATTTTTTTGACGATTCTGGTAAGCGGTAATAAAAAATCGTTTGCTGCAAAAGAAATAATTGCAATTGTACTATTGTTTTTAAAAGTCAAAATCATCCTCTTTGGCTTGAAAGTTTTGTTTTTATTCAAAATGGCGTTTTTAACAAAGCAGTGGTTCGAAAGCTACATTTATGCTCTTTCCGAAGAGAAATATGCATACTCCGTTATCCAAAAACGATGTGAGAGTCATGGTTTTGTGATATCTAAAGCGTCGATAGGTAATATCGTCAACAAGAAAGGAAAAAAAACGTCAAATTGGAGCCTCAAGTGGGACAAAATTCCAAACAAGTATCCAAGGAAAAAACGGACATCGTCTTTTGCAAAGGTACGTTGTTTAATGTTAAAAGAAAATCCCCCTAGTCAAAGGACGGTTGCAAAATCATTAAAATACTCGGTGTCAACTGTAAACAAAATGATAAACGTTGATTTAAATCTTAAGAAAGCGAAAAAACGCAATGTGCATCGTCTTCTTCCAAATCATATCGCTGAACGCAGGACACGCTACAGAATTCTATATGTGAAACACCAAAGAATCCAAAGAAAAATGGAAAACAATTGTCACAATAGATGAATCATGGGTGTATTTAAATGATTGCAACAAAAAAATAGCCATTTATTATCATAAAAGGGGAGAAAAAAATTTAAGTACATGGTTCAAAGAATCGAAAGAAAGTTTTTCTAAG
This sequence comes from Dolomedes plantarius, assembly GCA_907164885.2. Lineage (NCBI taxonomy): Eukaryota > Metazoa > Arthropoda > Arachnida > Araneae > Dolomedidae > Dolomedes > Dolomedes plantarius. Next base: position 14,840,689 of record OU015500.1, on the reverse strand, counting down.
GGATTCATGATTGTTGCTGGTTTTTCTTATAATGGAAAGTTAAAAATAAAGAGAATGGAAAAAAATGTCAAGATTAACTCCAAATACTATCAGGAACATATTTTATCGCCAATTTTCTGAATGAAATACCATCGCTTTACCCACAGTGCCATCAATCTGCGAGACTCCATCAAGACAAAGCTAGCAGTCACACATCAAAATCCACTGTAAATTTCCTAAAAGAAATGGAACAAAAAACTGGTATCAAGGTCATACCCTTCACTGATATCCCTACTAAATCTCCCGATGTATCACCTATGGATTTTTGTGCTTTCGGACTTTTAAAATCTGCTTATCCAAACGTCGTCCCAAAACCGTTACAGGACTCTGGAAAGCTGTTCAGGAGGAATGGGATAGAATACCTCTTCTGACACTTCAAAAGGCATTATTATCCTGGAAATTGCGGTGTCGAAAGATAGTTCAGAATAAGGGATGTCGAATAGAACATTTAAAACACAAGAATTTTATGTAATTTAGTTTTGTGAATACAATATACATCGTCTAAAAAATGTGTGAACAGCCTCTGTACTAAGGGCCTGTTCACATAGGAGTCCGTTGCGTTGCGTTAAGGAAAATATGGCGTTGAGACGAAAATAAACCAATCATATGCCTTCAAACGATTAGCAATGAAATTTTTAAAGCCTATGATTGGTTTATTTTCGTCTCAACGTCATCTTTTCCTTAACGCAACGCAACGGATTCCTATGTGAACATGCCCTAAATCTGAACCGTTTTGGAGAGTTTTTGACGAAATTTCGATCCGAAACGCCAGTTTTGGCGTGAGAAATACAACACTTCTTTCTTCGATGCTCCGAAGAGAAGGAACATGGAGCTTTAAGGTAAATGCACCTATAATGGGCCACCCTTCAGAAATGTCGAGAAATTAAGGGTCTATTGTTACCTTAGGCAGTGGAAGGGGTGAGGGTCATTGGCTACTACCTGCGAGGATCCCTTAGCATTGGAATTAAGTTCATTCCTTTATTTTGTGCGAAGTGTAAGGTATATTCTGCTAGAGAGAAGAAAATTTGTGTTTGTTTTAACGTCTGCTTAAGAAATCTGTTAAGGAAAGTGAATTTTTCCAAAAATTTTATTTAAGTACTATAATGCCTGTTTATTGACTTAAACTATTATTCACTACGATAGTATGTATAATTCAAATTGTACAGTGATTGAATGACAAAAAACTTAGATTACATTGTCAAAATAGCGTGGCCCATCGTGAGATCACGAATTGTTACACTGTCCATGTATTGGGCCAGCCCGTGTACTGGTACAATTTATTTTTTCGGAAATGTCAATATTTGCAACAACATTTCGGCTGTGAAAAGTAAAGCGATACATCACCGGCAACAATAACCACAATTTTTAAGTAAATTCAATTTTAGATGTTTAAGTTAATAAATTTATATTTCAGTTATGTTTCAGTTTTTATATATTTATTGTAGTTGTACTGTAGTTATAAAATGAATAAACCGGTTTAAAAATATACATCATGTTTTTAGTTCCTTTTCTTTCCAATTTTATGATATTGTAGAATTAATTTTTGTTCCATAACAGATTAAATAGATGACCCATTAATGTTGTGATGGGCGATATTGATGGCCCATTATGGGTACATCGGATAAAATAATGGCCCATTATATGTGCATCAGGTTGGTTATTACTTATGTAAATATATATTTTTTATGAATGCAGCCAGTGCGCTCCAATTGTTACTGCATATGTAAGACAGTTATTAAAATGGCAGGTAAAAATTTGGACCAGTTTGCTTTATCTATAAATGGGAAAATTCATATTTACTTAAATTTTTCTCTTAACCGGCCCATTACTGGTGCATTTATCTTATATCAAGATGACAATTTCGACAGGGTCGTAGGCCACATAATAATTTTGAAATATATCTCACTCTTTTTAGAATCCTTAATCAATTTTTAATTTTCTAAAAAATGCCAGCACAGTTAAAATTCGAGCTTTTCTTAAAGCTAAAACATAATAAAATTTTCAACTAAATTAAATTTTATCATCATTATAACATATCATTATAACACAATTCTCTAGCCGATCACCCTTATTCAACGGCCATCCCTCTAAACGGTCATATTTTGTTGGGAACCGATTAAAGACTTCACAGAGACAATGTTATAGAGATAATGCCTCCTTTCGGTGGCAACGCAAAGGGGTCACTTTTATTCGGAACCACTTCTAGCCGACATAGAGAAGTTTCCGAGTGGAGACTTTCAAATTGTCAACAACTGGAAAATATATGACACGCAATTCTGAAGTTGTTGGTTTAAAGAACACATGGTTAACAGATTATTTCAACCCAGATTGGCATACCTGAAAACCTTCTAATCTCTTTAAACCCAATGTGTTTCATTATTTGTGTATATATACACTCATGGACAAAACAAATTAGCGCACCAAGAAGGAATCGTCAAAATGAAACCAAATTTTACATACGTAATGACTACTTTGATATAAGTAAATGATAAGAAAATCAAAGAAAAAGGATAATTTATTTCAGAGAAAAAGGCAAAAGAACGGAGGAGTTAATACTCCGTTGGACCCCCTCTTTCTTCCTCAACTTTCTTCCTCAAAAAATTTCTTCCTCATTACTGCTCAGTACAATCAAACGAGAACGTTTTTTGATTGAGCGGTATCACCTTCACTTTCAAAACCCTCTTCTACATTTAGATTTTTTGCACCTTCTATCCTCTTCAAAAAATCTGTAATTCTGGTTTGTTTCTTGGTTCTTACAAGGTTATTGTAGATTTTACGGTATGGAAATAAACAATTTTGCAGCTCCCTTTAGAATTTTCGGCTTCTTTCTGTGGAAGGTCTGCATTCAGGAAAAATGATTCAAGATTTTCAGCTAAGCTTAGGCCTTTTTGTAATTTTATAGAGTTATAAATGAATAAATTACTAGTTGGTACCCGTCATAACATGACGGCTAGATAGAAATAAATGTACTAATACACAAATTGTACTCCACACATCATTGCCAAATGTTGAAAATCATAATAATGCGCAGAAACAAATTAATGCGCTTAAGCGGCCTCTTGCTTAGTATCTAAAGCCAGATTTAAAAATGTCACTGAGCATGCGCAGAAAACAAATTTTTTTAATTGTAAATTATCGCTCATTAAACAGTGCGAAATAAATAATTTCCATCAGGTTTAGTCTTATATTTTACAAACATAATTATCATAAAAATAAAAATGGCAAAGAGAGATCTAGAGAGACTCCTCGGAATAAACGTGTTTATCATTAAAACATGTCACTGAGTATGTGCATAAACAATGAGTTTCTAAAGACAGATTTAAACATGCCACTGAGCATGCGCAGAAATCAATTATTTCAATTGTAAATTATCGCTAATCAATAGAAATTGCCGTTACTTTAACCAAATTTGACAAATCTACAGATTACAGTCTCTCGTTTAAGACCAAGATTAAGTCAATTGATACAGTAGATTTCTCTCACGGACTGCCCAAAAAGTCGGCTTAGCAACTTAAATATATAGATAATTTGTTTATACATTTTCATATAAAGCCACTATAGTTTATTATTCCTTCCCTTCATTATTTTAAGGTCATTTAGTTTTTAAATGTGGTAAACAAAAATCATGTTATCTAATGCTGTAGAAGTACAGTGTTGTACAAAGGTTTTTCGCAATTTTTTTATCTTGTTAGAGCGAAACCGTGTTACAAGTTGCAGAGTTATTCGAGGGTTCCCGCAATTTATCCTATCGCGTTAAAGCGAAACCGTGTTGCAGGATGCCGTGCTGTAGGAGGGCTACCTGTATATATATATATATATATCTTATTAATAAAAGCGAATGTTTGCGTGTGTGTGTGTGCGGCCCCCAGGCGAATCTGTGAAACTTACAGCCGTGAAATTTGACACACGGGTAGTGCAGACTTTGGGAAAGTGCAACTCAAAGCCCAAGTTTTAAAATTTATTCTAGAAATTTTTTTATTTTTAGTTTTGTGGAATATTTTATGTTTTTTTAACTTCAGATTACGATATCTCGGCGAAAAAGGATCGTAGAATTTTGATCTTTTTACAATCTAATACTACAGACATTTCTCCTTCAAACAAGACCTCATTTGTTTAAAAATAATTTAAAACTGACGAATATTTTCATCAAAATAGAAAACCCACTTTTTTGAGAAATTTACGCGCTTTTAAGGATCTACGGTCGATGCTCTTCAATTTTTTATCTTACAAAGAAAATATTTACATCATCTGGAAGATGAAAGCTTTCTCATTCATATAAACCTAATTTCAAGTCTCTATCTAAAAATTTCGATTTTTTAATTGAATTTTAAAGAACGATACGTCAACCCAAATTTCCTATCGGCCCTTCAAATGCGGAAATCTCAAAGAAAGAATTTTTCGCCCATACGTGGAGGGGTGGACGGAACGAAATTTCTCGCCGGTGGGGGGAAGAATTTTTCTTCTGGCTGCGACAGTTTGCAGGACGTGGGATACGTAGCCACAAAATTTAGATACCTTGATTCGTTGTTTTTTAGAGTTTACATTCTCTGACAATGATTGCTGAAGGGAGCGGGTCCCTAAACCGACAGGTTAGACGGGCAAAGCCCGTGTCATGGGTTATGTCACAGTATAAATAACAAGAAAATGTCAACTTTTTCTATGTTATTTATACTGTGTTAATTTTTAAATTGATTTTGGTTAACAACCATTCTTAAAATCCCGGGCAATGCAATCTGTAATTAGGAATACCTCCAGCTTTTCCTCTCTTACAAAACAAAACTCATTTCGGAAGTTTCATTGAAGGTAAAACCAGCAATTTCTGTTGTGGCATCTGAAAAGGTATTTAAATAAACAATTAAACTTTGAAGCGTATTCCCATCTTTAACATTGCAGTAATAAGCATTACATCTTATTAATAAAAGCGAATGTTTGCGTGTGTGTGGGGAGGGGGAGGGCAGGGGGGGGCGGCGGCCCCCTGGCGAATTTGTGAAACTTACAGCCATGAAATCTGGCACACGGGTAGTGCAGACTATGGGAAAGTGCACCTCGAAGCCCGAATTTTAAATTTCATTATAGAAAATTTTTTTATTTTTAGTTTTGTGGAATATTTTATGTTTTTTTAACTTCAGATTACGATATCTCGGCGAAAAATGATCGTAGAATTTTGATCTTTTTACAATCTAACACTACAGACATTTCTCCTTCAAACTAGACCTCATTTGTTTAAAAATAATTTAAAACAGACTAATATTTTCATCAAAATATTAAACCAACTTTTTCGAGAAATTTACGCTCTTTTGAGGATCTACGGTCGATGCTCTTGGAATTTTTATCTTAGAAAGAAAATATTTACATAATCTGGAAGATGAAAGCTTTTTCATTCATATAAACCTCATTTCTAGTCTCTATCTTAAAATTTCTATTTTTAATTGAATTTTAAAGAACGATACTTCAACACAAAGTTTATGTGCTTCTTCCAATGCGGTACTCTAGGCGTTGGAATCAATCATTCATAAGAACTGCGCATGCGCACATGGAAACGTTTTATTTACTTTTGCCGGTGTTCACTTTTTCTGTATTCTGTCAATTTTTGTTCAATTTAGTTACTTTTCTGCATATTCTTTCTTTTTATGCTTCTGTCTGAAAATCTGCAATATTTTTTATTATCATTCTAATACCTCGAAACTTAACAATGTTTACCAGGGGTGTTTTAAAACAACTGTTAATTATGTTTGTGTTTAGCTTTGAAAATGTTTTTGTTTAGCTTTGAGAAAAAATAAATTTTGTAAAGGTTTTTTTGGTCTATAATGCTAAAATAGCACTTAAAAATCAAAAAAAGAAACAAAAACTTACCTGTAAATAGCATACCATTTTTATAAATTGATTAATTTGAAGCAATTTTTAATGAAATTTAGCTAAAACACCTATCATTCTGCACAAAATCCTAAAGCTAATATTTTAACTTTATTTTAGCTTTTGATTGTGGAAATTTTTGATGTTAAAACATGTTAGCAATGTATTACATATGCATTATTTTGTACGTCAAATATAGTTGCACATTAATTTTATAGAAATTTGTGGTATGACTTTCTTAAGTAGCATGATTTATTTTTTCTCGATGATATCTTTTTCTTAATTGTCATATTTTGAGAACATATAGAGTAAATAGCTCACTTCTACCCAGACTTGGGTGTATATAATTTGAAGTGGCACTCTAAATGAATTTGATACAAACACAGTTTATACATGAAACAATGTTTATTGAATATTCTTGCACATGTAGGCTTTGCTTTTAACAACAAGATTCATACGTACTACTTGTACAGATATATAAATACAGCATTCAAGAACAATATATTTTTCAATACTCACGAACAGTAAGTCAACCAGCAATTCTGCCACGTAAACTTTGGGCCCCTTAAGCACTAGCGCAGGATAGCACTCGAGCTGCATACCCTCTTAGCTCCCTCTCGCTTATCTATGAACCTTAACAACCTTTTTCAACCCCAACAACCTTTTTTATTAATGACGCTGCATGGTATTTATACTAAGCGCGTATGCCGAAATTAGCATATCTCAAGCAGCTTCTTTAATTCATTCACTCAAAAGTTCGATTCTTGTGAATCGAATCTTATGTATACCTTACACTGGCCTCCCTCGAAAAAAAATTAGGTAACTGAGGTCTGAACGGCTTCAGTAAACTAATTGAAAACGCGTGATGGTCTGACTTTTTACATAATGGGTGGCGAAGCCAAAAAAAAACTCCACACGTTGTGTGGGGGAGAAACGCCACTCTCATTTTACAAAACTAACCCCAAAGGGTCCAGGTGAAACCATCACACAGTGGATTTGCAGAGTTGCGGATACTGGGCTGGCCAACTGTGCCCTAAAAAACTTATTTTAATTAAAAGTGTCAACACAATTGCACAGCATGACATTTCTTGACTGTTTGTAGCTGCTCTTCCCTAATTCATAATGCACGTGTTATGTTTTGTGAAGTTAGTATGTTAGTTAGTTAATTATTATATTATGCAGTAAGTATTTTTTTATTAGTCACTACATGTCCCCTTCAAAAATTTATAAAACAACAGTATGCCGTTTTTTTTTTCAGTGGTTCACCCCTTCCCCTCAAAATGTTTACACAGTATATACAATGGGGAACTTCAAACCAGTTTGGTTCGGTTTTATTAAAGGGTGGGAGTTAGAATAAGAGAATTGATACAAGACTTGTTCCTCATGAATGCAGCGACTTCCTTGCACCAGTCTGTCCATTTCATGGAACCTCTCTTGATGGTCGCAGTCCTAGTAAAGGGATTCGTTGACCGTGTGGTCATCCTTTGTGCAGCAAAGCGTTGGTCCTGAGCCGCTGGTCCGGCTTGACGATGGACAGGAGGTCTCTTGGGAGGAGGCGAACCTTGCTAGGCGGCTGATATCTTGCGTTTCCTGTACTTATGCAAAGGAGCTTTATAACTGCAATTCCTTCTTTTGATAACCTTGTGTACCTTATGTGTGCCACGTTTATCCTTTGATGGAGGTTTTGAAGTGCACACTTTACTTTTCTCCGTACTTTTTAGAGTATAGGCATTAGATTTTAATGCAGATTCTATTTTTTCAAACTTATACGCTGCGCCAACGTGTTTAGTTACTGGCTTTATGTCGCCATTTATGATACTTTTAGAAATTGTTTCGCTGCTTGTTTCATGTTTTTCAACAAACTGACTCTGCTTTTCGTATTTTTGCTTATACGACTTCTTGTTTACCGCCTTAATTACTTCAGTATTAGCAGTTTTAATGCTGGAACCTGAAGGAGCTTTTTCACGTTTTTTTTATCCCCCTTAACTTTAGTTTTATCCTCTTTTGACGAAAAAGTCTCTTTAAAACGTCCTTCTTCAGAATCGCTATCATTTAAATTCTTTAACACTGCTTCAGTTTTAGGAAGATTAAGCTTTTCGTACTGGTGCGTTTTAATGCAAACTACGTCTATAACTTCCGAAGCATCAGCTAAACTACTTACAGTATAACTCTGTGTCAACTTTTCATCCTGATTCTCAGTCTGGTTTTCATGTACTTTATTTAAAATCATATTATCAACCTGGCCTACACAATCCTTATTCGGCTGGGAACTTGGAATAATATCATCATTACCTAGCGAGTTCCTAATATCGTTTAAAGAATTTTTATTGAAAGAGACTTTTTCATCAAAAGAGGATAAAACTAAAGTTAAGGGGGATAAAAAACGTGAAAAAGCGCCTTCAGGTTCCAGCATTAAAACTGCTAATACTGAAGTAATTAAGGCGGTAAACAAGAAGTCGTATAAGCACAAATACGAAAAACAGAGTCAGGTTATTGAAAAACATGATACAAGCGGCGAACTTAGTTGTAAACGTAAAGACAGTAACTAAACACGTTGGTTCGGCGTATAAGTTTGAAAAAATAGAATCTGTACTAAAATCTAATTCCGATACAAGGAATAGTACGAAGAAAAGTAAAGTGTGCACTACAAAACCTCCATTAAAGGATGAACGTGGCACACATAAGGTACACAAGGTTATCAAAAGGAAGAATTACAATTCTAAAGGTCCTTTGCATAAGTACAGGAAGTAGAAGATATCAGCCGCCCAGCAAGGTTGGCCTCCTCCCAAGAGACCTCCTGTCCATCGTCAAGCCGGACCAGCTCCTCAAGACCAACGCCCTGCTGCACGAAGGATGCCCACACGGTCAACGAATCACTTTACTAGGACTTCGACCATCAAGAGAGGTTCCACGGAATGGACAGACTGGTGCAGGGAAGTTGCTGCCTTCATGAACAAGTCTTATATACATTCTCTTATTCTATCCCACCCCCTTCAATAAAATCGAACCAAACTGGTTTGAAATTCCCCATTATATATACTGTGTAAACATTTTGAGGGGAAGGGGTGAGCCACGGAAGAAAAAACGGCATACTGTTGTTTTATATATTTTTGAAGGGGACATGTAGGGAATAGAAAAAAAATACATACTGCATAATATAATAATTAACCACTAATGTACTAACTTCACAAAACATAACACATGTGCATTATGAATTGGGGAAGAAGAGATACAAACAGTCAAGAAATGTCATGCTGTTCACTTGTGTTGACACTTTTAACTAAAATAGACTTTCTAGGGTGCAGTTGGCCAGCCCAGTATCCGCAACTCTGCAAAACCACTGTTTGATGGTGTCACCTGGACCCCTCGGGGTTAGTTTTGTAAAATGGGAGTTGCGTTTTTCCCCCACACAACGTGTGGAAGGTTTTTTGGCTTTGCCACCCATTATGTAAAAAGTCAGACCATCACGCGTTTTCAATTAGTTAACTGAAGCCGTTCAGACCTCAGTTACCTAATTTTTTTTTCGAGGGAGACCAGTGTAAGGTATACATAACATTCGATTCACAAGAATCGAACTTTTGAGTTAATGAATTAAAGAAGCTGCTTGAGATATGCTAATTTCGGCATACGCGCTTGGTATAAATACCAAACAGCTTGATTAAAAGAGGAGGTGTCATTAAAGTTGATAGATAAGCGTAAGGGAGCTACGGGTACTTAGGGGGCCCAAAGTTTAATGTGGCAGTACTGCTGGTTTGACTCTCTGCTGGTTTGTGAGTATTTGCAATGTGTATTTTTATTGAATGATAATATATATTCCGTATAAGTAGTACGTATGCTTATTGCTGTTAAAGCAAATTCTATATGTGCAACGAATTCAATAAACATTGTTTCATGTATAAACTGTGTTTGTATCAAATTCATTTAGAGTGCCACTTCAAATTATATACACTTAAGTCTGGGTAGAAGTGAGCTATACTCTGTATACTGTATTTAGTTTTTAAATTGATTTGGTATTGTTTACTTTTCAGCTTTTTCCGAATGATTTTCCCAATCTTTTCCCCGGAAAGAGAAGCGAGACTGGAAGAAATCAGATAACAACAGCAAAGAATAGTTGGACAAAAAACCACAGGATCGTCATGATTTGTTAGCAAGAGTGTTTCATCAAAAACAAAAATCACTTATGAGTCTCATCACAAAGGCAAAGATTTTTGGAGAAGTTAGGTGTCATATGTACACATTAATTGCAGTTTTGACTGAGTTAAACTATGTATTCTCACATTTTGATGCCCCTGTAGCAGAAGTGGATTACATGGTTAAATGGAATTACTCATTTTGTTCCATTTTAAAGGAATTAGGCTGTGGTTCATATGGGAATGGCGTTTAGAAACATACGGCATATGAGGCAGATATTACAGATCAAATAATAGCCAAAGATGACACCACTTCAGTCAGTTGTCCGACATAATTGCAATTTTCGACTGATTTAAACTCTGTATTCTCACATTTTGATGCCCCTGCAGCAGTAGTGGATTACATGGTTAACTGGCGTTACTCATTTGGTTCCCTTTTAAAAGAATTAGGCTGTGATTCATAGGGGAATGGCGTTTAGAAACATACGGCATTTGAGGCAGATATTACGGATCAAATAATAGCCAAAGATGACACCACTTCAGTTAGTTGTCACAAAACAACTGTCTCCGTCCACATGTTGCAGAAGCCTCCTGTACACGATTTCTTCATTCGGGAATGGCATTTAGAAACATACGGCATATGAGGCAGATATTACGGATCAAATAATAGCCAAAGATGACACCACTTCAGTCAGTTGTCACAAAAGAACTGTCTCTGTCCACATGTTGCAGAAGCCTCCTCTACACGATTTCTTCAGTCGGGAATGGCGTTTAGAAACATATGGCATATGAGGCAGATATTGCGGATCAAATAATAGCCAAAGATAGCAAGTGTCTATAGACAATGCGTGGATTGTCCCGTATTGCCCTCCACTAACCACAATTTTCAATGGCCATATAAACATAGAGTACTGTTCTAAATTAGTTAATTCAGTTAATTGTTAATTCAGTTTTATAGTGTTACGTGTGAGTGGGACACTGGTGTGTAGTTTTCAAATGATTTTAGCTTTTACTGGATATTAGCAGAACATTAGTTTCCAAAACAGTAATCGTTTGGAAAGTTTTTATTTATATACACAACTCACTACCATAATACTCTTCAAATTTATATTTTAACACATTTCGGTTACTGCTGTTGTTTGTAAATACACGACCTTCATTACCATGCTCATTTCAGAAATTTCTCATTCAGATGATGCTCATTTAATGCTATGTTTTCAAAAGTGAAATATACCATGTTCTGTAAATACCCCGAAAATATTTCTATACAGGAGATGTAGACAGATTAAAGGATTTAAGTAAACTTTTGTGTAATTTATACATTCGTGTGTGTTTAATTATTTAAATTAATAGATTTATATTTTTTAAACGTTTTATTCTTGCATTCTTTTAGGGGTTTATAGTGTTGCGTGTGAATTGAACACTGGTGTGTGGTTTTCAAATGATTTTAGCTTTTACTGGAAATTAGCAGAACATTAGCTTCCAAAACAGTAATCGTTTGGAAAGTTTTGAATTTAATTTATTAAATGCTGATCACGAGATATCTTTTCTTTTTGTGATACTTTAAATTAATTTTGCTTCAAGTGCATAACAAGGAAATTAATTGTCAAAGAAAATATTAAAATACAGTAAAAGATAAAATTTAACCACTAGACTAATTGAGATGGAAATTTTAAAAAAATTAGTTCAAACTAGTATGTTTTATGGATATTAAATCAAATCTGTATATAAAACTGTAATTTCCTCTCCGAATATGCTTCGCCATGACGATAAATAAGTCCCAAGGCCAAACTTTAAAATATGCTGGCGTACATTTACGAGAAAATTGTTTCTCACAGGGTCAGTTTTACGTAGCTTGCTCACGCGTAAGTTCGCTGACGAGTCCTGGTAAGATTAGTTCCGCCCAATGAAGAAACAAAATAGATTGTTTATAAGAAAAACCTCTAAAAAGTAATTTCATTACTTTTTCATTGTAATTATCCTAAAATGTACCCCGTAGCGAAGCACGGATATTCAGCTAGTATATATATATATGTATATATACACTGATCGGCCACTTTATTATGACAACCTGTCAGTTTTATGCAAATGAGCTATTACGACACAGTTGTGCCACTAGAGGGCGAGATAGTTATAAAGAGGGAATGCATGACAAGTGAACCGTGAATTGCACTGTGTTGCTTGCGGAGATATGGGCATAAAACTTGATTTAACTGAATTTGAACAAGGAATGATTGTAGGTGCTCATAGCTTCGGAACCATTATCAGCCAAATGGCTGCACTTGTGAAGTGTTCGAGAGCAGCAGTTATTAATGTTTCCAAAGAGTAGACTACCAAGCATGAAACCGGGCCTCAACGTCAGGCTTGTGGTCGTCACAGGATACCGAATGTTCGATATGAAAGGAAATTTCCCAGAGTTGTTCAGTCCAACAAAAGAGCAAAAGTACGTCGTATAGAGGGGAATCTTAATCAAGGAGCAACTGCGAACGTCTCTGAACAAACTGCTCGCCTCACTTTACACGGTATAGGCTATGGAAGCTCACGACCTGTTCGAACGCCTATACTGTCGGCCTTGAATAAGAGCAGACGTCTCCAGTTAGCAAAGGACCACAAGAATTGGACAGTAGATGACTGGAATAGGGTCTTGCAGTCCGAAAAATCGCGTTTTCAATTACACCATGCAGATGGCAGGGTGCGAATATGGAGAAAAAAAGCCCGAAAGCATGGACCCCAACTCCATTGTCACAACACTTCAAGCTGGTGGAGGCAATATTAGGGTTTTGGGGATATTTTCTGGGCATTGTATGGGTCCTTTGATTCCTGTGAAACAACGTCTGAACTCCCAAGGGAGTTTTATGTGTTATCGCAGATCAAGTACGTCCTGTTATGTTAATGATGTACCCTGTCGGGGATGGATAATTCCAGCGGGACAATGTTCCTTGTCATAAAGCTGGCATTGTCCTCAGATGGTTGAAAGAGCATGACGGAGAATTACATTGCTTCTTTGGCCTGCACAATCACCAGATCTCGATCCAATTGAAGATTTGTGGGATGAGATCGAACAGAGCATCTGACAGCTGGATCCAGTACCATCAAATCTTAAGAGATTGGAAAGTGCAGTTCATCTGTTATGTTCTCAAATTCCTCATATCACCTACCAACATCTCATAGAATCCCTGCCAAGAAGAATTCATGTAGTATTAAGGGCAAAAGGTGGTCCAACGTTGTATTGAGAGGATGGTCATAATAATTTCGCCACTCAGTGTATATATATATATATATATATATATATATATATATATATATATATATATATATATATATATATATTTACTTACCTCTGTATATTTACATACAGAGAGGTACGTTGTATTTTTGCAATTTTAACTTCATACTTTTATTCCTTTTATTTATAATTTTTCGGGGTGTGTCACCATTTTTATTTATACACATAAGCACTTACATTACATTTAATCAAATCTGAGAAAATACATTGAATAAGAATGGTGAAAAGCAAACATTTTTTAAAAATTTCTCAGAAAAGTTCCAGAAAGAAAGAAAAAAAGGATAAAAAGGTTAGATAAAATGAATTTAGGAATGTAATCATTCACTACAAAAAATAATTCAGAACTATTTATTTCAAAGGAAAAATGGACAAATACTTTCATCTTTTGAAAAATAATAACAACCGTTGCAGGTATGTTTTATACTTTCAGATGAAGTATTTAGAATTTTTCTTGGAAAACAGATTTCTTTTGTATTGGAATAAAAGTGCACTTCTTCTCCAACTACAACTTGTAGTTCTTAAATTCTTTAAAAATAAATCTGGCTGAATATGTCGCTCTGCTGTCAATTACACACGTAAGGAGGGAAAAAAGTTGAGCTGCAAAATAAAAAGAAAACTACACTGAACGTTTCATTTGAAATAATTTTAAACATCCTTTTCCACTCCTTTTATTACTCTCATACATTCAAATAACTTAACTATTCCATTAGAACACACTTAACTGTGTCCATATCTTACACTTATAATAATAATGGCTTATTTTATTTTTATGTTTTGACTAAGATGAATTCATCTCATATTCTAAGGAGAAATATGTCGCAGTGTGCTAAAACAATTTAAAATATGCAAGGTTAGTTTATCTCACATACCGATATAAAAACAATCATCTGTTGTAAAATTTACTATCGAAAAACTTACAGGAACTGTAAATATTTAGGAAAAAATAAATGCAAAAGAAACATGAAAAACTGGAAAATATTTAAGATTCAGAAATAAGATTATTCTCGATAAGATTTTTTAAATATAGTCCGACCACGGAAGCAAGGTCCCTGGAAGCTGTTACGCATGCGCGAGAAAAGCTAGTCTACTTAGAAAATAGGGGAAAACATTATATTTTCGGATGTGTTTGTTTATGAAATACGGAATGTATTCCAGACTGCTTTTTGTCCGCAATTTTAAAGTTATTTTTTAAAACTTTATTTTTGATCGAATATGTGAATAATAATTTCAAAATAATAAAAAGAAAGAAGCAAATCTATTTAAAAAATAGGAGTTTTATAGGAGTGGATATTTTCGGATATCTAAGTTTTCGGTGGTTCTTTTTTTTCTGACGTTTCCTCGGAGATTCAAATTTTGGAGTTTCTTCACCCTTTGTTTCTCTGCGTATTCTTTTTACACTGGACATTGATATCCCGGTCATTTCACTAGCTCTCTTTAGGGATTGCGAAAGTGGAACAATAACATTTCCTTCTAGTGCTTCTTTATCACACAATTTAATTACATTGTGTATTATACGTTTACAATCACTACGGAACGGCTTATTCCGAGCAGTTGTGTTGGGTAAAGGATCCAGTAATTTTAATATAACAATCAAAATAACAGACGAGGAAAAAGCAAGCAAGCGCAGTTAGTAACCGATTCTAAAGAATGTCGAGAGAAGACTTTTCCCCCTCCTTCCTCAACAGCCTTACCTACAGCGTGAATAGAATCGTCTTGGCACTATGCCAACCGTGGTTCTTCATACTGTGGTCGGACAGTAGGTTGATTAAAAAGCTAGTTTTATATATTATCACATTTCAGTTACAATCGAACACTTTTTCTACTATAAGTCTTAAAAAAAAAACGCAACTTAATTTCATAACATATATAATTTAATATTCTCAAATTAATTCTATAACAACTTGCATCCTTGAAGTATAGAGACGGAAGAATAAAACCGAAAGAACGCTTGCTCTCGATCTTGAAATTTAAATTATTTCATATATATATACAGTCTTCAACTTTGAATTATTTAACTACACCTGTAGATATAAAACAAGAGTTTTAACCACATTACTGGTGTATTATCTCATCTTTGATGTTCAAATGTGTGAGGAAATTTTGAAAAAAACGGACATCGTCTTTTGCAAAGGTACGTTGTTTAATGTTAAAAGAAAATCCCCCTAGTCAAAGGACGGTTGCAAAATCATTAAAATGCTCGGTGTCCACTGTAAACAAAATGATAAACGTTGATTTAAATCTTAAGAAAGCGAAAAAACGCAATGTGCATCGTCTTCTTCCAAATCATATCGCTGAACACAGGACACGCTGCAGAATTCCATATGAGAAACACTTATCCAAAGAAAAATGGAAAACAATTGTCACAGTAGATGAATCATGGGTGTATTTAAATGATTCCAACAAAAAAAAGAGCCATTTATTATCATAAAAGGGGAGAAAAAAATTTAAGTACATGGTTCAAAGAATCGAAAGAAAGTTTTTCTAAGGGATTCATGATTGTTGCTGGTTTTTCTTATAATGGCAAGTTAAAAATAAAGAGAGTGGAAAAAAATGTCAAGATTAACTCTAAATACTATCAGGAACATATTTTATCGCCTATTTATCTGAATGAAATACCATCGTTTTACACACAGTGCCATCAATCTGTGAGACTCCATCAGGACAAAGCTAGCAGTCACACATCAAAATCCACTGTAAATTTCCTAAAAGAAATGGAACAAAAAACTGGTATCAAGGTCATACCCTTCACTGATATCCCTACTAAATCTCCCGATGTATCACCTATGGATTTTTGTGCTTTCGGACTTTTAAAATCTGCATTATCCAAACGTCGTCCCAAAACCGTTACAGGACTCTGGAAAGCTGTTCAGGAGGAATGGGATAGAATACCTCTTCTGACACTTCAAAAGGCATTATTATCCTGGAAATTGCGGTGTCGAAAGATAGTTCAGAATAAGGGATGTCGAATAGAACATTTAAAACACAATAATTTTATGCAATTTAGTTTTGCGAATACAATATACATCGTCTAAAAAATGTGTGAACAGCCTCTGTATATATATATTTATAAACACCTTAACACACCTTACAACATTTCGCCAAAACTCTTACCGTTTTAACAAAATAATCTGTTTAAAGAGCATCATGTAAATTCTTCAGCCTGCAGAGTAGAATTTCCTGATGTATTTCCCTTAGCATCAAAGAAGCCTCCTAATAAATTAACGTAGGCAAAAATTTGGGTTATATGATTGTTCAATTGACACTTTTCAAGTTGTTGAGTAAAGTAAAATTAAATTCTTCTCTCAGTACGTTATTAATTTCTTTATAAAAGTTGAGGCTTGGCGAGACAAAAACATCGTAAATGCCGTGTCACA
Organism: Dolomedes plantarius; assembly: GCA_907164885.2. Classification (NCBI taxonomy): domain Eukaryota; kingdom Metazoa; phylum Arthropoda; class Arachnida; order Araneae; family Dolomedidae; genus Dolomedes; species Dolomedes plantarius. The sequence goes on along the minus strand of OU015500.1, from coordinate 14,824,007 downwards.
TTTTGTTTAACCGTTGCAAAGAATATCTCATTTTTTGAAATTGAAAATTGAATATTTTCCTGAGCTAGAATTAAAATTTGGGTGCAAAATTTCTTTTTAGTTTAAAAATTTAGAATCGAAATTTAAAGTACACAAACGAAGGTATCAAAATTTATTAAAAGTAATTTACGATAAATCCGTTGAGGACTAGGGGGGGGGGATCTTACTATCACAAAATTATTTAGCTGCTGTTACTTCTCCTGACTAATCCATCACAGATTTTATTCATTATTAAAAACTTTCAAATTGATTCTTCATACTGGCATGTATTGGTTTTAGAGCACTATACGCTGCATTTAAATAAAAACAAATTCTATTTCCGGTCAGTTACCAACTTTCAGAAAATATAACGCGTCGTGAAAAGTATTTTGAAATAGATACTAACGTTATTAGCACTTTTTTTATAGTGGTCTTAATGAGCGATTGTTTTTTCCATAAAGGTTGCCTTTTCTATGATGGTTCTCTTTAAACATAATTTTTGATATTTCAAAAAGAAATTTAAATCTGTATATTCCATTATCTATATATATATATAACAGTTCCGTTACTGACTGACATACAACAAACAGAACAAACCGCTGGACCTAAAGGGCTGAAATTTTGCATGGCGATTCTTCTTATAGTGTAGGGGTGCACTAAGAAAGATTTTTGAAAAATTCTTCTTAGATTTTTTTAAATTAAATTTTTAAGCTGTTTTAGTAATTGTTTTTAAGTTTGCATTTAAAATAATACTTCGAGGGTCATAAAATTTATATCATGAGAAAGATCATAAAAATTCCTTTAAAATGAGATCGTTTTCGAATCTTTACCTCCATTTTCGGATTTGTGGTGAATTTATAAAGATTAATTTTTGGAATTTGATTTATTAAATGCTGATCACATGATTTCTTTTTCTGGTACTTAAAAAAACGCATAAATAATAAATAAATTAATTTATATATATATATAAATTAATATATATAAATTAATTTATAATTATATATATAAATTAATTTAATTTATCGTCACGTGCATAACAACTAAATAGACAAAAAAATGTTTTTTTTCTTGCTAATGCGGCAGACTATTGGACACTATCCAAAAAATTATTAAAATACAATAAAAGATATGTTCCTCAAACTTACTATATTAACTGTACTATATTCTTTAGTATGTCCTATTACATTTAATTTGAATATTTTCTTCTATATTATTTTGTCTATAAAAATATCCCTTACGATTTTTTTATAAATATATTTTTCTGTTTTTTTACATCAATTGTATATATTGATCATTGTATTTATTATAAATTTATACATACATATATATATATATATATTAGCATTAATTGCATACATTGACCGTTGTATTTAATTTGAATGTACTCCGCAGCGAAGTTCGGGTTTTCAGCTAGTAATTATATAAGAGAGAAATACTATTTTGGCCATTAAAATATATCATAAGAGTTAATTTATAGGACTTTTGAATTTGAGAATCTACAGCTACCACAATAAACTTTAGATTAATAAATACTGTTAGACAATGTTAAATAATTTATTTAATGAAAAAGGGATTGGTTGAACAACCAGTAAAAACAGTTCCCCCCCAGTGGCCATTTAATGCTAAAATAGTCAAATCAATTTCGAGCGAAACTTTGAAGCATTCAGAAGTAGGTCACCCCTCTAGCCATCTACTTTTAAATCTCCTGATGAGAAATCTGAGGATCCTCGAAAATTGAGCTCCCAGCAGGATTTAACGGTAAGACTGACGTGCACAAATGCTACAAATAGCTGTGCGACTACTTCTTTTCAGTTCAGCTCGCTTATTATTACAGCTTGGAATAGAAAACCGTCTATAACCTCTTAAACACATGAAATCCAAGAATCCACAAATCAGTTATTCATCTCTGCGTAAGACATCTATTTAATGATCATTATTTTAAAAAATCACGACTTTAAAACCTGAAACTCTACCTGTAAAGCCTGTAAAACAATAAAACGATATTCCTAAGTTTATAATTGATAGGAATTAAAAAATACATAAGCACATTACAAAATATTCTTTCAAGAGAACCAATGCAATATATCAATATCTGATAATTACTCAAAATAATACAATTATTTATTTCTGAAATAAAAACACATTACGACCAATTTAGTTCCCCGTCATATTTGCATCTAACTGATTATCTAAAATTGTACACTGCAGATTTGTTTTCTATTTGCTATTTTGAGTAGTTTTTTTATACATTAGATAAAAAAATTGTACATTTCCAATGAATAAATTTATTATCCCATTTATTAAAATGTATGTATTGGACAAAATATAAAATACGTATTTAGAACATGAAAAAATTACATTATTTTCAAATAAATGTATAAACTATGATACACTCAAAATATCCACTGTAATACCTTAACTTATTCTTTGGTACACAGTAAACCTATCTTAACTTTTAAATTTTCAAACATAACATATTTCACAGATTTTCCCCTTCCTCTGCTGAAATATCTTACATATTAATATTTTCTTGGCAATGTATTTTGGTTCTTTTTTCTTATTTAACTTAATTTTTTTTACCTTTAAATACCATAAACGTAAAAGAGAAAATGTTTAACTGGGTGGGATAAATGTTTCATGTTGAAAAAAATTATCTGAATAGCGGTAAAGGGAGAATTCTTTAACGAAAATTCGATGAAAAATTAAATTCTATCTAGTGTTCTGAAGCTTTCTTTAATTTAAGCAAAAAAAATAGCTTCTACGTAATGTGTATCTGCATAAATTTTAATATCCTTCTTGTATCTCTTTCTGCCTTATTCTCTTTCAAAACTGAAAAAAGAATTACAAATATATATTCTGTATTCTATTCAAAATACTCTGTTTTTTTACAGAATTCTAAATATTAATAAAAAATATATTGCTGATCACATTTTAAAGCAGGAAATATTTTTACAAAGTCAGCGTTTTTTAAAACTTTGTCATGATCTGGTAAATAAAAGATCTGCATAATGAAGAAAAAAGATTTTATCAAAATGCATTTTCCGGCACGTGTTTGTGTATTTTAAAATACCACTGTTTATTCAGTTTTATCTTACGTTGTAAAAGAAAAGAAAATTATAGGAAAGTGAAAGCTGATGAGAAAAGGTTTTTATTTCTTAACTTACACTATCCGAACATTGGATTATTTCATAATAAGAAGGTATTTTTTAAACATAACTTACTCTAATATTAAATCCTTAATAAGTTAAAAAGACTTAAAACTACAAGCTTTCTGATAATCGATTTCAAAGCGAAAATTTTCAATTTTCAATTAAAATGTAATATTGTAAACACATCTACATAACGAAATGAAGTAAATTTGAATCATATTCCTGTACCTTGCCCTCGGTAGAAAGCAGAAAATATTTTCTTTGTGCATGAAATATTCCATATTTTTAGGAATACTTTTTTGTGTTAAATAATTTACTCATATAATTAAGAATTGCCATTCATATTTTCCTAATAATTTAGCTGCTAACTTATTTAAACTGAAACTCATTTTTAGGAACTTTATGAATAATATATGTAAAAAAAAATTTCTCAACCGGACATCATATAATATATTAAATATGGGTTGATTTTTTAATTTGTAACTATAGGGTGGATAATTTTTTTACAAAAGTTTAGCTAAATTTTTTTACGAAAGTTTTAACTAAAATTTAGGGAGAATATTGTACAAAACAGCTGCTGGTTCCGGCCATTGAACCCAAGTCTTAAAAGTCTTGGGTTCAATGGCCCATGACCAAAGTCAGTTAATGATGTGAGAAACTCCAATTTTTTAATTCTAGTCACCATAAATGTTTTTGAAACATTATGATCCTATTTATAAACGTAGAAAGATGTAATTCAATTCCTCTTTTCATTTTTAACTCTCTCGAGATAATTTAAATTCCGTGCATTTTCTCATAACCCGGGGGCCATAATGTTAGAAATTTTATTAATTTTCTAAATTTCCCAGTAAACCTCGGCAGTGTATCAATAGTTTATTGCTACAATCAAATCATGTAGAATTAAAGAATGTGTTTCAACATGCTGTGGAAGTTGTATCTCGGTAATACCCCGTTACATATTTACATTTTGCATATTTGCAGCGTATGAAAATGAAACAAAATGTGATTAATAGCAACAAACCACATAGAGATATAATAATGGCACACAAATTTTTTACTCTAGTTCAGTGGTTCTCAACCTTTTCATGTCTACGCCTCCTCTTGGATAATCTTTTCACACTATCCCCCCCCCCCGAGGACTATATATATATATATATATATATATCATTGATAAATGCGAACTTCATTGAACTCTTTTATATTTTATGGAAAAATTGCAAAAGAAGTAAATAAAAATATAATCTTATCGGTGAACACCATTTGTGTTAAACGATAGTGATTTCTGAAAAGGGTTTTTTTTCCATCAGAACGACTGGAGAGTAAACAAAGATGTTCTCAAGCTCACTGTTAAGAGAATCTGGAAGATGGAATTGGGAAGTGGAATTCAGATGCATAAGAAAAATATAATTGAACATTTTGAAGAATGCAAGAAAATTCGATCTAAGGAGACGCATTTATTTGCAGATGTTTTTTAGGCAGCACGCAAATTTAGAATAGACAGGCCTTTGATTAAAATGACATACGCATAGGCATAATTAACTTTAGAGGCTCTTGGGAGCTAGAGCTCGATATCCTATGTATTCAATGTGTGATGTATCATGATTACCGTTCTCTAAAATTGATTATAATAGTACGGAGAGTGTGTGTGAAAAAAAAGTGAATTAAATTAAATTTCAAATAGTTTAAAAAGTTTAGGTTTTTAGATAATGAAGGAATAACTGGGAGTGTAGAGAAAAAATTAATAAAAGAGAGAGAGAGAGGACTTTGGGAAAAATATATTTAACCTGAGACAATAGAGGAAGATTCAAAGTGTAAGGATGGCCGGACAGAGATCCAACGAGGACAAATTCTAAGAAGCGATCTAATGGGTTATGAGTCAGTGGGCGGAGCAACGTGAATGGAGCTGTGGTTGATTGTTCGGAGTGACAGTTCGGAAACCAGCAGTAGTCAAGCGAGTGGGGGCTTGAAGCAAGGAGAGTGAAAGGAAGTTCTCTGTTGTGAAAGAAAACAGCCGAGGGTTTATTATCAATGTGGCTGTAGGCCGCCTGGGTGACTAAAATGGTAGAATTTGTGTAGAAGGCATATATTTCTGGAAAATTTAATTCGGGTAAGGAGTTAACATAGTAAATTAATTTAGCAATGAAAAATTTTACTTTTAGTAAATATTCCCAGGATTTCCCCAGGAGGGGAAGAAACTGCTTACCAGAAAAAAAACAGAGGCCTTCTACTTGTACGGTTACCCCGTTTTATAGCTTTGCTCATACCTCCTTTTTACTAAATGCCGAAATAGATTCTGAGTATTTAAAAATCAACAGATGCTTTAAAATTGTGATCAGAAACGAAGTCGTCGAAATATTCAATTCACCTCCACCAAAGTCAAATCTCTTTCTTTTTAATATATCGAAGTGTTATAAGCTATTGGACTGCCTATATTACCTCCCCTTATGTTTTAAATTGAGAAAAGTCATATTTCGTTTTAGTAAAAAAATTGTATTTTAATCCAAGTATAAACTTCGGATTCTTCCCACGAAAATATCCATTTCGTAAATGCAAATTTTATGGTTAACATTGTGATGATTGTAATTCTTCTTATATCGGAGAAACCATACTTGTCCTTTATACTTACATAAAAATGTATTTAAGCTATGCAAAAAAAATCAGATATAGGAAATACATCATAGATAAACTCTCCTGGGAAATCTGGAGTCTGTGTTTACATCACGAAAAGTTATAGCTTCTCAAAAGAATATCACACTACATAAATTACGAACCATGATAAACGCATATTTTTGTATTATTATACACATTAATTGTTATTACAGTCATTTTTTTTATAACTGTTTCTTAATGATCTTGTTGAAAGTTTAATTTCCTTCAGCCATATGATATACACTGAAAGTTAAAACATCGTGGTCCATTCCTATGTTGTTCTAGACTTTTCTAAAAAACATTGACTATTTTATCATGATTCTGATATTTTATAATTTTAGCTGATATTGAATACGTAAACAGCAACACCAGTTTATTACTAGTAACACAAAGAACATTTTGTGGCGCGGTGGCCCAGTTGGCAAAGGCAGCGAGCCAGTGATCTGAACGTCAGTGGTTCGATGCTCATCCCTGACAAATCCACCGCCGTGTACACTAATAGTGGTTGGTGCATGAAAAATCTGGCGCGGCTGAAATGTCCCCCAAGTTCCCAAAATACCTCTGGAGGTGCGGAATCAAGTGGTCCTGTTCCGTCAGTTGACTCGGTTTAAAATTCGCAGACAAACAAATAAAAGTTCAACCTCTCTTGATGCAATGGCAACCCCTCTTCTGTGGATAGTGCCTCGCACTATTCGCAGACACGACAACAAACAAATAAACCAAGAACATGTCACATTTCATGTTTTCTGTAAAGTTAACGTTAAAAATAAATAGCGGTATTTAATGAAATATCAAAATTTTGCTGTTAAACAGGATTAGATAAGTGACCTTTTCTTATAATGGCGTGAAAAATTAACTTATTTTACTCTTAGATCTTTATTAGTTTATAGTTTTTGCAATGAAAATATTTTTTTTCTTTCAAACATAGCTAAATTTCACGCAATGTAGGGCAATAAAAAGTAAATGTCTCTTGAAAACATATCCGAACAAATTGTATGTTCTGTTAATAATTATATTAATGACGGACTGCTAAGGGACATTAAATCTCATGCAGAAATGATAACTTTCATTGAATGGGAATTAGATTGTAAGTGAATAATCCAGATAATTCTTTGAAAAATCTAATTTTTTATACTTACAGTGTCTGGCAAAAGTGATAAAATACTTGTTTTTCCAGAAAATGTTGTCAAACATTGAAAACGCTTTTCTCTGAAAGAAGCTCTTTCATTTGAAATATGCATTTACTTAACTGTTCGTTTGATAACAATTATTTATTTAATAATGCAAATATTGAACTGCGAAATTAATATATGTTGTTGAACTAATCTCATAATGTATAGGAACAGTACTGAGACTGCTGGTAGATTCCTTTGTGACTAAGAAATAAAATAAGATCATCTCTTTAAATTTTATTGTTTGGTTTGGTTTCGAGCGTTACGATCATTTTTTGCTACACGAGGGTTAATTGATCGGGACCTATTACTTAAATCCGATTCCGAACGGCCACAAACGTCCACGCCAAGAATGGAACTCGAACCCACAAACTCTGGTACAAAAAAGCCAGCGCCGTAGCCATTTGGCAATCAACCGGCTAAAATTTTGCCGTAAATTTCAATAAACTTTTGCCATTCAATGTTTGTTGTCACGGCTCATTCAAGAAAAAACATGGTGTTCAAATGGTGTAAATCCTAGATTTTCCTTTAAAAAGCGATGTAATTAGATGCTATAAACAACATTACATAAAAATAGATTAAGACCTGTAAAATCGCTAGCACCGTCCTGCAAGTAAAGAAATTGACATACCACTACTACGGGAAATATTTGGAATATTTGTCAGTTCAGGCAATATTTGTAGAATAATTGCGTTTAATGGTCATCCTGTCTGAAACTAGATGGTAAAAATTCTAAGTTATTGAATTGCATCAGAAATTTAAAGTTTCATGCAGAAAATCCGGGAAAAATATTAACTCTGAATCCTGCGATAAAATTATTTTGAATAAGAAAAGCGAATTTAGTATCTTTAGCTTCATATATTGTATCTAGTTGTTACCAAATGGGAGTATTTAGCCAATGATAGTGTATACAACAATATTCTATCAAGTAGATATTGAACTTAACATTTTATGTACTATGAAATACATGTAAGGCTCCTAAGTTTCTTATCCAAATTATCCTTGAAGTATCACTCCACCTGTTCAGCTATTTTCTCGTTCCTAAATTTACAACGTTTAAAGGAATTGACTTTTATAAAATTCTGGATCAAAAACAGATATCGAATAAAAATTTTGCATACTAATTTCTGAACTCAGATTGCCATTTCCGAAAAAAAAATACATTTTACATGACAATTGAAATCGAAATAAGACATAACATACAGAAATATAATAATAAACAGGAATAAAAAATAGACAAACGTAGATCAAAATCAAAAGTTTGAGCTAATGGTAAGATATCTGCACTGATTGAGTTATCAAATTGGGTTATACAATTTCTTATGCCATAAAATCCAAAGGTTTTTATTTTAACTTTACAAAGCAGATAAGTAAAAAAATACGAAAATTTATTATTTTCTATACTTTAAAGAACTATGATAGATATGTGTTTCTGTATTAAGAATAATTTAATGTAAACTGAAGTACGTCAAAATCTTAAAAATTTTAATACAGTGTGTTCACATATTTATTTTTAACCGATCTCCCTACAAATAAAAACAAAGAAGTACATCAATAGCTGTAAAGCAACGTCAAACACGTAAACAAATCTTTATAAAAGCCAGCTTGAAAAAAGTTATCCAATAGAGCCTTTTCATATATTGTAGCTTAACTGAAAATAAATTGCAGAAATGATCAGAAGAATAACAAAAAGATCGTTTTTAGTACGTTTTAGTAAAAACAAAAAGATGCCTGGCGAGCCCGATTTAATTTCATCCCACTTTTCAAACAGATATTTTTTTATATATTGCAACATTTTCATTTTGCCTCAACGTACTGCCTTTCACAAGTTAATGAATATTAATTTAATTGCAAGAACATTTTTTTGCTTATATAATAGTATCAGTAAATATCAAAGAATACTGAACAACTGCGTAAAATTTCAAAAATGAACACATAAATTTGACTAAAACATATTCAGAATATCTTAGGCCAAAATCACTTAATAAATTTATTTCAATATTTATTACAGCTGCTTTGAAGGGAGGAAGTGGGGAGATAAAATCAAACTCCAAAATTTACTGCCCAACCCAATCATTCACCTTTCAATTGAATTACCTTAGCGATGGAGGTGAGTTCTGAATCCAATTATCCTTCTTCAAAAACTATAAAAATACGTTCAAAAATATATTTTCTTGAGAAATATACAGGGTCATCGAAAAAGGTATCTGTGACTGTAGCATGAAATAAAGAACCATATAATAGAACTCGTGTTTATTTTTTCACCAAAAGATGCAGAAATGAATCAAGTTTTAGACATTTCCTAGTAGGTTTCTATATGAGCACCCTTCGTCGTTCGTCAAAAATCTGGCCGATCTCCATCGACGTAGCGATCATAGCAGGAGTCAGTTGCTATTGCAGCAGTTATTCTGTGAGATAAATGGCGCCGTCAAGGCATCTTTTCAGCGTGCACAATGTTTTTCAGGTAACTCCATGTAAAAAAGCCTAGAGGGGTCAAATCGGGGCTTCTTGGTGACTAAAAAATTGGACCGTCCCTTCCAATCCAACGTCAAAACCCATGTAGGAGGAAGCGCGACGTCACAGCGTCGGCGAATGTCCCCAGCGCTGTCAAGGTCAGTTTGACATGGACAAATAAAACTCCCAGAGTTATGCTTACTCCACACCAACGGCGACGGAGATGAAAATCATGTATCTTCGTTGTTGTGCATGCGTATTACAAACAAATTTTCACTCCCCCACTTCGTCTCCGCTTCTTGTCTTTGCGGTTTCAAGTCTTGGAGAAAGTTCATCTTTTGTCTCTAACGCCATGCTCTACAGTCAATCAGAATAGAAAGATTGTGGCTCTCGCTCGCTGACCGAACCGATATACTTACAAGAAGATTATGCACATGGACAAATAAATTGCCTATTCTCCCCGTCTCCTTGCGGTTTGAAGGCTTTTGTGACAGCCACAGAGACAGGTGGCAAAATGTGTATGTCTTACGTTGCTGTCGCCGTTGGTAGGGAGTAAGCATTAAGGTACCATCTGCTGCTACGCAAAATCCGATCGGTAGATTGTTGTTCGCGGTGTGCACAACTGAAATCAGGGAACCCCTTTTCGATGAACCTTTATTTCCAGAATTATATAAAACTGACATCTCTACTAAAACATAAAATCACAAGTATTATTTTGAAATAGAGTGCTATAAAGAGAATTTTGTTAATCCTGGAAGAATGATTTAAATACGTTGACAAATTTTAGAAATGAGTCTGTAGAAATAGATAAAGATGATACACTGGAGAGCTCGACTCATTAGGAAATATTGAATAAAGGCAAATGATAGGTGATTCTTAAAAGATTAAAGAGATTGGATTTAAAGTATATTTCACCTCCTATACCCGATAATTTTATTTAGATCAATTTTAATTGAAATAATTTGTTTGGAAATATCTTGGAAAAGTATAGATCGGTAACATTTAGAATAGAATATGAATTATTGCATAAGAAAATGGATCATTAAGCATACATATATTTCTTAGGCTCTTGAAAACATTCAATTTTGTAAGTGATACATAACTGCCAAAGGGAGCTTCATATCATAAACAGATGTTACCGTTAAAAAACGACAATATTTATCCTAATGTAGAGCACAATTAATATGGTTGAAATTTAGATTTACTTTTTTCTAATATTCAATAGACAGTGGTAGGACGTTTTAGGCATTTTTTGGCTCCAAAAAGAAATATATTTCTATTCGTGGTTTTATAATTTGAACAGTACGAAAAATAAATAAATAAAAGCATTAAAATTCACATATTAGCCTCCCACGTTCGGTATTACACTACGTTAAAGAATGAAAATAATGCCTAGTTCAGTTGAAATAAAATTGTTGCAGTTCCATTATTCTCAAAAACAGAAAAGTTATTCCAAATAAAGTATTATTTTCAAAATCCAAAATCAGATCATAGAAATGCTTTCAGGAATTAATGAATAATTCTTTTGATATTTTGCCATTCTTTTCTAGTTTATAAATATACTTATAAGATATACTTATTAATTACTAATCTCCCATACATAGCATCAAAGAATGTTCTTAATATTCTACATCAAAGTAAATTAGCAATTATGTTGGTTTCAATGAAATCTTACCTCCGTACTTACGCCGATCGTTCCGTTCTTCATGTGAATATATCAATCCCTGATAAGTAATCCCTGAATGCAATGCATTAAATAACTATTTAATACAAACAAATATAAAATATCTCAAAATGATATTAATATGAAATGATCATCTTCTTTAGGTTGATTAGTAATTTCTTTGAATGTTACGTCTTTTATTAGGAGTTACTTCAGAACTTAGGCATTTATTATAGTGATTAGCTTTCTCAACCATGAGCAAGTTATAATCCCTTTTTCCAATGATTATCTACTTGCGAATCCTTCATTATTTGCATAAAAAGACATAGCTATTAATAATTGAACAACGAAAATATAACTACAGATATTCCATATAATAATTCTAACATAAATTTTATTGTGAAGATTGTACCTGTTGTGTCGACCAGCTCTATATAACACACGGATACCGAAGAAGAGAACGCGTATGCAAATTTTCCCTTCTACAAGCATTACTTGCACAGTAACAAACGAGTTTTATATTCGCCCTTGATCCTCCAAGAGTACAGCCTGAGTTTTCAATTATTTTTGTTCAGTTCGTATATTAAATGCTATTTACAAGATACTATGGTCAAATGTAAGACGTAAAAGTTGTAATAAGGTATTCTTTACTTATCAATAAATAGATATCTTTTAAAAAGGTATCTTATTTGATTCGCCCTTTTTCAACAGAGCTCCTGATATATATATATATATATATATATATATATATATATATATATATATATATTGTCACGTGAAAACTGACGAGACGGTTAAATACACAGACGAGGAGTATACAAATTTTATTGGAAGTAATTAAGTGCTATCCGAGTGATAGTACAGAGCAAGACTGGAGTGCAGCAACTTATATATCCTAACAGAACATTCAAATAAATCAATTTACATATACTGGAATATTCTGGAAATTTCCAGAAAGGGGATTTAAATTAAATAAATAAAACGCAGCCCGCGACCGGCGAGATTCTAACTAAGGACCGAGTGCTCCGAAGGCAACATCGCTACCTCACAGCCACCGGTTCACTCTCAAGAAACGGAAAATGCGGCATTACCCTTCCTTTAAAAAGAAACATCGTCTCGATGTCAAGCTAAAGTTTCTGCAACACCGCGTCCTGGATCTCGTCATGGGGCCTTTGTAGGAAGTGTTCTCTCCAGAAGCATCAGGAATAGTATCTTCATCGTGCCTTTTAGACTCATAGGCAATGTCTGGAGTGGCTTTATCTTGTCGTGTCGGGGAGTCGTCAGTTAGGACTCATTCTTTTTCCGCCGGTTATAGTACTTTTTCATACGGAGGGCACGGATAACCTGTTTCGTTTCCCCTCTTCGTGGTGATGGTTCTAATTCCTCGACATCATAGGTAACATCAGATAGTCGTTGCACAACTCTGTATGGGCCAAAAGACCGCTTTAGTAGCTTCTCTGATAGAAAAACTTTCTTTACAGGGGTGAAGACCCAAACAAGATCTCCAGGATTGTACGATACATCCCGGTGTCTAGAATCATACCGGGTTTTGTCCCTCTGTTGTTCTTCTAATGTCCTGATTCGGGCAAGTTGTCTCGATTCTTCGGCTTGAGTGACGAGTCGACTAACTTAGTCATTTTCTGAATCGTGAATGCTATACGGGAGCACTGTGTCGAGTTCTGTTTCAGCTTCTCGACCATAAAGAAGATAGAAAGGTGTGAAACCAGTGATTTCCTGTTTGGCGGTGTTATAAGCGAACGTAACAAAACGAAGAATCTCATCCCAGTTCTTTTGTTCTACTCTGACGTACATTGAAAGCATTTCCCCTAACGTTTTGTTGAACCGTTCTGTTAACCCGTTTGTTTGGAGGTGGTATCCTGTAGTCCTCCTGTGCATAGAGTTACATAAGTGATTTAGTTCTGTCACCAGCTTGGACTGGAATGCTTTGCCACGATCGGTTAGAATCACTCTAGGTACACCGTGTTTCAACAGAATTTCTTCAGTGATAAATTTGGCCGCTTCCGGAGCTTCAGTTGTTGGTAGAGCTTTTGTCACTGCAAAACGAGATAGGTATTATGTACACACGACAATCCATTTATTTCCTCGTGCTGATTTAGGGAACCTTCCCAGAAGATCCATGCCAACGCGCTGAAAGGGCACGGTTGTGGGTGGAATCGGTACGAGAAGACCGGGTGGTTTCTGGGGAACTGATTTTCTCCTTTGACATTCCCGGAAGTGTACAATGTAGCGACGTACGCTCCTACAGAGTCCGGGCCAAAATAATCGTTTCCGAATTCTGTCGAATATTCTTGCAAAGCCTAGATGTCCCGCAGTTGGAGCGTCACAGAAATGCTGCAAAATTTAAAGACGGAGGTGCTTGGGGATAATGGGTAACCATTTCTTTCCGGGCGGATCGAAATTACTTTTGCAGAGTACTCCATCTATCAGATTGAAGCTCTTTTTCGCTGGCTCCGCGTTTTCATGAGCGTCAATTATTTTAGATAATTCCGGGTCTTTCCTTTCTTCGACGGCAATCTCTGAAAAGGCAGTTTGGACATCCACTCTCTCAGGCACTACTGCTTCTTCTTCCACGGGGTTTCTTGAACGACTGTCGGCATCCTTGTGCTTTTTGCCACTTTTATAAGTCATTTCAAAATTATACTCCTGAAGACGTAGAGCCCACCTAGCAAGTTTTCTAGCCGGATCTTTAAGCCTCGTGAACCAGCAGAGGGAGTGATGGTCGGTTATAATTTTAAAGAATCTTCCATAGAGATATGGGCGAAACTTAGTAATAGCTCATACGGACGCAAGGCATTTCCGTTCAGTTGTGGTGTAATTCTTTTCAGCCTTTGCCAGGGTTCTTGATGCATAAGCAATTACTCTTTCCTTTTCCTTCTGCATCTGGACTAAAACTGCTCCTAGCCCGTAGCCACTGGCGTCGATATGTATTTCCGTAGGGGCCTTTTCCTCAAATAATCCGAGTATGGGGTCAGAAATAAGGGCGGTCTTTAGATTTTCGAACGATTTTATTTGGTCCAAACCCCAGGCAAATTTTGAATCACCTTTAAGAAATTCTTGGAGAGGTTGGGCTCTGTAATAAAAGTCCTTAATAAATTGACGATAGTAGGAACATAAACCTAAGAAACTTCTTACATCATGTATGTTCTTGTGAAAGGGTAAATTCTTGACTGTTCTTACTTTTCCTGGATCAGGCCTTATACCGTATTCCGACACGACATGTCCCAGAATGGTTATCTGTCGGACACCAAAAATACACTTTTTGGTATTTAAAATGAGTCCTGCTTCTTGGATGCATTGCAGAACAGTTTTCAAGCGTTGCAGGTGGTCTTCGAAGGTTTGGGAAAAAACAATAATGTCGTCAAGATAGCAAAGGCACATGGTCCATTTTAAGTGTCGTAATAAATTGTCCATCATCCTTTAAAATGTGGCTGGCGCATTACACAGTCCCAAAGGCATTACGTTGATTTCGTATAAGCCTTACGGAGTGACGAACGCTGTCTTTTCTCGGTCCTCCTCGTTAACTTCAGTTTGCCAATAAACTGTGGATAAATCCATGAAGGAGAATAATTTTGACCCTTTCATGCAATCAAGTATATAGTCGATGCGAGGAAAGGGGTACACATATTTCTTACTCACTTTGTTGAGCCGTCTGTAGTCCACACAAAACCGCCAACTTTCTTTCGTACCAAGACCACAGGGGAGGACCATGGACTATCATAGGGTCATATAATTCCACGTTGTAGCATTTTCTCCACTGCATCATGGATTGCACGATGTTCGGTTGGGGACATACGATACGCTCTTTGACTCAGCGGCGGGTGGTCACCTGTATTAATTCGATGTTTCACAGACTCGTGGAGATTCAGTTTTCATTCCTTCCTTAAATGCTCCAGAATATTCTTGAAGCATGGCTACAAGTCTTCACTTTTGATCAGCATATTCAGGAGCGGTCATCTTCGAGAGTTCAATTTATTGCTTGCCTTCGGTAAATTCGGTAGCTTCCGATGACGCTTTCGAAATTACTGCTTTGCTGTCGAGATAGAATGGTTCTGCAAACGCAACGCACGTACCTTGAGGGACAAATTTTGCTGTGGGCTGGCCGTTGAAGACCCATATTTCGGTTTCACCGCGTCTCAAAGTAACAAGTGTCGCAGGCATTAAAATTTCTTTCTTGAAAGTTAACGGCTTGGATCCGTTGACAATCACGTCCACGGGGCCTTCTCGACAAGGATTCTGTACTGCAATTTTCATTAAGAAGTAGGCCAGTATTTCGTAGTCTTTCATCGAACACATATTTAAAGGTTTGACAAATGTCTTTTCTCGATCAGCTTCAGCGTTGTGAAGAGTAAGTTCCGATCGGCCATAGTCTGTAAGAGCTCCTGAAGCCTGCAAGAAGTTCCATCCCAAGATGACGTCATGGCTGCATCCTGGCAATACGACGAATTCAAAAGGATGGATTCGGCCCTTTATTCCAATTTGGAGGGTGCATTTCCCTTTCGACTGTACATAACTTCCGTTGGAGACCTTAAGGACGATGGAGTTAGGAATGGGGAAACATGACTTTCTTAAGATGGTGACGGAATTTCTCGGACACCACAGATGATGACGCTCTGGAATCCACTAGCGCTTTCACCTGCAAGTTGTCGACTGTTACGTCAAGATAATTCCCTCGCATCTTTGCGGCCTCCGGAGGATTTAGAAAACCAGCGGCCCCACCCCCACAAAAGGTCGCATCGCTTAGTTTTCCTTACTCCGGCCGCTGGGAGATCGGCTGGAACTGCGACGGCCATATGGGGATGGATATCTATATCAGCATGATGGGGATATTCCTCGGCGTGGGCTGGAGGTCAATTCTCTGGCGTCTTGTCTCATCCATGAAATTTCGTGATTGCTAACTGTTGGTTACTTGTCCGTTTCGATAGGCATCAAAAATGACTTTTCGGTCTCGACAGTAACGAATTACATGGCCAGGTCAACCACAATGGTAACAAACAGGTCTGTTATCGGTCGTCCTCCAAAGGTCTGTCTACCTGGGAGTAACTGCAAGTTCTCTAGGACGTCGGGGTCGCCGTACAGCTGCAGAGTACATCGAAGGATGTCTTTGTGTCAAAGTTCCTCCATTTCTTTCCGCCGGCGGGCAAGTGACTGGACATAGTGCACTCTGAACTTCTGCCCGAATCATTTCATCAAGGAATGGGGGTTCAAGTGGAGGAGGCTGTAGCGTTGATTCTGATGGACGCTGTACTTCTTCCCTCACAATTCGTCTTATTAATGTCACTAAGTCATTGTTTGTTCCTACTGATGCGACGGGGACGACATTTGGCAGTCTAGCGAACCTGTGCTTCGTAGTGCGCCGTTGATTCATCTGTTCTATACGCTGGCATTCCGAGATGAATGTTGACGTTGAGCCAATGTCCTTAACAAGTAGGGACTGGTACATGTCCTCCGCGATGCATTTCATTAAATGAGAAACTTTGTCGCTTTCAGACATTTGAGGATAAATTTTATGACAGAGTTCTGACACACTTTGAATGTAGGACTCTGTTCTCTCACCGGTTTTCTGGGATCGGCTATTGAGTCTTTGTTCGGCTTGTTTGATTAAGAAGTCCTTGGATCTGAAAGCAATCTTGAGCTGCTCTTGGAATTTTCTCCAAAAATTCAATTTTTCTTCGTTGTTTTCGTACCAAAGCCTGGCTGTACCATTAAGGAAGAAGTAGGTATTGGCAAGACACATCGTGTCCTCCCATCGGTTGAATTTTGATATACGTTCGTATTCTTTGAGCTACGCCGTAGGGTTTTCTTCAGCTTTCCCATGGAAGGTTGAAACATATCTAACTGGCGGTATCAAAGGGAATCCTGGAAGTACTTGGCTAGCAGCTACATCTGCCATCTTTACTTGGAATTTTTGTCTGACTGCTGCAGGAAGGATTCCGAATTCAGGAGGCAATTGCTGTTGCCGATGGCTTCTGCGTTCTTCACTTTCTACCACGATGGATTAATGGGAATCCAGATCGATACACGGCGCTTCCACCAAATTGTCACCTGAAAACTGACGAGACGGTTAAATACACAGAAGTGGAGTATAGAAATTTTATTGGAAGTAATGAAGTGCTATCGGAGTGATAGTACAGAGTAAGACTGCATCTCAAATGGAGTGCAGCAAATTATATATCCTAACAGAACATTCAAATTAATTCAATTTGCATATACTGGAATATTCTGGCAATTTTCAGAGAGGGGATTTAAATTAAATAAATAAAACGCAGCCCGCGACCGGCGGGATTCGAACTAAGGACCGAGCGCTCCGAAGGTAACATCGCTACCTCACGACTACCGGTTCACTCTCAGGAAATGGAAAATGAGGATATATATATATATATATATATATATATATATATATATATATATATATATATATATATATATATATATATATATATATATATATATATATTATATATATATATATATATATATATATATATATATATATATATATATATATAAATTATGTAGTTTTGTAAATATTCATTAAGAATTGCTTTTTAGCCAGTGCTTGTATACCTGCAGTTGTTTACTATTTGGACAATATCATCGCTTATCGTTAGAAGTGGCGTAACAGTTTTAAATATTATTTATTTATTTATCTGTTGATGCATTTTATGTTAATTATTATTTGTTCCTTTTAAGTGTTTCGTAAAGTAGCCACAGTCGAGAACTAAAAATTTAGGATGAAGAAAAGAAGTGAGAGTACTTAGCGAAAAGGAAATTCCTTCAGGGAGTTGTATGTAAGTAAGTTGTTGTTTGTTGTTGTTTCTGATCCTCGGGCATTCAGATGAGATCCATAAGTTTGTTGACATGGGCAAAGTTAAGGTCGAGAAGAGGGTTTGTGATGTGATCTTCTCTGGTAAGACCCAGACACTTCAAATTGTGTTCCGGGGAGGCATGCCGAGAATGGCACTTTATGCAGATGGAAAAGAGCTTTCATCCCCCGTAAAAGAAAAGCTCCTGAGGTGTCCACTAGCAAGCCTAGAAAGTGCAGCTTGGGAGCTTTTATCGCATTTTGGAAAAAGGGAGTACAAAGACGACTCCTCTTTTACCCGTGTTGGGGGGGGGGGATCAACCAAGAGATATTATCTAGTGTTTTTCTGATAGAATATAGTTCAAGGTAAGTAAGTGAAATGCCAGAGAATTACGTTTCCTCCCAGCCCTCCTTAACAAATTTGTCCGCAGCCTCATTGCCATGAATATCCACATACGTTTTGTGTCATGTGAGTAAGTAGTTGTAAATAAGTAAGTAATCTATGAATACTGTGATTAGATCACACTCCCTCATTACTGATATTGGTAGATGACTTTCTGCAAGTTGACGTAAAGGATTTTTGAGTGATTCTCTACCTAAAAATGAATAAATGTATTGAGTTTAAAAAAAAAGCAGTTTTCCTTTCAACTGATGAGAATCGGGGGTATGAAGTAATAATGTTTCTTTCCCATTGTTAACCAGTTTACGGAGCGTCATTCTTAAATACATTTATGTACTTTCCTTATGCTAATAAATCTAAATTTTAATTATTTTGTTTAAAATGCACGAAATATTTCAGTTTATCCGCATGCCCTAAAAATATTGATCTATATCAAAAGCTTGCCACGAAAACTTAATTTTTTCATCTCAAAGAGATTTACTGTAATAAACAACATTTGTAACATTCCATTTCATTTTATTCGGCATTAGGCATATCTTTCCTTTCAGCTCATGTGAAAGAGCTCCCTAACATTGTTCTAAATAAATTATTTTTTTAAATGATTTAGAACCATATAATTTTTAATCTTTTTAAAAAGGGAAGAGCTTAAACTTTTAGAAATTAAATGATAATTTTGGAAGATATTGAACTGGAATTCAATATTTTAACTGTATCAAATGTACCAAATACACTAGTTAAATTGTTCTAAATGCAGTGATTGAATGTCAAAGACCCATCCTCGATTCGTGAAACACCTAAATGTTCTCTATCACTCATAGTCATTCAATATTGACAATGAGTAGACAATGCACTAAGATAAGTATCTTGTGTATTACTCCTATGAATATTTTGATTTATCTGACTAACAGCTCATATTTACTCATAATTAACTCAAACTCTTAATTGCCGTTATTTTTAGATTATAAACAATTCCCTGCTTAATAGTCATTAATTAAGAAAAGCGTTCTTTGCAAAAACTTATGTTTACTTAACATAATATCTTGTTGTACGAGTCTTACGTAATGTAAAACACGAGAAATTATTTGCATCGTTATTATGCATGCAAAATCTTAAAGTTCTCGAAATAAACCTACATCTAGTTACAAATCCCTTACCATTCTGAATATATATGTAGTAAAAAATTCCCAAGAATTAAAAGCATAGATATTAAGGTACATAAAGAGACACTGAAAATAATTGAATGTAGTACCACAAAGTTATATTTATATTCAGTTTATTTCATAATTTCCCATGCACAATAATACAGCTTATATGAGCTAAATTGTTTCCTTTATGAAAAATAAATAAACGCATGTAGATTGCCATATTTATCAAATAGGTTTGACATTTATTACACAAGGATTATTTTAAATGTCAAACTAGCATATTAATTTCTCAAGCAAAAGCTTATTTAAAACCCTGCGTATTTTATTTCTAAACCATCCGACATATAGAGCTTTCAGACAAACTCTTTGTATCCAAAACATAGAGGAAACATGTTCTTATGAATAATGTTGTAATAAAAGAAATGTTGCTTGAATAGAATATTTCTTGATCTATTATACTGGTTAGGATACAATTTTAATGATTAATAAATATGATTATATTTCCTATTTTATACATATACCTCTATTTCCAATGTTAAGGTGTATTAAAAATAGTAATTTGTAAAATATTAATAAATGTTTAACTAAATAATTATAGAAATATGTTACAGTAATTTTTCTTAACTGTTTACGATGTGTTATCCTTTAGAAGTAAATATATTTAATACATAATTTATTTAAGATTTCTAACATCTCAGTTTCTTTAGACAGATAATGGTGGTTACAAAATATGGAAACACTGACCAATTCTGCATTTTTTTAAAGGATTGTAGGAGGACCTTTGGTTTGAAAAACAGCTTAAATAAGTCGGTAAAAGTGATATAAGCCCTATGTTAGATAGTGAAATGTTGTACTATTCATCCTGTAACATATATTATAAGCATTCACAGGAGGAGAGAGGGATCAAACCTTTCGAAATTTTCCTGCTAAGGTTATATAACGTTAAGATCAGGCAATTCGAAAGGTCAGAATAGATTCTGAACCTCATACTAATGCTACTTAAGGGGTCATAAGACTCTTAAAATATCAATAAATGAAAAAAATTACATAAACTTTAACATTTTATATCATTTGATTTATTTCATCTAAATGTTTACATTTTATTTCTTTTTATAGTCCTTTTTATAGTCCTATATTTTTATAGTCGTTTTATTGTTCTATCATTTTTAGAAAACATTTTTGAACACATACCATTAAGGTATATTTTTATACAAAAAGTTGAAATTGAGCCTTTTTGTCAATGAACACTTTGATAATCATAGCTCGCGCGCAACATTATTTCCAAAATAATTAACCAAAATTTAAAAAAAATTGGTATATACATACACTTTATAAATATGTTATTAATCCCTAGTTAACTATTGTGTTTTAAAGCTTTTTTCAGTTTTTATATGTAGTTGTATTTAGTTATCCCAAGATTGTATAAAAAATTCTACAATTCATGCCCTAATAAAAACAATATATTTTATGAAATAACGAAAATTTAAGTATAAGGTTTAGATATTATTATGAGGTAACTCTTCTTAAAATTTCATGTAAAATATTGAATAGTTCAGAAAATATTCTGTGTGCAATGCTGAAAAATCCTATTTTGAGAAAAGCGACTTAAAAGTTTTTTCATATAAACATGTTTAAATATTAGTCGAAAAACATTTTTGGCCATAACTAAAGAAAAAATGAGAATTTTTGCCCACGATTTTTTTAAAAATGTTAAGAACATCTTCTAGTTTAACATATATTTTTTTCGGTAAATCTTTTTTTTAAGTTTTATGTTGTCCTGTGTTTTATGTTGTACCCATCAAGCTCCTTGTTGACACGTCTGGAACAAAGTTATCATTGCATGATTCTTATGGAAACACATACAGTTATGGAATAATGCATATAGTCCGACATAATAGTTTCGTAGACTTCCTGTGTCACAGAGAACAGAAATAATGGTTAAAGGTGATAAACAATGCCAACAGATCCACCTCAATATTAGAGAACTACGCCATGCTGGAAAGTGGACACCAAACACTCAGGACGGTATACTTGCAGTTGTGTTTGCCTAAGGTATACTCTACTAGTCACTGAAAACAATGCGAAGCTCGACTCGTCCGCCCAGACGACAGATTGACAATAATTGGAATCCATATTTTACGTTGATGTCACCATCTGATGTCTTTCCTTACATTGGTGCCATTACGACTCGTATTCACATTGGTTGTTATTTTCAGTATTAGATTTTCTTCATTCAATCAGTACCAAGTCCTGTCTTTTCCTTGCTGACATCTTCGTATGATAACCGCATTTCAGCGTATAGAGGCAACTCCTTGATATTTTCTATTCCGCGTCATTATCTTTGATACTGTGTCTCATAGTGCGCTGGAATTTTGTACTGTTTCAGTAACCTAATCACCTGTAAACATCAATTCAATTATCATATATTTTCTACGCTACGTTTATTACACGTATTTCACCGTATTGGGAACATCTGCTTGCCAATGATGGCATTGTAGAGGTCTGCGAAAGTAAACAATTTAAAGCATTTTTCACAGTATTTTGATACCACTCTCTAGTTGTCGTACCATTTCAAGTGTAAACTGATATTAAATGATATATTAAATCAAAATTAACTGTTAATTATAAGTTCATTTACAATTACAGCATCTAGGAGGCTTTGTCGTGACATCTGCCGTTACTGTAAAATTTGTATGTTCAGTGTATATACATAAAAGTATCGCAGTAAACTGAATTAACAGCATAACTTACTTATATAATCAGCTAATTATAATTTTATTTCAGCTAGATCTTAATAAAAATATTATATAACACAATTGGAGTAAATTTTTCTACTGTTTTCTACTATATCTTCAATTGTTTTTTTCTACTGTCAATTTTTCTACGCTTTTGCAGTTAATGAAATATTGATATGTCTCATTTAGGTGTTTTGATTTATTATAATTTGAAAATGATTTAACTTTGTCTTTAAAACAACAATCCCGAAAATTAAATTACAAAAGGAGAATTATCTAAAATATATGAATAAAATAGTATCTTTCGGTTTTTTTATGCAGAAAAAGTGTTGATATTTTTTGCCAAAATACTGCTTTATGTCAATTACAAATTAAGAAAAAACAAGTACGGAATATATATATATATATATATATATATATATATATATATAAATCAACTGTACTCAGAAATATATAGAACAATATATTGTAAATAAATTTCAATTAACTTCAATGTATAATCAAATCTTGTTTAACATTTTTATTTGAGTTTTGAAACTTATCTAGTCGGGAGTAAGAAAACGTTTACTAAGAGTAAACCATAAAATGGAAACCAAAAGAAGTGTTGCGGAACTTGTAACTAATACTTTCGAAACTTTCTCGTTTATTGCGTACATTTTAAGGTAAAAACATGTCAAAATCTTTCCTTTAATTAATTTTTTATAAGAAATTTTCCATGCGTAGCTCTTAGAACAATTTTTTCTAAAAAAGCAGTTTTAAATTTTTCTATGAATCCAATTAAAGGTAAAAAATTTCACACAAAAATGGTTTTAACGCAAAATTAATTTATAAAATCTGCATGAAAGGCTTCATTTCTTATTAAATTAAAAAAAGAGGCATAAGAAAATTAGCTAGTATCAAGCTTAGCAAGAAAAAACTGACCTGTTGAAATTTGTAAAAATAATCTAAAGAATTTGTGTCTTATAAGTGCGAGAAAGAAAAAATTAAATTGCTGATAGATATATAAATCATCAAATTTAAGAAAATGAGCATTTATTACAGTTGGTACTAAGATGTATCTATGAGAAAATATTTTGCATTATAAACCCCTCGAAATAATTCCGGAATTAAAGATCTATGATTTGCAATTTTATTACGCACAGTTCAAAAGCTCTTAACATATTTCTTCTGAGTAAAGATGCTTTATCCGTTACAGAATACGTACAGAATAGAATTTGTATTTAATCTTCAAAGGAAACGTATATGCTGGAGTACACATGATTTAGATAAAGAAATTTCTTCAATCAAAGTGCGACATTTATCAGGTGAAAACTATAAAAAACCGTCTTTTATTACGGAAAAGAGTCTTACTTGGTATTACCTTGTAACACGCGATATAGTGGTTAAGTGATTCAGATCTGTTTTTGAAACAACATACTAGAGTACTTTCAGGTAATGGGTAAAGTAACGATCCTACTGTTGTCACGACGGGAAATATAACATTCAAATGTTACAATCTTCTGTAAAAGTGATAGTTGGAGATATTTTTTCCTAAATTTAAAATTTAAGAATAACAGTGTAGATCACTACAGACATACAATACAAGAATTGAAAGAGAGAAGCAATATAATATCCTTTAACACCAGATGCAGTGGATGTTTAAAATTCAAAATTGGTAAAATTATAATTTTTTAAGTGTAGTTATTTACAGTACAGCACTACTCAGAACAATTTTTTTATTTTATTAACTTTTAAATATTTTAGAAATGCAGTTGACAGAAAACTTCCCTAAAAAAACCTACTTAATTATTGAAGGCAAAATCGCAAATAAATCTTATACACAAGAATCCCAAAAGACGAGGAAATGCTTTATATTAGATTCTCGTGTCTTAACTGAATATTTCATTTTGAATAATTTATTTCATATGTTCGTCTCCCGAATATATAAATATTAATTTATTTTCCGTGTCAATAAACGACGCTATATATTATTGCATTTATATTACTGCTGAGAGACACGAATATCCATTATCTATAGAGTTAGACATGAAAATGTCTTTTGATTTTTATCAACAAATTAACTTTAGCGGAAGTTTACTTAAGTTCGATTAGTCTTCTGTCGGTCAAAAATATAGATGAAAGATACGTACATTACCAGATGAACTAGAATATTTACCAATAAATTTAAAACCCTTCATGTTTAAAATAAACTATTTCCTACATTTCGTGACCGATTATCTAAATTATGTTCTTGGGATAATCTTGAACCCCCTTTTTTTTTAAATGTCCACTATAAGAGTGACAGTCGAGTATTACTCAATACATCTGAATTAACGTCTTCACCATTACAATATTAAACATCGTTATAAAAACAATTTTAACTTAGTTAAATGCGGGATATATTCTTTCCCCTGACGACAGTCCCGCAGAGAAAGCAGTGCGGATAGTGTGCTGTGCGGTGACCAAGGGCCCGCGAACCCCAGAGAGTGGTGAGCTCTGAGAGACCCGCAGTTTCGCAGTGACGGAGAGAAGGGCTCACAGCCGGTGAAGGATTGGGGAGAAGCCATCAAAGTTGCTGATTCAAGCGCCCATTTTTCCTCAATTTGAGGCTGTTAGAGAGATAACTCTCTGTTAAAAAACTGGGAGACTCTTCCTGAAAGTTTGTTTCTGTTCCTGCGATATCTCTCATATGCAGACGAGGATAGTCTCTCTGCCTTTGTAAATACTGTACAGAGTTAGATTTTAATACAGGCGTTGTGTTGTAAGTCTACTGTCTCTCGTGTGTTTATTTCAATCTTGGGGACGTTACAATATCTATATCTATATCCATATCTATATCTATATCTATCTATCTATCTATGTATCTATCTATCTATCTATCTATATATATATATATATGTATATATATATATATATATATATATATATATATATATATATATATATATATATATATATATATATATATATATACCCCGGGTGGTTATAATTAAACTTCCACAATAAACGGCATCCTACAGCGCAAACGGGTGAACGGAATGCAACGAAATTTCGTATATGGGCTATAGACGAGATGCGCTCACGGAATTTCGAAAGAAAATTAGTCCCAAAATGTCCACTAGAGGGCGCCTTTTCGGAAAAAAACATAAAATTTAGCACAATAAACGACCAAAACGGAATACAGAAACAATATTAAGAATCCAGAACAAGAATTATTAGTAATAAAATGTAAAACCGGGAAAAGCTGTCAGTTGTAGGATAAAAACGTCGAGATTTGCATGCTTGGGAAGAAGAGGAAACTTTATGCAAAACACGTTAGGGCATAAAACGTTTGCAGACGTTGTCATGTTTAAGTCGATGTTTCCGGCTGGACTAATGACGGTTTCTTTAGTTGAACGTGCGTTATTGGTGAAGCTGTTTTACGAAAACAAGGGGAATGCTTCTTCTGAAGTTCGTGAATTTCGTCGTAGAAAGGACCTACGGCGTAGACCAATTTCTACTAAAGGTATCCGGGATATGATTAAGAGATTTGAAGAGACGGAGAAATTAGGAGTTCAACCTGGAAGAGGCCGTAAACGTGTCACACCGGTATTTGTTGATGCCGTCAAGACAGCTGTTGACGCACAGTCACAGACATCAGAGTTTGGGAGCAGTAGTGCGCGTGCAGTTTCTCGACAGACAGACTATTCTTACAGCACCGTCCGAAAAGTACTCAGAAACATAATGAACTACTTCCCATACAAGATACGCCATACCCAGGAGCTGCTTGATAGGGACAAGCCACAACGTCTCTCATTCGCAGTCAGATTTCTCAACAGAATGACTGTTGATCTGTCATGGCCTTGGAATATTCTGTGGAGCGACGAGGCTCATTTCTACCTCAATGGGACAGTATACACACAGACTTGCCGCATTTGGGCTAAGGAAAATCCGCGGATCCGGACTGAATATTCCCTACAGTCTCCAAAGGTCACTGTCTGGTGTGGATTCACGGTGACATTCATCATTGGGCCATTCTTCTTTGAGGAAATCGGTTAACGTAGGCCTATCACATGTTCCATTACGGGCCGTCGGTACCATGACATGCTGCAGACGTTTGTTGTGCCGCAACTACAGCAAAGACGGTTCCTTACATCGACCATTTTCATGCAGGATGGTTCGCCTCCACATATCCATGGGTCCGTGAAGGCGATATTGCTCCAACACTTCACAGAGGAACGTGTTATTAGTTTCCCCTTTCCTAATCCATGGCCACCACGTTCGCCAGATCTAACTCCGTGTGATTTCTGGTTATGGGGCTATTTAAAAAGTCTGGTGTATCGTGGAGGTGTTGCGACGTTGAATGACTTAAAGAACTCCATAATGCTTCATGTGCGAAGCCACACAACTGATCAATTACTGATCTGCTGTTGAACACACTGTCCATCGACTTGAAATTTTGCAGGTGAATGAAGGTGGTCACGTGGAGCAGCTTTCCCTACATCGTCCTGGACACGATTAACAACTGCTCCTCTTGTGAAATTTCGTCCTAATCTGTTCTTGTTTCTGCAAACTGGGCTGTTCTTGTTTCTCCCTTACCTTACTTAATGTGGTTCGATGACAAGGTGATCAGAAACTAGTCAATAAATGCTAATATTGTTTCTGCATTCCGTTTTGGTCGTTTATTGCGTTAAATTTCATGTTTTTCCCGAAAAGGCGCCCTCTGCTGGACATTTTGGAACTAAATGTTTTTCGAAATTCCGTGAACGCATCTCGTGTATAGCCCATATACAAAATTTCGTTGCATTCCGTTCACCCGTTTGCGCTGTAGGATGCCATTTATAGGGGAAGTTTAATTATAATCACCCGGTATATATATATATATATATATATATATATATATATATATATATATATATATATATATATATATATATACATACAGGGAGATTTTTTTAAAAACTGACACTACTCAGAGTCAACTGTAGCGCGATCTATCTGCCGGAATTCTGCCAAAATTGATAGCGGGGCTAAAGCTGAAACGGTAAAGAGAACGGAAAAAAAATAATGTTCCAAAAGTCATCAATAGTTGACGATATGGCGCTGTTGTTGTTGGCGCACCCGATAATTTGCATAAAAAGTAAGTAAAACGTCAAAATACAAATTCATGACTACGTAGTCGACTGCAGCGCCAGAATTTTGGGCTATCGGTGCGGATTCTGTTACGCATTCGCTTTACAGAAGAAAAGGTCATCAGTCGCTTTTTTCCACTTGTATAGCCACCTTGCTCCCTAAACCGAACCCACGTGACATCTTTCTGTGGGGTTATTTAAAGTCTAAGGTGTATCTTGGTGGAGTCTCGAACTTGGCGGCTCTAAAGGTCAACATATCCCGGACTTTGATGAACATTCCTGGTGGAATGTTCTCGCTTGGCAGTTGAGAACGTAGTGTTCAGGATGCAATGTGTCGTCCACCAGGACTGTGGTCACATTGAAGGAGAAAGAAGAGAATTTGCTGGCATAAAATGGTGTTGAAGTGAAATTTCTTTGTTATTCATTTGTCTGCTTATAACTTGTTCGGTATTCATCCCTTATCTTTATAGCCCAAAATACTGGCATTTTTGTCGACTACATAGTCGTGAATTTTATTTTGATGTTTTATTTGCCTTTTATGCAAATTCTCGGGTGCGCCGACAACAACTTATCGTCCCCTTTCGGTGACTTTTGAAACTATTTTGTTTCACGAAAACTCTTTCCCATGTCGCCCTTAGTCCCTCTATCAATTTTGGTGGAATTCCAGCTGATAGATCGCACTGTAGATGGTTCTGAGAAGTGTCAGTTTAAAAAAAAATCACCCTGCATAGATATATATATATATATATATATATATATATATATATATAACATATGTTGGAACCCATCTCCGAAATCGGACAATGTCCGAAAAAAATGCTCACAACGCGAATTGATCACGGACAAAAGTCCGAAATATTACATTATTTCGGATTTAGGTCATTTACAAATGATCATTTCGAGTAAGGGCAAATCAGAAAAGCGCAGTGTACGAAACGTAATTTCATTTCACACTTTGAGCATCTTAAATTGCTCACTTTGAGAATGGGTAGTTGAAAAATGATCAAAGTCAGAAAACAATAATTTTTAACTCTAATTATTTGACTAAATAAAATGAATTAAATGAGTTAAAAGATCATTTTAACGATATGTATTGACTATTTTAGAAACTTCACAATTAAAAAAGTATGTCCATAGTGAAAAAATGAAAACATAGTAAAATAATAAATGATGGAAAAAATTATAAAAAATGCACAATTACTTATTCTTGCAGGCAGAACTGTTATGGCACTTTGAATTACATTTGATTCCAGTTGATAGACACTTGTATGTTTTGCTGTCACACTGCTTTCTACAATTGCAGTGAACGAAAACTTGTGAGTTTCCTGATTCCAGGGTGACTATGATTCGAAATCAGTGTACGAAGTTTGGAACGTCTTTTTCAGATATGAAGTTGTCTTCAGTCAGTTGGAATAAATTACTGGAATATAACTTCTCCAATATTCCGGATTTCGTAAGGCGTTTGTATAGTCAATCATCGTTCACTTCCATTATCACAGCTATCACATTTCTGGGCGCAGTTCTTCCTTTGTCAATTTCTGGAATCCGTAACACAACTTTCTGACCCCACGCTCATCGGAGGAAATTTAGCGTCACTGCCCCATAGTATTTCATCCGTTTGCTTTTCATTTTTTTTGGCACAATCAGATCGTTTTTCTTCAATTAACTTCTTCCTTTTGGTAAGATGGACACATCAGAGTTTTCAGAATTTGATGAATCAGTTTCATGTTTACTTTCAGGAATGTTGGCCGAAACCCCTTCAAGTTGTTCTTCAGTATCAAGGTTTTTTGAACAACTCAATTCCTGGGGAAGTCCATTAGTAAGTGGAATACCAAACAGAACTTCGTATGGGATTCTGGTGATTCCACGATGGTAGTTACGATTTTTTTTCATTTGAACGACTCGTAATCCTTCTCTGCCCACTGACTCGTCTGATTGTCTGTCATCCACGTCACCAACATATCACGAACATCTTTGTCATGGTCCAAACGCTGAATAATCACACTTCGTCGCAAATTATCAAATCCAGGGTTCACACAACAACAAGTTTATTACATGACGATTTTAACACTTGACATTTCTTGATTAGACACATACATATATGACACGTAACACACACCAGAAAACATATATAACGCCATGAACGAAATTCTATAAAGCCAATTTAAATGGCTACTACCCTTCTCAATCAACTTCCGAGGCAGGCTCCACAAGACCTCCTCGCTTCCCCACTGCCTACGCAGGACTCCCTCTCTCTACCCTTCTTCTTTGCACTTTTAACTCTATGTGCATGCGCGTCAGATTATCTGCTAAAAAAAAAACACCTCACGCAATACGAATGGCGTCGCCTGACATCACAATCTTGGTTTGCACGTTCGACGGAGCCTTGACTTTGAGAGTGTCTGGGTTTTCCATGAACAATTTTTGCTTCAAACATATATGCAAGCTCCTTTATGATTTTATTAGAGAACTCACGTCCATTATTGAACTGCAAAATAGAGGGAGCTCCTATGATACAAATAATGTCCATTAAATTATAAGAAACTTCTTCAACTGGCTTCATTTTCAGTGGGCGTAAAAAAAGGAATTTGGTAACATGATCTTGATAGTTCAAAAAGAATTTATAATCACGACCAGACTCTGATTGCATGTCAATGAGGTCAACCTGTCCTCGTTTTTGGAATGAGTTAGTAAGTATTGGTTTAACAACGACTCCCTTGTTTTTACCCTTTTTCGCAAGTGACACTGTTCACATAGAGAAAGGTACAGCTTGATTACTTTTCGAGGCACATTACAGTGTTTCGCCCATCCTCCAAGTGTGAAATCGGACTTGGCTCACTACTGCTTTGCCCGATCGCGAACTGATCAAGTTCAAGTACACAAACTCCGAAATAATGTAACATTTCGGACTTGGCATATTTGTCAGTGATCCATTCGTGATGTGCGCAAATTCTAGTGCACAAAGTCCGAAATAATGTCACATTTCGGCCTTGGCGCATTTGTCAGTGATCAATTCGCGATGTGAGTATTTTTGTCGGACGTTGTCCGATTTCGGAGTTCAGTTCCAACACATGTTTATATATATATATATATATATATATATATCCATCCGTAAATATTTGATGAGTAATTTTAAAATGTGAATGTCATATTTATGTTATATTTTAAATTTTCTTTAATTGTTTATATATAAAATAATGTTTGTATATAAATATTTTTTAATTGAAATTCTTCATAATGACTCTAAATGCATCAAGGGAAAAATTAATAAGGGTAGTTCAAATTTACAAATCAATGTACACTGATGTCCATAAATTAAGGATAATGCCAGCTCCGGCAAATAAAGGTTCAGAAACAAAACAAACGTGACTTATTCATAAAGCCCATTTATTAAACAAAAGATAAAGAAAAAATGATGGTGTATGTAGGATACTGTTAGCAATGTGAACTAAAAATACTTTAAAGGTCCATTAATTACTTGCCTTTCCTAAGTTTGACGTCATATTTTGCATTTCCATTTTAAGCCTGTTCAAGTTAAAGCGATTCAATTCATATCTAAGCCGAATCACTGACGCAAATTTCTTGTGATTACGTCATGTTTGGCAGACTGCCGTACGTCATATAATTAAACATAAAAGTCTCTAGTAGAGGGCGTATTTCGTAGAGGTTACAACCCGATATTTGAATATCAGCTTTTGACACGTGTATATAAGCCGTGGATACTTTCAGGAAATATAGGGGTGTATAGAGGTGATTGTATAGAAGATATGAGATGAGTATCGGTATTATTAGGTAGTGTCAAGCTGCTCTGTTCATCAATGCGTTTATTAAGAAGTCGGTGTCTAGTCTGATAAGATAACAAGATATTGTATTAAGCCTGCTAAAAGTAAGGTATTTTATATTAATTCAACATTTAAATCCCTTTTGATAGTCCATCACAGTACAGGAAATAGACTGTTTAAGAAATTGATTCAATGTAAAAACCCGGTATGCATTACTAATGTTACCAGTGAAGAATGAAGATATTGACATTATTGTTTTTAACTAATTTTAACTATTTTTTCAAATGAATAAATACTTTTATGTTATTGTTAAAAGGCTTGTCGTCTATACATTATTTTGGGATTCTTCAAGGGTTTTAACGTATACCTTTTTTTAACAAACATAGCTTTTATTGCACAGCTTTTTCTCTGCTATTCAAATATATATAATAAAAGAATTATTAGAATTGTTGACGCACATGTCTTACATGTACGCTGACAGATACCATTCATAAAAACTACGATTTTTGCTCCCTGGAGCAATTGTAAAAATATCTCTTTTAGAAAAACTTAATATTACGTGGTTGGTATGATGGTTAATATAGTGTATGTCTCCCATGCGATGAAATACAGTCCGTAAAACGGTTAGGCATGCTGAGTATCAAATTATCGAGCTGATCTTGGGGAATATTACTCCACTCAGCAAGCAATGCTCTCCCAAGTTCCGGTACACATGTAGGAGGTGGTTGACGGGCTGCAACTCGTCGGCCAAGCATGTTCCACATATGCTCTATCGGATTCAAGTCAGGTGAGAATGCTGGCCATTCCATACGGTTAATATCCTCAGATTGAAGGCATTCGTTTACGATGTTTGATCGGTGAGGACGGGCGATGTCATCCATAAACAAAAATTCTGCGCCCATGGCACCCCTAAACAAACGTACACGGAGTTCCAGAATGATGTCCCGATAAATGTGGCCGTTCATGGTTCCGATTTGAACATGCAGATCTGTTCTGGAGCCCAGTATAATTCCACCCCAAACGAGCAATCCTGCACCACTGTAACGGTGTAGTTCAATGATGTTGTCTTGGTGGAAACAGGTACCTGGAGTTCTTCATATGAAAGTCCGACGGGAATCAGACTGCAAGCTAAACCTGGACTCGTCGGAAAACATCACATAAGTCCACTGTGACGATGTCCACATTGCATGTTCTCTACTCCAGGCTAATCGCTGCCGACAGTGAGTTGCCGTGAGCTGAACACATCTGACAAGCCTGCGAGCATATAGACGAATATTTCCCAAATGTCTGTACACGGTTTGTCTCGAAACTGTGGTACCCGTGGCTAAAGATAGCTGACGAAACAGGTCGGATGCTGTGCTCCGTCTGCTTCTTTTGGCAGTTACTTCCAAATACCGGTCTTCATTTGGCGTTGTAACTCGTGGGCGACCTGTACTGTAAGTCTACTGACATTTCCATCATCTTGGAATCGTTGCCAAAACGTAGAGATGAAACTTTGGGAATTCCCAAGTTCCTCGGATACTTCCATCCGAGTACGCCCACATTCCAGGCGGCCGATAATTCTACCACGTAAAAAATCATCCACATGCGTCCTCTGTGTCGGTTATGGCACTGAGCGGATTACAGAACGCTTGTGAACAGTTTTACTTCTTTGCCACCATTCCTTATATACCCCTCTCTTACACTCTCGTCATTGTGACGTACTATCGGCGTCACCTGGTGGCTTCCTGTAATTTGTATATTATTCTTGAAGATGTGTGTGATAATTCTACAGATGAAATTTTTACTTTAGAGTTCGATTTCCGTGTGATTCTGAATTATCCTTAATTTATGGACGTGAGTGTATTTTAAAATGAAACTATTTACTTTAATAAACTATTTACTTCAAACGCAATTTAAACTTTTTATGATTAGATATTTGACACAAAGTATCCGCACGACTTTTGAAAGTACTTTAAGAGTAAATAGAAGTTAATTTAATGTCTGAGATTTTGGTAAAAAAGGCTATAAGTTTTATTTCAAAATTCCAATGTAATAGCGGCAAAAATGATTGTTAGTTTGTATGTACCTATGGGTATCTACATTTAAAAATAAAGAATTCTTCGTGATGTTTAATGTGCAAAAGTCTTTAAAAGTTTTAATATTTTTATTATATATAATATTTAAAAAAATATTAAAGCAAAGTTCCTGTGCAATAATAAAGCACTTCCTTGAACTTGAATCTGTTATAGTTTTACTGTAATAATTCAAAAATATATTTACCTATGGCTTTAAAAAATATTTCACTTAAAACTGAAACTTTTCATGTGAACTCGAATTCAATTTTGTATAATTATACTTATTAATTAGCTATTAAGGTTGATTGTTATGCATGATTAAGAAAAAAAATAATGATTAGGTGTATTCAGGATGATTTTAAGATAATTTGAACAAAAAAATGGAGAAGCCTGAACAAGTGGAGGACGGAAGGGGGGTACTGCTGTCAGGAAGTCCGTGGCCTATCTCGGGCTGTCTTGCAAATCATAATGATGATGATGAATAAAATATTTACAACATCATTTTTAAAACCTAATAATTAAACGAGATCCAACCGAGTAACACGCATATACAATTTTTCTCAGAATAAAGTTATTGCATTGAAGAATCTAAATTTTTGTCATTTATATTAATGTTTAATTTTAATTGAAAATTTGCATGTTTGCATTGCGTTACACGAACAGCAGTTCAAAATCCCATGAAGAATAGTCTTTTGAATACATTACTCGATTTTAAAAATTACTCTATTTTTAAAGTGTATTCGGTGTGCGTAAAAATCCTTAAATTCGAATGAATTTTTTATCAATGATTATCAAAAAAAAAAGGAAAAGCATAAAGTTTTCTTACAGGTAAATAATCTTTTTACTTCCTTGCATAATCATAAAAGTTTCTATGATGTAAACAAATATCTCAGGCAGCCAAAGGCATCGCTAACTTTTTGCTAACGAGACATTTGGGAGACATCATCTGATAAAAAATGAATTTTATGAGGAAAATATAAAGCTTTCACGAATGAGTACACATGATTTACCGCGATATTTTATTTTTACCTGCAATCTATTGATTTTTATAGAATCAGATAAAAATTTACTGAGACGTGTATATATATATTTTCATTTGAATGGTAAGCGTGTTAAAATGTACTTAAAGGAATAGACATGTATTGAATTAAATGACACGAAGTAAACATTCTATTATATATTTTTTCAATTCATGATTAGTTCCCAATTTTTTCATATATCTTGTTCAGTATACCATATACATGATAATAATGTATATGGTAGACTGAACAAGATATATGAGAAAATTGGGAACTAATCAGGGGTTGGAAAAATATATAATTAGCCGGTCAATGGCCTTCAATGCCACAGTCTTTGGGTTCGAATTCTACTCCTAACATGGACGTTTGTAGCCGTTCGTAACCGTTCGGAAATGAGCAGTAGGTCCCAGTCTAGCCCTCGTGTAGCAAAAGAGACTTTAGTTCTGTAAAGCAAACCAAACTTATTTCCGATTAAATACTCTGCAATAATCACAGGTAAATAGTCTAGATCAGTGGTCCCAAACCCCCGGGCAGCGGACAGCTACCGGTCCGTGGATCAAATACTACCGGGCCGCCCAAGGAACATTAAATTATTTCGATTTTATTTACTGTGGTATATTTCTCTCGGGTTAGTGCGACTTTGTCGAGTTTGTGCTAATTTATACCTTTGTAACAAAAGAAATCTTGAAACTATTTTAAATTAGTTTATTGTTTATTAAACATTTCAAGATTATGAATTAAAATTGCTGTCATAGCCCCCCTCAGCGGGCTGCGGTAAAATTATCAAACGTTGACCGGTCCGCGGCGATTAAAAGGTTGGGGAGCACTCGCTGGTCTAGATTATAGAACACCTAAGTACTGACATATCATTGGATATATAAATAATTTTAGGACCCTAAATAGGTTTACAAAATTGACATACGAGTACATTAATATTTCAGATGTTAATCTACTGGTATCTAACACAAGGACTTTTGTAATTACACCATCATTTTCTTCTTTAGCTGTAAGACATACACATTCTAAGTAACCACTGTGGTTTGATTTCATTTTTCATTTTTCTATTTCATTTCAATAAATTTTTAAATTCTATAGAACTTCTGGAGTCGAATTGATAAATAAAAATAGTAAAACATCAATCTCTTTTTTTTTCGAAAAATATTTTCACGATCATAGAAGCCAAGCAGTAAGAAGATGTCCACAATCCATAAACCTTGATAGTTTTTCTTCTCAGGATACTGCTTTGAGAATGATAAACGGGCTAGTTATGTACCATGGCTTTTCCACTTTGCTGTAAAAAGGAATATTTATTCAATTTAAAGTCTTTTTTGTGTTAGAAATATTAAATTGTGCTCAATTATATTTTATTGTTCAGAGTACATTGAATAATAAAAATATAATTTTTTTCGTAAAGTAGGCTGATCAGAACCAAAATATTTATTCTTTAACTCCTTTAATTAAAACTCCGAATCCTTCCCCGGTTATATGAGTCTCAGGAAATGCCTACTGCTATTTTGAAATGGGTGGCAGATGAATTCTGATTTCTATACGTGAGGGAAGGTCGGCCCTTTTAATTTCAAATCCATGAGTGGAACAAATATATTGAATAGTTAGAGAGCTTTAGAAAATAATTTTACTAGGCTGATAACTATAAACTAACCAGAGAAAAACTATAATTGACTAGAAAGATAATATGAAAGATGAGTGAAAAATTTTGAAAAACTTAAATTTGTGATATGGGACAATTTGACTCATATCCTAGTTTTTATGTTTTGCTACAACGTACTTTTAATGCATATAAATGTTCAAAATTGTTAACGCTTCGAACACGTGTTCAGAGTCTTTTCTACCCTGACGCCACAAACAAACTTTTCAGTCAAAATGTTCGAGTTTTCAGATATGTATATCATAGGCCATCCACGTTTCGGAAATAGACATTTTAAACATTCAAAAACATACTTTTTGTGAAAATTCCTTATTATCTCGTTTTTTAGTCTTTATTGTCTGGTCCAGAATTCGAAAGTATTAGATAGTTGAGGGAAAAGACTAGAAAATCAACTAAAAGAAATATCTATAGTTGATGAGGTTAATATACACTGAAGTGCCACTGAATATGGGACATCTACCTAGTAACGAGTTGGGCCTCCTCTGGCCTTTATAACGGCTGCCACACGACGAGGCATAGATTCAACAAGTTTCTGGAAACGTTCCACGGGAATGGCTTGTCAAATATTGGCTAAAGCTGTCCATAATTCAGTAATGTTCTTTGGTGCAGTGTGATGGCCTTTCACGCCTTGTTCCAAAACATCCCAAAGATTGTCAATAGGATTTAATTCTGGGCTTCTAGGTGGCCAATTCATGACAGAGAAGTCAGAGAAATGCTCATCCAACCAGCCAGTAGCCAACCGGGGCTTGTGAGAGGTACAGTTGGCTTGCTGGAAAACTCCATTACCGTGCGGATAACAGAACAGCACAAACGGATGGAGGTGATTACCCAGCAACTCTGGTACCAACCTCCCTCAACCCCCCCACGAAAGGAGGTTGGTCCCCTTTCGTGTACCAACCTCCCTCAATGCAATACGTACCGAATTGCATTGAGGGAGGTTGGTACACGAAACAAAGATCCCAAACTGTGCCACGAAAAAACACCCCAGACCATGATTGAGCCACCATGCCCTTGTACAGTTCCAGCCAGGCATGCAGGATACATGGCTTCATGAGCCTGACGCCATATTCTTAGCCTCCCGTCGGTGGAAGTAGTCGGAATCGAGACTCCTCACTCCATGCTACTCGTTTCCAGTCCTCTACACTCCAGTCTCTGTGCTCTCTTGCCCAGGCAAGACGTGCAGCCCGATGGCGAGTATAGAGCAATGGTTCCTGTCGTAGGTCGACGGCTACCGAAACCCATACGGTGAAGCGATCGTTGCACAGTCCGTTTACTGACTGTACGATTGGCACCGCCATTAAACTGGGTGGTAATTTGAGCTAATGTTTGGCTTCGCTGGCTACGTTCAATACGCCTGAGCCGTCTCTCACCACGCACTGTCAAGGATAATTGTCCTTTGCAGTTTGCCCGATCGCTAGTTTTTTTCCCATCATCCATGTATTCTTAGTATACTCTTGACACTGTCGACCTTGAAAATCCTAGCTGTCTGACGATTTCGGAAATTGAATGGCCCATGCGTCGCGCACCTACGATTTGTCCGCGATCGAAGGCGTCTAAATCAGGCACTTTACCCATACTGGCAATTCCAACAACTAATTCAGAACAACCACAGTACGCGCTATATATGCAGTTACCACAGCTCCCTCACTTGAGCATACATGATGCGCAGCGCTACACAATTTGCATAGGCTTTGCTATCCCTAATTCAATGGCACTTCAGTGTATGAAGATGCCATAGCAATGGATAATGAGGAGCTTATAGGTAAGGATCATAGGTATTTAAATAAAGATTTTAAAGCTGGCAGCACCAAGTACATTTTAGCTGAAGAATACTCAGACAATTTCAAAATAAGACAATGAAAATGAACCTTATTAAACTCTACAAATTATCATTTAGAATATAAAAAATTAAACAAAAGTTATTGAATCTAAAAGTAATCGATTTCTATTGAATTTTCGAAGATCTTAGTTGATGTGGTATGAAGTGGAAGATCGGAGATTTCAAAAATATTACAACTGAACAAAACTAAAAACACCTCGAGAAAAGATAAAATTATCAACTTTGTCCCATTGAAAAAGTCTGAAACCTGTACCTGCCCAGTTACCCGTAGTAAATGGATATGAGAATCATGTGACGAACTTATCGTGAACAGTTTGTTTACTAAAATATAAATTGCTTTTTTATCCCGCATAACTACAATATAAAATGTTTATTCCATTAAAAATATGATGAATTATATCCTTGTGAGCCAGAAAAAATTGACCAGAATTTATCGAGTCGGTATGTATTTTCTCGGTTTATTAACAAAGTAGAGATTTATGGCTAGAAACTTCCAACTAAATATTAATAAAATTGCATATTAAATATTTACTCTCCAGCCCTACTGTATTCTCATTACCTGCGAAGCAAGGAAACTGAAGCTCATTAGTGAATATGCATCGATTTTTAAGTATAGCTATATTTTATTTTCTAATCATGCAGCTGAAAGTTGTATGATGAGTAATTATAAGTATTACCTCTAACGTTTTCAGTTATGGCTCTCCAGTCATCTATGAGCCTTAAGAGACTGTTGAAGGAAATAGCTCGCTGACGGTAAACATTCAAAGTATGATTAGTGAATCATCGGTATTTTGTCAATAAATATATATAATGAACAGGGTATCTTAAATACACCTTTCCGGAGTGCAAGACGCAATAAATACTTTAAGCGAACATTGCCAATTGCTCAATCAAAATCCTTCATTAGCATATTTTGAACAATGTTTTGTGTTTCGACATCTGTGAAGTGGTCACATATTACAGAATTTACTGTTAATAAGAATAAAAAATATATGAGGCTATTTTCTATATATTCAAGTGCGAATATTTTTAAATACTTGGTTTAATATTAAATTTTACAAGACATTCTTGGGTTGTCTTAGGACCATCCAAGAATTTGGGTAATCAAGATAAAAATATCTTTTCAGTATTCAAATAATTTTCATTGTATAACTTAGTTTTAACACAAGTGCATCACTCATCGTGTCACTATAATTTATATTTTTTTAATGATCTTAAATCAGTCTTTGAAAACTTTTAAAAATATACCTGGGGGAAGTGAGAAATTTTCAGAGCTTTGTAATTGCTTTAATACATACATCCAAATCTTGGCAGCAAGGAAACTATTTAAAAGTTCCTATTAAAGTGGATGGTAAAAACACTTACAAAAAACTCGTTGAAGTTTGGTAAGAAAAAGATAATTTCATTTTTATTTTTATAAGTTATTTTCAATTTTTTTTACGCATTACTTTAAATACTACTACATATGAAAAAAAAACATTTACTCCTATATGCTCTGAATAGAAGAGTTTTTATAATTTACCAAATGGGTGGAATGAAAACTCCGATTTGATGTACAAGTATAAGAAAAGAAACTCGACAAAAAAAGCTTGAATTTATGACCATATATATACAGTAAATTTAAATGTTAACGCCCTTTTATACTAGAAATTCCTGAGATCTATTTTCGTCACGAGGCCACTGAAATAAATTCCCTTTTTATCTAAGTTTATCGTGTAATTCATGATTTGAGGACAAAAAGCAGTTTAACTTTATGGACTTTAACGTTTATAACAATTCTAAGGCTCCCCTGAATCCCTAGGAGACTTCTATAATTAGTAAAGGAAAAAGTATAGTCTCCCCCCCCCCGAAATTAAAAATGCAATCTCTATAATGGTAATATTTATTGCACGTAATGTTGGATCCTCTACGAGGGTCCTACTGAAATTTTTGAGGTACGGCTAAAGGGTACAAGTTAAAATTAACAATTCTTAGGAGTTTTCAAAGTAGTTCCTTTCAAGATCAATGCACATTTTTAGGTGAATTTTCCAAAGATTAAATACCTCAAGCCATCCATTTCTTGGAAGAGATGAAAAATATACTTTTATAGCCTCATCAATCTCATCTTCGGAACAAAAACAACGCCTACGTAATTTTTCTTAGATTAAAAAATAGCCAAAAGGCACACATAGTAAGATCAGGAGAATAGGGTGGATGTTCTATCCGTTTGATGTTTTCTTGTTCAAGAAATTCGACTGTAATCCTTGTTGTATGAGAAGATGCATTGTCGTGGTGAAGCATGAGCCCCCTGATATTCACCTTTTGATGAATTTGTTGGTAACCCGGATCTTTACACTTCCCATTTTATAGTAATGCTGATTCACACTGTATGGCGTCAGTTTGAAAGAGTGAGATCACAACTCCGTTTTGGTGTTTTTCTCTTTTTTGTGTATCGATACTAACACCTTCAATCGATATCTAAATGGTATGTAAGTACTCAGATATAAAAGGGGAGTACATACTTGACT
Organism: Dolomedes plantarius; assembly: GCA_907164885.2. NCBI lineage: Eukaryota > Metazoa > Arthropoda > Arachnida > Araneae > Dolomedidae > Dolomedes > Dolomedes plantarius. Next base: position 14,783,838 of record OU015500.1, on the reverse strand, counting down.
ACGAACATTGGGAATTTGTTATTACCTTGACTTGTATATGATTTAAATATGCTTATATATGTTTTCAAGGGGATCTCAAGAAACCCTGGGCAATTCCATCATCAAGTTCCAGCTCTGCTCTTAATTCTAGGACTCTCTGTAAAAAACCACTTTGGGTCTTTAGCTGTCTTGGTACATTTCATAAAAGTTCCAAAACGGTACATTTAGTCTGATTAACTTTTCGGAAAGTATTAGAGCCCTCTCTTCCATAATTGACTTAATGGGTCTAGTATTAGTCAGGAGTAGCAGTGAGTCGATGGGAGAAGTCTTCACTGCACCAACGATCAGCCTGAGGGCCTGGTTTTGTATTAATTCAGTTTATCGATCAGGTTCTCTCAGGCAGAGATAAGAACCTCACAACAATAAGTGATAACAGGTAAAATAAATGTTTTATAGGTGTTTTCCAATGTAGTGCGGGCACACCCCCAATGACAACCCGCCAGGCGTTTAAGGATGTATAGGAGTTTTTCAACCTTTTCGATCACACTTTCAATATGCAGTTACCAGCTTAACCTATTGTCAAAGACAACTCCTAGGTATGAGAATCTATCTGTATGCAACAACTCTTGGTCTCTGTAAACCAACTTTGGTCGGATGTTTTGATGCATCAGTTAAAAAGACAGCACTGCAGACTTTCCAAGGTTCACTATTATGTTGTTCTCTTCTCACTATTCAGATAGAACCCTAAGAGCTCTATTTAAGAGCTTTTCTGTCTCTTGGTTTCCATTTTTCTTTGCAGCTTGGGTTCACATAACCAGATCATCTGCAAACAGAAGGCACTCCACTCCGATTGTCCTCAGGGCCAAAATCAGATCGTTTATATAAACATCAAAGAGTGAGCAGCTACTCTCTTCTCCTTGGGGCAATCCGGTCTGGAGAATAAAGCTTTTGGAGGTTGAATGTCCGAAACGGACTTTACAGCTTCTCTGGCCCAGGAATGAAGAAAACCAACGCAGCATTTTACCTTCTACTCCAATTTCTTGGAGTTTCCGAATCATATTTTCTCTCCAGACGGAGTCATATGCAGATTTAAAATCAATATAAATTGCTGACAAGACTTCCCTTTCATCAAGAGAATCTTTAACCTTTTGGCTCAAATGAGCCACTTGATCAGCCGTGGACCTATTCTTACGAAAACCAGCTTGTTCATGTCTGAGTAAATCATTAGTTTCAAGGAACCAGTTCAGTCTATTGACAACCATGCGTTCCATTAATTTGGCTATAGTGCTAGTGATTGAAATGGGCCTGTAGCTTCCAGTATTAGAAGCATCTTTGTCTTTTTTTAAGATAGGAACTATCGTAGCCCCTTTCCAATTTACAGGCACTATTCCTGTCCTCCAAATGTGATTGAAAATCTTTAGAAGAGTTCCTTTTGCATTATTACCAAGATGTTTAAGAAACTCAGAATGAATTCCATCATGTCCTGGAGATCTGTTGGTTTTCAGGTAATTCAGACAAAAGATGAACTCCTCTTCAGTGAAAGGTAAATCAAAAATATTCTCTGTGTCTGCCAAACGATGAGTCTGAGGTGGAGACAGTTTACACGTGTCCCTTTTAAGCGTAAGCTCCTTTTTTCTGTGATTGGCAGTACGAGTTTGCAAAAGTATTAGCAATATCTCGATCAGAAAAGAATTCTCTGCCTTGGTAAAGGATTGGTATCCTGTTAGGGGTAGCTTTAAAGTTCGTTAAATTAGAAATAAATCTATAAGTCTTTAAACTGTCTTCTTTATATTTTCTATGAAGTTGTTAAAAGTCTTTCGTTTTGCCACGAGGAGGTTTCTCTTAAATATTGCAGCCTGTTTCCTCCACATTTGAAGATCGACCGGCCTCTTCACGATCTCAGCTTTTTTCCTCAGCCGATCTCTCTTCTCCTTCATTGCTTTGAGTTCCTCGGACCAAAATAACTTGTAATTTCCAACTCTACCTCTGGGTATGCACTTTTTGCACAATTAATCATTCACTTGTTAAAACGTTTTATCAGTTTATCGGGTGGCTCGTAAAAATCATAAGCTCTATCCATCAGCGATTCTTCAATCATCGATGTAAAATTATGCCACTTAGCTTTCTTAAAATTCCAAGATATCTTTAGCGATCGCTGGTTGGTTCGATTGAGTGAGGTCATTTCAAATGTGGCGATAACCTGTCTATGACCCGAGCCTGGATCCTCAATAACATTTCGATGAGTGAACTGGACAAGTTCACTCGAGACACAGAGTTGATCATGGGTGGTTCCAGTCCCATTGTAATGCAGGTACGTATGTTGGTCCGAAGATTGGTAAACAGGATCTAAAGGGCTGGAGTTTAAAAGGTCTATTACTTCCTTGCCGGTTGCATTAGTATTCTGATAGCCCCATCTGGGAGAGTGTGCATTAAAATCACCAATAAATATTGCTTTCTTAGAAATGGGTATTAGAGAAAGGTCAGGCTTAGTGTCCGGTGGAATATACAGAGCATATATGTCCAAAAACGTGTCCAGAACTCCAAACCCTTATTCCCACAATATCATATTTGTCCTGGGTGTCCCCCATCTCTTTAATGTTCTTAATATCCTCAGTGAGGTCGTTCTTGACACCAACAAGAATTCCACTCGCGAATTGTCTGTATTTCGGGAGAATATGTAAAGAGTATCCTGGAAATCTAAAGAAGTTCAGGGTCTCTTGTGTGAGATTTGCCTCCATGATCGTGAAAATATCAACATTGTGGCTGGCAAGAGAATGTAGGATCTCGGATTTCTTACATTGTGACAGGCCACCTGCATTCCATTGTAGAACACTCAGCCTACATGAAGCCCCGCATAGGTGATCACGCTTAGAGTGACGCTGCATGACGAAAAGTTGTAGATCTTTTAGCAGTAGAAGACGTTGCCCGGGGTGCACCACGTGGAGGTAGATCTACATTCGCAGACCTTATTGTAGACATTGAAGAAGACATTGTTCTTCATTTAGCCCCTTTTTAAAATCATAGAAAATCATAGCTCAATAATGCTCTCACGTCCATTCCCTTTCCTGTTCTTACAAAATGTATTCTACGATAGCTAAATTGCAGTTGTTGCCACAAATTATCATCTGCTGACATATAAGAGTTGAAGATTAAATATTCGACCAGTAAAATATTTTGGCGCATATCCTCTGCTCCTGTCTAAAAAATTTCAGTGTTATCCTCATATGAACTAAGAATTTATTGCAAGCAAATTATTCCTAAAAATAATGAAATTTCTATACAAGTAATATTCTCTGACATTCAAACATACCTACATTTAATATTTTGATTTTGAGCTATCGCGTTCATTATCATACTTCGAATAAGTAGAAAAAAACCAACCATAGCCCTGACATTCAAATATCGTGTCAATATAATACATCAAACATATTTTACAACAGGCTTTGTAGATTTACTCAAACTCAACTAAAATTCATTAAAAATATTTTATCCATATTTAATTTAATTACTCACTTGTATAAAATTTCATTTCATCTTCAATTATTTGAAGGTGGTCTAACTGCATTCTTGTTCATTTTGAGTTACAGAGCCTTAAAGTCTAATGAGTGCTGAGAAATGACTTTTGAAGTCTAATTTGTTATGCCCTCTGTTGGCAGCAGAAAGAAGCTGGAGGTGTACCACTTTAAAAATAAGATAGAAATGAGTCGTATGAACATAAAACTGACATTGTCAGTTCGAGTGTCAAACTAGATTTTTGTAACAAGTGGAGTTGGACCACTATCCAAATAAGGCCTTAATTTGGTAGTGATCCTAATGAGATCATATTGTTTCAAAGGACTAACATGATGTTCGGTTTTCTGTTCTTTTCTTAACAAACAGACATTTGATTATCTTAATTTTAAAAGAAAACCATAAAAACTAGAAAAAAATAAAGTCAAACAATGGATGCAAACTGTATGACACAAGTTATTACAAGATATTGACATAAAATTTTTTCCCTTCAGAAAGACGGAAAAAAATATCGATTTTGAAGGTATCTTTTGATATGAATTTTTATTTCCTAAATGATATTTTGAAGTATCTCATTTATAACCTTCCATAACCATTCTAATTTCTTTTTTTTTTTGTCATAACTTTTATAAAAATCAATAAACCATATGTCTGGTTTGATAGACATTCAATATTTCATTTCATCTTTTTATTTCACTCGTCTGTCTATTTCCTCGCATTAAGAAATAAAAATTGTTGTCATACATTTATATTCATTTTTCATTTTCCAGTATAATATCCCCATATAATATATTCCCAGTGTAATTACTAAAAGCTGTATTATTGACTGCACACTTTTAAAACTTAATTAGCGTAAAATTTTTCCTTATATGATTATAATGTAGAATGTAATCAGGAATTTTTATGCATAAACTTGTTTATTAATTTCAAAATCTGAATTTTTTTATTTCTTAATTATTCGGAAAAGTAATTAATGTATAAAAATAAAAAGATAACTATACATAAAATTTCGAAATTGAATCTTTAATGTAAAAAATATGAAGAAAATGTCAATGCATATAAGAATAACAATAAGTATTCCTTTAGGCATTCCCTATTAAAATAGTTTGGCTCATATTCTAAAATGAAAGATGATTGCTCTTTCTCTATGCTGTTCCACTGATACCCTGATATTACCTGCCTTTGTGTTAATTTTTAGTATTTCTTTTCGTATGTTTTTGGAAACAAGGAAAAAATAAAAATATTGAGAAAGATTTTGAAGGTAATTGCTTATATATATATATATATATATATATATATATGTCAGTGAGGTAGAAAATACTTTTCAGTTTTATTCTAGAAAAAAAATTTTAAACACAAAGTATTAACTTTAAATGTTGAAAACATGAATGTTTAATGAATACAAAATGTAGTACTACTTTTTTGTATATTCAGACTTTTCTATATTATTTATGACCATGGTTTTAGCTAACACTAGAGAACTATTAAAGTAAAATATTTATATAAAAAGTTGATGATCCAGTCTGAAGTTGTAAAGCACATTTAATGTCAAAGTCATTTCCTGTTGGTGAGGTTGAGGGTTCGATTCTCGTTGTTCCGATGCAAGTACGGACAGGTTGAGATATAATATAGGGAAAATGTTTCCTGTGACTTTTGGCAAAGATTTTCCCATTACCAAAAATTATTGGTAGTGCAAGAAGGAACATAGTGTAACATTGATGAATTCATTGACTGACATTGTTTTCAGTATCTTCTGGGTTATTGATAAAGGATAACAAAATATTTCCAATAATGAGACAAATAAATCTTAGATTATTTAGTTGCATTAAGCGTTATATTTAGTACATAACTACACACAGACATATTTAAATAGTGTTCATTTTAACAAAGAAATCAATAGGACACATAATATAGGGAGAGTAAATGTATATCAGCCTATACTAATTCAAAACTGGTAAGCTGCTGAAAGAATCAGGTTAGTGTTGTTGCTATTCTTAATGACACTTGGCCGGGAAGTTTCAGACCAGGTCCATATTGGATTTGCGGGCTGAAGCCAATAGAGACCTGGACAATTTTTAAGTGTGGCTTCGGTTGAAAATAGCACCACAAGGGTCGGAGTTTGATTTGGCTCAGTGCCACCACAATTTTGATTGAATAACCTCAGAGGCGAGATATGGTCTGGATCGTACCTTCTATCACCCACTGATTTCCTCTGACCATCCCTTTCCGGTCTACTGATTTCATGTTCCTCCATCCGGCCTAGACACAAAGGTATTTAATGGTGCTTGTCGGGATTCGAACCGAGCACCTTCGGCACCTTCGGCACCGAAAGCCGACTCACAACCACCATGTTTCCTCGGGCCAACCAGATTAGAGTAAATAATCAAAGATGAACATTTCTCGAAGATTAGTGATAAATGTAATATTCTAACAAATTTAAGTTCAATTCACAGAAAAACTCTTTTATTGTATAATTAAAATTTACAAATATATTTTAATGATTTTAAAATAAATTAATAAAAAAGAACATAAAATTAATCCGAGGTTTTATATTACAAATTAAGAAAAATATTAATAATTCTTGTGTAAGATTCTTAATCATCAACTATGTTTTCTATAAGTTATTACCTTTTATAATTTATTTGCCGTAGATTTTAACAAAAATAAAATCCATATTCCATTAAAGAAACTGTCTTTGACTCTTTATTAGACTTTTTAAAAATGATTACCTTTGCTTTATATACTTGATCAGTTTAAAGAAAATTAGGATATATAGGAAGAAGCTTACATATTTTTGTACAACTATAATAAAAGGCAGGATTAACTGAAAGTTACTCAGGATTAACTGAAATACTCCGGATTAACTGAAAGTTGTCTTTCAACTTTCCTTATTGAGAGGAGTTGAGATTTTATAATATCTATGTAGAATATTTTCATATTCATTTCCAACAGAACTAAATATCTATGTCTTTACAAATCTACTGCACATACAGGATTTATTTATTTTGCATTCTTAAATTACAATATATTTTATTCATGGAAAATCGGAAGAAATTCTCCCAAACTATTGCACGCCTTAAGTACAGGAAGAAATCGTGCAAAAATCAATTTGTGGCAGTTGCTCCGAAGAATATATATACTGAATAATTCATCGCCCTATCTCTCAGAACCATTACCTTCGCGAACGAATTTAGTTTTCACTCTGAAAAGACATGAGACATACATCGTTACTTGATATTGGAAATCCATCCATAACGAAGAAGTAGATGACTTGGGTATGGCGAATAATTTCTATCCTCCTTTTTCTAACTATACGACATTAAATTTAGTTTTACACGTCCTTATATTTATCTTAAAAATTGTAGGCTCTTAATATGCGCTTGTTAAAAACGCATGAGTAATTTCTAGTACGTGTTATCATATTTTTTTATTAAAAACAAATAAGATTATTACAGCTTTTAATTTATGAAAATTATGTATTATATTTAGCTGTGGGTAGAGCCATAAAAATTAAATGACTTTTTTTTTAAATGTTTCTTATTCGAAAATGTATTAACGAGTATACAAAATCTTCTTCTTGATGTATAAACAAATGATTCAATTTTCTTAAAAGGGATTGAAGTTCCCATTATGATGAATATTTTTTCATAAAATATCTATAAACCACATGATTACTATGTAAACTTAATTTCAGGTTATCTCGGTTGAGGTCATCTTTGCCACGTTTATACAAACAAACACACACACACACACACACACACACACACACACATACATACATATATATATATATATATATATATATATATATATATATATATATATATATATATATATATATATATATATATATGTGTGTGTGTGCTAATGTTTATGAGTATAAAACTACAGTTTTTTACCCTTCTAACTTGAAAATACTTTAAATAGGCAATTTCACTGGTCATTAAACGTTTCCAACTTATGAGTAAACTTTTACACTTCTGATGACATGATTACACACTTATGATGATGATTATACGTCTATCATGAATAAAAAAAATCCAAAAACTAGAAAATAATAGCTTTAAATGTTTTAAAAAATGAAAGTAAGTTTTCAGTAAACTTTTTCTTAAGTATTGTTAAACGTCTCTTTTTAATCATACAGCTATTTAAAAAATGTAATATTATGAAATATTTTTATAATAATATTTGACTGAAAATAAAAACGAGAGTATTTTATTTTGATTACCAACATAATTATTATAAAAGTTTAAATATATATGTTATTATTCAGAAATTGCAATATTTATAACGATGTATATGCTTATATAAAATGCTAACTCTCAGGAACTTTAGATCCGAATAAAAAAGAAAATAATCATAAATATTTTGGAAATATTTCTGATAAAATTACTCTCTTGTGCCATAACATAAAAATTAATTCAAATTTGCATATCTTACTTGGCATAATTATTTATGACAGATTTGAATTTCCAAAATGTACCGTTTTAAAGCATTTTAACTTATATATTGTCGGAAAAATATAATGTAATACAAGCCAATTAATTTATTGATTTTCTTCGAATAATTCTATCATTCACCATCAAATAGCATTAATGAAGAAGTGCTCTACTGACATTTATTATATTAAATTGTTACGGCAAAGATCTTTTCATCAACAAGCTTTCCGAGGGAGTAAAATCAAATACTCATATTAAAGGCAATTCAAAAGTTACTATGAGTCAATTTATGTAACAGGAAATGCTGTTTTTGAGTACTATGGATTATTTCAATTTAATACAATTCTACATATAATAATATGCATACAGAAATTGGATTTTCTTTTTCTCTTCCTATCTGTTTCTATTACATAAATATGTTTGTTCGTGTGTGCATGTTTAAAAAAGTAAATATATTTGATACACGTACTTGTTTTTTATTTATTTTAAATTATATGTGTTCCTTTATTTAAAATAAATAAAGGGAAATGCTTAAAATAAATTAGAGAATTATTTTAAACAAAAAAAATCGCAGAAAAAAGTATAGTGTTAGAAACATAGCACTCGTTCATACGAGTGTACTAGATAATTTAATTTATAAGTAAAATAACTATTCACTTCATTGTATATCGATATATACCACTAGCATATATATATATATATATATATATATATATATATATATATATTCATATTCATTCAAATAATCTCTTTTACAGATGATTGTTAATAACTGGTGTCCAAATCGTCAACTAGATAAAATAATATAATGCCGTCTAACTCTGTTACGGATCCACCATACTTGAATTCATCAAGTAACAACAGTGAAGCATCTGCTAGAGGTGATGCCAATGATGTAGTGTTTATTTTGACCAGTTCTTTTCTTATATTCACTATGCAATCAGGTACTACTGGATGTCTACTGCATGATTTCATTTTATTCCTTAAAAATATGTGAATTTTAGCTTCCATTCTTATGTGATTTATAGAGAATAAGCTACTTCTACCCTACCTTTGGATATGTATATCTTGAAGTGGCACTCTAAATAATTTCATTCAAACATAGTTCTTACATAACAACAATGTTTATTTAAATATTTGCACATGCAGATTTTGCTTTTCAACATAAAGCATACGTACTACTAGCACGAGATATAGCATTCATGCAAGAGAAATACAATTCAATATATTCACTTGTATAACTACTCATTCAAGAAACATACACTTTGCAATACTCACAGATACTTTGTAAGTCAACCAACAGTGCTGCCACGTAAACTTTGGGCCTAACAAGAACTCGCGTAGGTTTGAAGCAACCTAGCTATGCATCCAGCGGCTGCTCGCAAAACTCAACTATTATTAAATCAGACTCTAAACCTAGCTCCAGCTCGATACTTTGTTTCGCCAGCACTCCTCCTCCTTTCAATTCTCCTCACTTCGTCAACTTTGGCAGATATGCATTACATCCTGCGGGGAGTACTTCGAAAGACAATAAGGTTCATTTTTGCAAATATATAGTACTGTAATATTTCTGTGATCAGTCACCTTACTTATCGGTCACACCTTGTAACATAAATAAGTCTGAATATGTGACTTTAATACAATCATTCTGAGTTACCTACAATTACTAAACACTGATAACCTATAATTACTAATTTTTAAACACAGTAATTTAATGTAATATCTATAATTACTAAATATACAGGTAATATTTTTAATTACTGAAATATAAAAATTAGTCGCACTTGTTAACTATAATTACTAAAGCACTAAAATATTAAAGTGCATTAAAATTCTTCAGATTATTTCCCGGTTTAGTTACAGGATTGAATTTATTATTACAAAGTAAAGAATTAAATAAAAGCAATAATAGTTATATTCCTGTTATCAAATTGTAGTATTTGTGTCATATATTATTTTTCATCGTAATAAGATTTCATCTAATTAAAAATTTGTTATCTTTCTCAAGGTTATGCTCTTCTAGAATCGGGAATTGTATCAAGAAAAAATGAAGTGAATATCTTAGTGAAGAACGCTACTAATGTCTTGATCGGTGGCATAGCATATTGGGTATTTGGTTTTGCACTTAGCTTTGGAACCTACTATTCGGACATGTGGATATCTATTGGTTCTTTCTGTACAACTGCTGGAACGAATGAGATGGGTATCGTTTATTCGAAATTCGTTTTTGAGGTGAGTCACCTGAAGATGATCATAAAAATATACTGTTCTTATAATTCGTTTTTAGGTTTCACGCAAAAAGTGTATTAAAAAGAATGCAGTTTCTTGCAAATATCATTATTTCCAAAAAATATTACTTTATTCTCCTTCTTTAAAAAAGTAATTTACTGTTTTGAATTAAATGGATAAGGAAATATTATTCTTTGAGTTCTACAAACTTATAATTAATTAATAAATTTATCCACGATAAGCCAAATTTATTAATATTTCTGAATATTTACTTTCCTCAAAAAATGGAGTAAGAATATAATATTTTTACCTAAAAAAATTACGAGATGCCAAATTTTCACAAGCGTTATTGATGTATCTGTTGCATAGCTATATAAAATTGAACTTTTGGACAGAGAGTATTTAAAATGACACTGAAAAATTAAAGCAGTAAACGTCTTAAATGAAACATCACCCAAAATTTCTCTTAAATTCATCTATTGAGGTTACATTTACTTGATTTATAATTCGGAAGATAACTCAGCACAGATACCTGCATTCAATGGAACGTAGCAGTTTCATAGGAGAAATTGTTTACAAACTTAAAGAACAATTTTCAGGTTGAACAAGAAAACGTGGGTGGACATGGAGATTCTTAGAAACGTTGGAGTAAAAACTGCTTAGTTTAATTTTCCATGGATTGCGATAGTGCATGAATAGTTTATTAAGCCTTTATGAATATGTACTTGGATCTTTGTCCTATGGAGAATCACTAAACTACTGAATACTTTGCGATGTCAGAACAAATATAAGAGTATTCCCTCAAATACATCAATTGAAATAGAAACAGCCCGACTATAAATATTATTTGAAATGCTTATAAAATTGTTCAAGACCTGTGTATGTACAGAGTGTTTCAAATGTGTCGGTAATGGTTGCAAAAATCGTCAGCTAGAGATCAAATTTTAATGATTTATTTTTAGGATTTTCTAAATGTAATACAACACTTAAATATTCAAAAAACAAAGTAAAAGTTCAAATGACCCCCTATACAAATTTTGTAGACGTATGTATCATGTGTAATAAATTTCAACCTGAGACAAAATCAGAGGTAACTACAGCATACGCTACAATAATTCTGGCTTTCAAACTCTTGTACGTCGTTTGAAAAACAGTATCAACTTACTTTTTTCTGATTTACTTTGCTCAGTAAGGTATATGACACCCTTCCTAGGTCATTTGTGAAACTTGAACGAATGCCCTACACAATTTTACCAGAAAGATGCACATTTCCTGCTGACTTTTAAATACTATTACTACAGAAACACCTCTTTCCACTACTCTTGTTGACCACTCAGATTAAGAGCCTACTAGTAGGTCCCTTTTGTGTAAAAATTTCTCAAAGCCATTGTTACCTTGAACCTAAAACAGACAACATAATCAGTATTTTGAGCATCTGAATTTGTTGTTTTCTAGTGACATGACAAGTGATTAGTGTTGCCAAACCGAAAATGAAATATTTTTTCAGGCATGCATAGTCTGTGCGTCTTCCTCTGTATTATCTATTCTCTTGAAAAGTATATATTTAAAGACCGGTATAAAGGGCTTAGGTCAAAAACAGTGAGTTTTAGATATTTGCTAATATTGATAGAAAAAACAACATCTTTTGACTGGTATAAAAGGCTTAGCTTTATCAATTTCGTATACCAGTCAAAATACCAATCCAGTCAAATTATTTTATACCAATCAAAAGATATGTGTTTTTCTTATATCAATACTAACAAATGACTAAAAATCATTGATTTGGACTGAAGACCTTTATACTAGGCTCCAAAGATATAGTTCTTAAAACATCCTGCGTGGTATATCAGAAATGTATTAAAAGCCATTAAGTTTACCATTTTAGAAAATTGCTGCTGTACAAGTGAAATAATATTTTTTTCTTTCTGAAATTTTATGTATATATATATATATATATATATATATATATATATATATATATATATATATATATATATATATATATATCTGTGTGTATGTACATATATATACTGTTTTTTATAAAAATAGAAAATATCTAGAATTTTTTGTAGGAAATTATAATACGAAATTCCCTCACCTTCTTTAATCTTTAACAGAAATACTTTGAGAAAACTCATATTGCCAAGATGCAGCCTTTCTTACAAGTGTAAAAGAGGCTAGGATTTTGCAGGAAATCTTCAAAGATAAAATAGTGTTGCCGGAGGAACTTGCTTTGAGCCTGACAGTTTATCACTGTGTAAACTCACATTTGAACATGAAGCCCATCTGATAGAAAAAGGAAGTATTTCAATATCTTGGTGTAGTGATTACTTTTCAAGGAAAGGTATTCCAAGACAAAAAGAAGAAATACCTTACACATTTTCGTTCTTTATGAAACTGCAAGATGCATGAGGATTGTCACATTCTTGCAAAAAGACGAGACCGGAATTTGAGAGATTTTTATTGGTTCCCCATTCTGTTTCGGCTAACATTTTTTATTATTATCTCAAGAAGAAAAAACGCATACATTTATTACCAGTTTTTGTAAATATTACCACTTTGATGCACTAGAAAGGTTATAGGAAAAGCACATGAAAAGAGAAGTAATATATTATACGGAAGGTGATATTTTATGTCAGAATGTTTTGTCATCATTCATTTGCATTGATAATATTTTTACTTATCTCTCGAATTGCTTTTTTTCCTATGCATATATATATATATACACACACACACACACACACACACACACACACACACACACACACACACACACACATATATATATATATATATATATATATATATATATATATATATATATATGTATGTATATATGTATATATATGTATATATATATATGTATATGTATATGTGTATATGTATATATATATATATATATGTATATATATATATATATATATATATATATATATATATATATATATATATATATATATATATATATATATATATGTATATATACAGTGGTCCTAAAATATATGTCAAAAATGTAAAGGTAGGTAGAGGGAACCTAAATAAGCATATTTCGTATAGGATTGTGTGTGCGGTAATGACGCCTTGAGCCGGAAGGGAGCGCTGATGACTGCGGCGTATAAAAGCGCTTCCCTAGCTGGATTCCTCATTTCCCGCAGGGATCTCAAACAGAATGCATCGTTTCACCAATGTGGAGCTGGCCGACATGCATTTCATGTAAGGCGCTGCACAAGGAAACGGATTAGCTGCTCAGAGGATGTACAGGGAGTGATTCCCGGATAGGAATCAGCCGGATCGTCGAACATTCGAGCGTCTTCATCGGGAGTTACGCACAAGTGGATAATTTTATGCTTCTAGGCGTGGAGCTGGCATTGGAAGATATCGCAGAACTCCTGCAGGGGAAACCAGAATACTAACCACAGTAGAGGATAATCCTTCGAAAAGCGTAGGACGTGCGTTGGGTGTGAGCCATCAAAGTGCTTTGAGGACTTTACATGAAGACCGAATGCATCCGTATCATTTACAGAGAGTGCAAGCAATGACCCCTGCCGATTATCTTCCACGTCTCAAATTTGATCGTTGACACCTACATCAGACTGCAGCCAATCCAACCTTCCCAGCAGATGTTTTTTTTACTGATGAGTCTACCTTTACGCGGTCGGGTATGTTTAACAACCATAATTCTCACCTGTGGGCTCATGGCAACCCACATGGCACAATAGCACACGCGTACGAAGAAAGGTGTTCCATTAATGTTTGGGCAGGCATTGTGCACAATAACTTAGTAGGACCGTACATTCTACCTAGTCGTTTAACTGGCCATACATACAACATCTTCCTACAGGAGGTTTTACCTGAACTTCTGGTAGATATTCCTCTAGATGTTCGCAGACGAATGTGGTTCCAGCACGATGGAGCCCCAGATCACTTCAGTCGAAACGTCAGGAATCACCTGGACGCTGTCTACGGCCAACATTGGATAGGACGGGGCGGTCCAGTTTCCTGGCCACCGCGTTCTCCTGATTTAACCTGCTTGGATTTTTCTTTTGGGGACATGCCTGGTGTACGAGAGTCCCGTCACATCTGCAGAAGATCTTGTTGCCTGCTTGTCTGTTGCAGCTCGACATGTGTTCGACATGCCTGACGTCTTTTCTGATGTACGCCGATCCATGCACCGTCGCTGTGAATCTTGTATCGCTGTTGGTAGCCGCACTTTCGAGTACCTCTTGTAAACTGTTAATAAATTTTTATTTTATTTTGTCTTTACTTGTCTTTTCAGTTTCCTTTGATTCATATTGCTTTACAGGCTAGTGCTTTAATGTGTCATTACCGCACACACATTCCTATACGAAATATGCTTAATTAGGTCCCCTCTACCTACCTTTACATTTTTGACATATATTTTAGGACCACCCTGTATATATATATATATATATATTTATATATATATATATATATATATATATATATATATATATATATATATATATATATATATATATATATATATATATATATATATGTAATAAATTAAATACTAGGCCCTCCATTCTATCAGTCAAATTCCCTTTCCTAAATCCAATCCCCAGTAACATTACTTTAACGCTTTAAAAACCCATAGCAACAGGACTTCCCATAAAACAGCAAACGTTGCATTTCTACACGTGTATACGTCCCGAGAAAGGCGTGAGTTCGCATCGCCAGCCCGAAATTCCGCTGACATTTCAAAACAACAGCCACATGTACCTCGCTTCTAGCGCGCAAGGTTGAAAGGTGATATTGCACTTCGCTCCGAGCATCTGAAATGAAAGGAGGTATGTTACTATCGCTCCTAATAAAATGATTCGACCCGACTGCTTCAAAATTTAAATTCTTTCAGGCTGAGTCTAGCTCCAGCCATGTAAATTTGAGCTAGTTTTCCTTTTCAGGTTGCCTTTTAAGAACGATATGTAATGATTATATTACATAGAGCCGAAAGCGATTCTTCATGTGCGGGGAAACCCCAACGAACTTCGAATCCATTGCCTTGGACTATGTGTGTGCGCGTGAAATACCGACCTTGAGAGAAGCGCAATAGGAGTTCGCCACTTGAAAATGAAATGACCTAGTTTTGATTTCCCTTTTCGAAAATGACATCGAAAGATTTAAATAAAAAATTGGCTGATCATCGTGACTCTGACCAACCTGAAGAAAAACAAGGGGATAATTCTGGAGTTTACGACAAACAATTATTGGAAAACAGTGCTATATCTTCACCAAATCAATTAAGTAATCTTCCGAAATTTAATCCTTGTGGAATGGTCAAAATTAATAACTGGTTGAAATTCTTCGAGAAAAAGACTATTGAATTGTCGGAAGAAGAAAAACTACAAATATTTCCGGATTTTCTATCGGACGAGGCTTTGGAATTTTACATCGAAAACCTAATATAATCACAAAAGTGGGATGAAGTTAAAATAAAAATCAGTGATTATTTCTCAGAAGAAAAACAGTTTTCATTCGAAGATTTCAGCAGGTTGAGCCTTTCTGGAAGTCAAAATATAAATGATTATTTTAAAAAGAAAATTAATATCGGTAAAGCATTAAAACTTGAAGAAGAAATTATAATTCAAGGTCTCACAGACGGATTGCCGACAAGATACAGGGATTTATTTTTAATAAGCAACGTTGGTACAACTACTGAGTGGATTTCCCTTGCGAGGAAAATGATCAACAGCTACGAAGATAGGAGGAAAGATCACCATAATAGAGACATGCATAATCAACAGTCCGGTTTTCGCAGACCGTTCGATCGGCGAGATGACTATGACAGATTCCCACAACACGAGTCACCTAGATTCCGGCACCAACAACCGCGACCATGGCATAGATGGCCCCAGAATTTTCGAGAAGAGGAACGTCCTAGGACTCGGTTCCAGTCTCCACAACATGCAAACAACTATAACAGCAACGTGACAGAACAGCGACAATGACGGATGTTCACCGTACACCTAAAAATCGGTACTGAACTGATTATCGGCCTGATAGATACAGGTAGCACCATTAACATTATTTCTCGAACTGTATATGATAAAATTAAATATTATGTGAAAATTCTTCCATCGGACAATTCACAGGTCAGTACCCTCGCAGGTAAAATAAAAACTAATAAAATAATTTCTACAAAGTGCCGAATCGGTAAGTTGAACAGATTTGTTAATTTTTATGTTATTGAAACAAATTTAAAGTATGCAATTTTATCGTCGAAAATTATTAATCTATTTAAAATTAATTTGGATTTTAAAAATTTTTGTGTTTATCAAGGAAAAAATAATATTTCATCTACTTTGTCTTTGGAAAATGTTACTAATAATTGCTATATATTTTTAACATATGATAATTCTAATGTGCCACATACTTGTTCTCATAATACTATAAATCTTGATACTAAATATAATAGTAATTGTGATACTCGTTTTTATGAAATTGAAAATGAAAATAATGTTGCTGATGATGAAAGTGTTTAATTGAACAAAATATTGAATGAGTATAATAATATTTTCGCAAAAAATAAATATGATGTTGGATGTATACGTCTTGAACCACAAAGAGTAATTTTGAACTCTGAACTACCAATTTCCCTTCGTCCATACAGGGCGTCGCCAAAAGATAATGCCGAAATTAAGAAGCAAATAGACGAGCTTTTAGCTGCAGGTTTAATAAAAACATCTCATTCACCCTATGCTTCCCCAATTACTTTGGCTTACAAGAAAGATGAAAATTCAAAATCCAGAATGTGTATCGATTACCGAAAACTAAATAGTATTACAAAAACGGACTCGGAACCAATTCCCCGAATCGACGCAGGTTTAGATCAACTAACCAATGCTAAGATTTTCTCCACCCTTGATCTCGCGAGTGGCTACTGGCATATTAAACTAAATGAAAAAGATACAGAAAAATTAGCTTTCACCTCAAACTTTGGCTTATATGAATGGAAAAGATTACCTTTTGGCTGGAAAAACGCTCCTGCCATATTCCAAAGAACACTCAGACAAATTTTAAATAAATACCAAATTAAATTTGCGCTCAACTATTTTGACGATATAATTATATTTTCAGACTCTTTCGAAGAACACTTAGAGCATTTAAAAACTATTTTCTCGATTTGTGAAAAAGAAAACATAAAATTGAAATTTTCAAAATGCCAATTTGCCCAAACAAAAATAAAATTTTTGGGATATGAAGTGGAAAAGGGATGTTATCACCCGAGTAACGCTAATATAGAAATTATTAAGAAACTTCAACCTCCTAGGAATGTTAAAGACTTACAAAGATTTTTAGGTAGCGTAAATGTTTATAATAAATTCATTCCCAACTATGCTAAATTAAGAGTACCATTGAATAAATTATTGAAGAAAGACACTAAATTTGAATGGACAGATGATTGCCAGAAAGCTTTTCAGGATTTAAAAGACGCTCTATTATCTAAACCTGTTTTATCTATTTATAACCCTAATTTTGCCAAGTAAGTTGATGATCTGAGTTGTTATTTTTTTGACACCGGAGAAACCTTTTGCCAGCACAAGGGGTAGTTCCTCCCGCAGAGGGATGAGCCTCTTGCTGTCTTTGCATCACAGCACCCTCGTGATCACTAACAATCTTTCACGTTGGACATCACAGAGGATAGCCCATTTCACCTCCAGGTTTGTCACTTATGTCATGATTGGTACCAATGATTTTAGAATTTGAATATTTTGAATTGAAACTAGTGACGATGTTAAAGCACATGATGTTTCTGAATATTACCTAATATGAAAATGATGCCCATTTACTTAATTAAGGATTTATAACAAGTTGTTTTGAGTTGTTAATTTATGATCTTATGTATTGTTAAAAACTTGACAGGTATCTAAATCCATGCTGTAATTGAAGTGAAACTTTCAGAATAATATAAGAAATCAATTTTGTAATAATATTGTCTAAAGTAATGTTGTTTTGAACTTGAACTTATTGAAATATCTTCTGAATTATATATTGTGAATTAATTTAAAATTTGTGTAAGTATTCGAGATTAGGAATATGAAAAATGGAGATCGATGTATAATTGGTGTAAACGATTAAGTTTTGAAATCATGTGTAAAATTGTAAATACTGAATATAAACCACATACAATAAGGACTTATTTGATAAACAATGTATAACGACTTGAATTTAAACTGAGCTTAAGGACTCAAAGAATTATACGTTATTTTAGGACTCATTATTGAATAAAGAACTTTGATTTAATTAAAAAGTTATTTAGAATATATTTGCCAAAAATATTTCAGTTATTTGAATTTCATTGCACATTGTATAATAATTATAAACTTATTGCATACTATGTTAATTCCATATATTTTGAATGTTCATTATAAATTTCAATGTATATTCCTTTAATTTCATATATTTTGTGTAATGGTGCAACGAAGTCATAAGAGTGAGCTTAGTTCTATAGTAAAGATTCAAAAGACTTAGCTTTGGTTTTGTTCGGTGAAGTTAATTTATGACGGGTTATGGACAAAGCTCTTGACTCTGTAACCTTGATGTGTTCTAATTCTCACCCACCTTGCTGTTTATCGTGACTTCTTTCCACCAATGTTGCATTCAGAGACATGTAATTGTATAATGTAGTTAATTTTGATTATATTTGATTGTAATTGTACTCACTTTATTATATAAGAGTTCATCTGTATTATGTTGTGAAAATGTCACCTTTCAACGTGACGATTTTCCCTTTTTCGGGGGGGGGGATTTGTAATAAATTAAATACTAGGCCCTCCATTCTATCAGTTAAATTCCCTTTCCTAAATCCAATCCCCAGTAACATTACTTTAACGCTTTAAAGACCCATAGCAACAGGACTTCCCATAAAACAGCAAACGTTGCATTTCTACACGTGTATACGTCCCGAGAAAGGCGTGAGTTCGCATCGCCAGCCCGAAATTCCGCTGACATTTCAAAACAACAGCCACATGTACCTCGCTTCTAGCGCGTAAGGTTGAAAGGTGATATTGCACTTCGCTCCGAACATCTGAAATGAAAGGACGTATGTTACTATCGCTCCTAATAAAATGATTCGACCCGACTGCTTCAAAATTTAAATTCTTTCAGGCTGAGTCTAGCTCCAGCCACGTAAATTTGAGCTAGTTTTCCTTTTCAGGTTGCCTTTTAAGAACGATATGTAATGATTATATTACATATATATATATATATATATATATATATATATATATATATATATATATATATATATATATATATATTATATATATATATATATATATATATATATATATATATATATATATATATATATATATATATATATATATATATATATATATATCATTACTAAAATCAAACGGCATATTTAACGAGACACATCAGAAAGCAGGATAAGTTTTAAAATTATTAATTAATTGGAATATTTTTAACTTTATCCAATTAAAAGTTTCAAAGAGACTATAAATCGAATAGGCATGTTTCCAAATTTTTTACATGATTACAGACTAACATTTTAAAATAAAAATATGTCATATTCATATAGAATATCCTAAGAGAGAATATCTAATAATATATTAAATGTGTGTAATAGATAGTAAATTACAAAACGTTTGACAATTTGTGACAGTTGGTCAACGTATACTCCAAAAAGTGAAGTATCTACAGAAAAAAGGATAGTTGAAAGTGTTTTAAAGTAGGTAAGAAATGCAAAAAACCAAACAGAAATCAAATATTAAATCATAATATCAATATTTTACAATATTATTAGATGCATATAATCTTTAATATGATACACAAATCAGAGATATTAAAAAGACAGTGCATTCGTAAGTATTAAAATAACTTTTTGTATGGAATTTGTACTCACGTCCATAATACGGATGTATTTTGGACAAATTTTCTCCATATCTTTGTGAATAGTGTATGATACGTCAGTTCTAAAAACTAAGTTTACTAAAATTAATTCGACTTAACTTTTTAAACTAGAATGAATATTTCAAAGGGGCCGCATGGTATAGTGGTTAGCGTCGTGGTCATCCTCCCTTTGAGCTTGGGTTGAAATCCCAATCAAGGCTTAGTCATTACAGTGTTGTCCCCTCATGGGAGCATTGCTGGCTCACCTAAACGGTGCTCCCATAATAAAGTAGCCAACAAGACTGCGATGCATAACAAAAGGCGAATGTCTCTCGAAAAAGTGCCTCCGCATTAGGAAAAAAATTTAAACGAGGAATAATAACCCTGTATTGATAGATAAAAAATAGAATGTAAAAACAACAAAATTCGTTCACAACAAATCGTAAAAGAACGTTCAATCATGAAACAATTTTTTTCAGTACAAAAGTGAAATTTTCTATGATATGGAACTTAATCGTCTTTATCTTCCGAAATCTGTGATGACCTTATTAATAGATTTATGAACAATCATTTCAGTAAACGCTGCCCAAAGAGTTTTCCTTTCGTTTGACTCGTCTAAAATAATTTCATCTGTAAATTTATATACATGAACAAAAGAATATTAATTTAAAGTATGTAATTTTTTAAGTTTAGCCTGATTTTTGGCATTATTAATTTGTTAATTATTAACTTTTAACTTACTAATATAATTATATTTACAGCTAGCTTATGCGACCACAGCTACAACACTCATATCAGGTGCCATGGCGGAACGTTGTAAATTTACCAGTTACTGTCTCGTTACTGCTTTAGTCATCTTTATATACAGTATTCCATCTGGATGGATGTGGCGGGACAATGGTTTTCTAGCAACCTTGGGAGCAGTTGATGTAGGTGGTTCGGGGACTGTTCACCTCGTCGGAGGAAGCTGCGGTTTAGTAGCAGCTGCCATCCTTGGGCCCCGCACTGGACGATATGACAGAGGAACTCAACTACTTCCTCTGGGAAATCCAACGAATGCTTTATTGGGCTTATTTATGCTATGGTATGTTTATACAAGATTATTTGAGGTATTATGAGAAATTTGAAGATGCCTGCCTGGTAAAAGGAAATATTTTTCTTCAGTAATTCTCTACGTAAAGTACCAATTGTTGGATGTAAATACTTTTAGGGAAACACAGAATTCCCTTCTAATGTTTTCAGTAACCGTAAAATCTTCAGTATAATACGTACATTTTTCACATTTTGATCCGTAAAAAAGAGGGTGCGTTTTATACTCGTGCACAAAGAAAAACAGTTTTAAACATGGAATAAACGAACGTACAGCAGATGTAAGACATTTTCACGACACGGGTGCGCGCGCATTTGCACTCCGTGATTCATCCACCCGTTTACTAAGCAAGTATTACTTTTGAACAAACGGAGCTCACAGTTCGCATCGCACACGTGTTCGTTTAATAACAGGTCTCTTGAAATAGTTCTCGGATGTTGCAAGTGCAAAACTTTACTATATTATTTTATTTATTTCCTTCAAAATTTCTTCAAGACGGTCCTATACGGCAGGAGAAAAATTATGAATTGTTAAACGTGAGACGGCAGCGAGAACGACATATTATGGGAGGATGAGCAGGTGTCATCAAATGAGGATGATGATGGCGATTATATTACAACGGCACCAATAATTATGACATGGACGCAACAACAATAGATGAGCTGTATTCTAGGGAAAGTGATTAAGACTGATAATTTGACAGTATTGTTTGTTTTGAATAAAAATTTAAATTTTTTTCTACTGAATTTAACGTTTTCGTTTATTTTTATTACAAATTTTAATTCTGTTACTAAATATCTGTGCAACTTTTAAATAAACTATTGAAAAGTTAAGGGTTCGTATTATAGTCGAATTTTAATTTTTTCCGAAAATTTTGCACCAAATTAAGCATCGGTATTATACACATCTGAGTATTATAGTCAAGATTTTACGGTAGTCTTTACGTTGAGGGATTAATTCTTGTTATGATATGACGCGATATTCTAGAAATATTTTCGTAATTTCTTTCATTCATTTATTACTACATTAATATAAGTCTGTCTTGTAAATATCATTTTTTTAAATATTTATGTGTATAATAATTTTAACTACAAACGAATTTAGTAATACGTTTCATAATTTTTTTTATCAAATAATGAGAAAAATGCTAAAAAATATTAAGATCCACACGAAGACACGTTTTTAAAAGAATGTACCATGAAAAATGTAATGAATAACCTTTAATAGGTCCCTTTAACATGTAAAAGTGTAGCTTTCAGTGAAAATAACTTGATTTAGCGTATGAACATTTCTACTCTCAAGATATTTCAGTTTTCAAGGTCAAATTTATAATTACGTATACCTTCATTTATAACTTCAATAGTTAATTATACTTTATGAAACATTTAATCCAAAAAAAAGGTTAATAGTTTTAATGGAGGGAATTTAATTACCAATATAAAACATTATATCAACAAAGTTAATAAAAATGGGGTTTAGGCAGTTAATATAGAAGATAAGGGAGAAAATTATTAATTTAAAGAATAAATATTAATTAAAAAAATTTTATATAAAATTAACATTTATATAAAATTATTAAAATGAAAGTATTTGTAGCTGATAAATTATTAATGTACATCATTTCCTTTCACTTTTAAAATATTGCTCTGAACAATATTTTTTGGTGTCTTTAGACATTCCTGATTAAAGAAAAAGAATATTTGTAATTATGTCTAAATGTAATTTATTTAATTGATTTAATACTGATGTATTCACACACACACGCACACGCACACACACATATATATATATATATATATATACATATATATATATATATATATATATACGACAGGCGTCGTATTACGCCTGTTCACTAATTGCAGTTCGTGGCATGGAAGTCATGATAAATCCATGAGTTCTTTAGCAGTGTAGTGGAGGGCAGTTAATATTCACGAGACACAGAGTAATCCAAATGAACATTTTTAATTCTTTCAACTTCTAGAAAACCACCTCTCCAAGATCGCGCACATTGTAGCGCTCGCCATTTACAAAACCCTCGGACCGGGCTAGCGCACGTCTGCTATCAACGACTTAATCCCATCGGTCTGCTTAACTTACACATTGTGTTAAAGCTCCTAATGCAACTGCGCATGCCCATGACGTCTACACCGAAGATAGGGAATGGGCGGGAGCTAAGTTTGATACTACAGATTGCTCTCTGTTTCACGACGCTCTACTTAACGACGATCGCTATTTAAAGACGATATTTCCGAGTCCCGGTCCCTCCGACGTAAAAAAATTCTATTTAAAGACGACGTTGTTTCTGTTTAACGACGATTTTTTTTCATGATAAACTTTTTCTTCAAGATTTTATCTGAAGGAGGGGAACCTTCTGTGGGGGAAAACAAGTTTGGTTTCAATAACAGACCCGGAATTTCCTTGATGTTTACAATGTTGCAATCATAGACTTGTTGCAGTGGGAAAAACGGGGGGGGGGACCTCGGAAGATCGAATATTCATTCATGGAGCTCTTAGTGCGGGAGCTGAATCACTCTATTGTCCCTACCATCTGTTGTCATGTGACTTACGAACTATCCAATAGCAGCTCTTTCTCACTCCTTCCGGGAAGAAGATGTTCATGTTTAGAGAATTCGTTGTTGTGTGTAGGAGCTCATTACAGAACGAATACTAAGTGAGCAGAGCAAAATGGCATCAAAGTGAAAGCATCTTACGCTACACGAAAAGGTGGAGATATTGAAGACTGGGAAGAAAGTGTTGGAATAACAAAAGTCTAATTCACAAGACAATTTCAGCTACCCGAGTATACTTTCAAAGGCATTTTAGAAAGTAAAGAGAAAATTCTTGAAGCAGCACAAAAATTTGGTTTGGGTTCCAAATGGTAGAAAATTCAATATGGCCGATCAGAAGAGTTTGATACGGTAGTCCTGCAATGGTTTCATGAATCAAGAGCATCCATTAATGAACAATGCGGCTGACAGTATGAAAATTAGAAAATTTACGATCTTGGAAGTAATGCACATGATAACATCAGCATGGAAAGAAGTTTCTTCATCCACAATAAAAACTGCTTTCGCGTTGCTGGAATTCACAAAGTACTTGTAGTGAAACTGCAAAGTACAGATGTAGAAATCAATGAAGACGAAGTCTTGTTGAAGATGAGGATGTTTCAATTCAAGATTTCTACAATTGTGATGAATGTGTTTTAACAACATATTACAGAAATGAAGAACAAATTTATGAAGATATAGTAAACGAAAACACAGTGTCAGACGAAGAAGGTGAAGTTGAAGACGCGGAAAACGTGACAATACCACCATCTTACACAGATGCAACTTCTGCTCTAGATGTTCTATGCTATATTACATCGAATATGGAAAATGACACATTTAACATTTAAAAAAATCTGTAAAAGAGAAAAATGAAAGCAAGGTGAAAAATGAAGCAATCAACACTTTTTGACCTTTTTAAAACCTCATTCAATGTATTGTTTGTATTCTTTCTTAAATGTAATTTAAAATTACTTTTTATGAATAAAATAATAACGATAATAAAAATAACTTTTTTAAACACCCCAGTATATTAAGAAATATACTGACAGTCCTAAGCCTGTAAAGAGTGAAAAAAATGTTATTTTTTCACAAATTCTGTTTAAGGACGATCTCTACTTAGGACGATTTTTCACGGTCCCTTGAAAGTCGTTAAACAGAGAGCCAACTGTATTAATAGACTCGCTCTTTGCTCGTTCAAAAAGGGAATTTCCCTTCTCGCTGCGCGTTTCGAAATACTATAATTAATGAGATTTAATGCTAGAAATTTGATTATTCTGAAGCCCCCC
The DNA here is from genome assembly GCA_907164885.2 of Dolomedes plantarius. Taxonomy (NCBI): domain Eukaryota; kingdom Metazoa; phylum Arthropoda; class Arachnida; order Araneae; family Dolomedidae; genus Dolomedes; species Dolomedes plantarius. The sequence goes on along the minus strand of OU015500.1, from coordinate 14,758,877 downwards.
TGAAAATTGCTTAGTTATTATTCTTTTCTAATTAATTCTCAACATATATATATATATATATATATATATATATATATATATATATATATATTTATATTATATTTTTTTTTATCTTTAGGTGGGGATGGTTAGGATTTAGTGCAGGAAGTACAACAGGCATTGTTGATGATAAATGGAAATACTCATCCAGGTAAAATTCAAACCATGAACGATGTGTTTTACTAATATAACATGAATACTATCTGAAAAAAGAAAGCATTTTCTCGTGCACTTTCGAAATTTCAATCTACATATTTCAAGAAAAAATTATTCCGATAGTGACAGTTTAATTTTCCGATAATTAAAGCCTATTAAAATAAATTTGAAGTGTGGTGATTTTAATGATGAAATTTTTTTATATATTTTAGAAGAAGAAAGTAAATCATTTATTTTGAGTAATTTTATAAAATAAAGGGTAGTGCTATGACTTTAGTAATATTTTTTTTTTTTTTTACTTTTTATAACAAGAACGTTAACGAGTGTTTTTTGTACTTTTTAAAATAGAAGATAGTTTAGTGGAAGGTATTAGGATAAATATTATAGTACATCTATTTTAAAAGGAACAGAATAAAATACGGAAAAATGCTTCATAAATAATAACTGATTTTTTTCAGTACCTTTAAGAAACATATTGCTTAAAGAAAACAAATACTAACAGATTTAGTTTTTATATTTTTAACTTAAGTTTTTTACTCTTAGTTTTGCTCTTTGGTTTAAAAATATCCGAGATAAAAGAATTTTTTTCCAACAATATTTATTGAAATTAACAAAAAAAATATAATCTCTTAATCACTCTTAGACCAGACGAAATAGGATACCTCATCTAAAAATATATTTTTTTTAGCTTTAGGTTGGAAAAAATATTTTGTAGTAAGTCACGTTAATCTTTTTAACTATCGAGATAATGCTAAAAAATGCGAATGTGTAACTCAAGCATGTACCAAGACACAAGGTAAGAAAGCCCCCTTTTTAAGCTGAGCGATGTTTAATAAATATGTGGTATTCTTAGAGGATTTCCTATATAATATAAAATGTTCAAAAAAGTTAATGACTGAAAATATTAGGGTAGTAAATCAGACTTTTTATTAGTTTTCCTTATTTCGAAATGCATTTTTCGATTCTATATTGTAACATATTGTTTGTTTATTCCCCGTAATGGAATTTTCACCAATTTCCATAGAGCGTCTGTAACTACAGTCCTTGCTTCGTCCGGCGGTGGATTGGTTGGAATGATATACAGGTATACTTTTAAAACACATTTTAAATTTTCATTAAATTACAACAAAAGTCAGTGATTATTGCAAAGATTTCTATTGAGCAATAATAAGTGATGAAATTATTAAAATAGTTTTTTAATGACACTATAAGAAATACGTAGTATTTTGTGTTTTTTATTCAAATTTCGCACCTCTTCCCTATTTAATATTTTACGGGGCTATAAACAGTTAATGATTGTCGCTGCAATAGTTAAGGCTGCTATGTACTAAGGAAAATAATCGTATTTCCCTTTTCCTCTTCTTCAGAATAATTTGTGCATTAGTACATTTATTTTGTGATATTATGTACGGAGAAACATACAGAAAAGATATTTACCGAGTAGTAGGAGTCACATTTCAGATATGGGAAAGTGTTTAAATGATAAACGAATAATTTATTGGAATTTGCCAAAAATCAAGTTTTACTTAACTAAACACTACATACACTGTGGACAATTGTACAACTGTAGAGAGAAATTACTTGAAAGTTAATTAAAATTATAGTGCTGTCCGTTGCATTACTAAATTATCCCCAGTTTTGAGGCAAATAATTTTCATGAATATTTAATATAGTTTCCGGCATGTGTACCAGCTCACGTCTAAATATCGACACATGAATGCATACATACAAATACAACTTTCAGTTTATAAAAGCAGTTTATTTCGCGTTGTTATACTTATATACGTTATAGCTGTTATGTTTGCGTTGCCATAAATATCGTTTTAAAGATATTTTTTGCGCACTATAAGATATAAAACTAAACACGAATTTTTTGTCTTTCAGTGACTTTAACTTAAACACTAGTTGGTACCCATCAAAACATGACGGCTGGATAGTAAATAAATGTACTAATGCACAAATTATTCTCAACACGATTCCTCAGACTAAACAAGCTGACGTGTTTATGCGGCCTCGTGCTCAGTAAATATCCAAAGCCAGATTTAAACATGTCACTGAACATGCGCAGAAGCAATTTTTAGTTGTAAATTATATCTAATTAATAGAAATTGTGCTTACAAAAATAAATTTGACACATCTATAGATTAAAATATTCCATTTAAGGCCAAAATGAAGTTAATTGGCGGAATAATTTTCTTTCACGGACTGCGCAAGCAATCGACTTAGCAACTTAAATATATAGATGGAATAATGCTGATATGTAACTGAAATTTAGGATTAATATTCCTGTGGTTATTAATTTACAATGTTCCTAAATTTTTTGTACAAAATGAGAACATTAATATTGATTGTCGGATTTCACACTCCTTAAAATAATTTCCAGTAAAAAAAAAAAAATTATAGCCTGACACGAGTAAAAAATTTGGAGTTCATATTACCCTGTTGCCAAATTAATTATTATTTCCTTCAGCATTTATTTTAAAATAAAAATTCATATATAAGTCGGCACTGGTGTACTCAAGAAATTTTAATACCATTGCAAGCACTACCATTGCAAGAACATTTTTTAGGTTGCTTATTTAAGCGTTTTCAGGATAGGTTGCATAGGAGAGATTATTGATTATTAGTGATAGTTATCTCGAATTGTTATTTATCGGAACTAAGAAAAATTATTGAAATTACATATCGTCCTTTAGTTGGTTCTTTTTAAAGAGTATTAAAAATTAGATCGTTTAATGCTTAAACAATCATTTAAATCACTTAATCTAATTTGATTTTTATATCAATAATATCGAAATAAGAGTGCTAGTAGAAAAATAATATATAGAAATAACTGAGGTATTGTATACCATATGTAACATCGAAGAAGTTTTTTTATTATTTATGTCTGAAGATGTCATATTTTGTAGATCTTCTGGTGTAATAAAATTATCAATTATATTTTGAGCAGATTTTTAAAGTTGTATAAGTAAGAAAATACTAGTGATCGAAGTCTTATTATATATATATATATATATATATATATATATATATATATATATATATATATATATATATATATATATATATAGAGAGAGAGAGAGAGAGAGAGAGAGAGAGAGAGAGAGATAGATATAGATATATTAGGAATATGCAAAATAATAAAAAATAATAAAATATCTTTTAAAAATCCTAATTCACATAATCTAGAATTAAAACAAGTATGTGTTGCATTGCAGATAGTCATTAGAGTAACCCCTGACTTTTCGACAGAATGATATTGAACCATTCATACGACAAAAATTATCATCTGATAAAAAGTTTAACATTGTCCCGATATAAATTAACAAAAACATGCGTGCAGGCCAATATTATGTGTTAGAGGATTCGTCAAAAAACAAAACATATAGAAAGTATTTTTTCGTCTCCGTACATTGTTTCTTGTTTTAAATTTACTGACACTTTATATGCATTTAAAAGGCGTATGGAGATTACACTGAAAGAAGAATGAAGACTTAAAGAAGAATTATTATTACTACGTCGTGCCTGGCTTTCAAATCATTATTCCGTTTAAGTTATTTCGTTTTAAAATCTCTATTATATATTCTAAGTTGAGCGATCAAAAATTAATTTTGTGTCCCGCACTCACGTAAATTCAAATGTAATTTTCAAGAGTTTTATTTTGAGCAATGAAAAAATATATTTATTTCTAGCTTCATCGTTAAAAAAGGTATTCACGATGTTCCGATTCTTATGAATGCAGTTATGGGATCTTTAGTAGCGATATCAGGTAAGATTATTCATTTAAAGTTGTAGCGATATAAATGTAATCCAAGTACAAAATAAATATATTTACCGTGTTTAAAACAGGGAAGGAAAAGATAAATTTATATTTATATTTATTTTTAAATTATATTACAATATTTAAAAAAAGATAAATGTATTTTTATGTTTGGTTCTAGTTTGTTGTAAAATAAGTTTGAATAATATCAATGAAGTTGACTTGATTAAATTCACATACTTTTTTTGTAAAAGGGACAATATTGATATAATTAATTTGAAGGCCATCTACTTTTATTTTAATTATGAAAAAAGCTTCATTTTGACATCATATTTTCAAATAAATATCAATTTTAACGCGTTATAATTCTTTTTAATGAAAAATAAACTATAAAAAAAGATTAAGGAGACTCACTACTCTTAAATCTTTAAAACATTCGATTTTTTGAAAAAAATATATGTTAAAGCCTGATCATTTCTGAACAAAATAAAGCAAACCACATGAAAATATTTCAGTTAGTTCCGGAAATACTGATATTTTAAATATTTAATTATTGATCAAGTTTATGGTAAGAAAAATTTGAAACTCATTTTTCTCAAAATGTAATTTTCAATCATTCCGCAACTGATATCTCAAAAACTATGAAACATAATTCCATGAAATTTTTTTCACTGCATAATCATGTTATTTTATTGCGTCTGAACTAGAATTATTGCAATCACTGCATATTTTGTTATTTTTTTCAGGGTTAAATTAATGCAAAAATTTAAGAAAATTCTAAGTATATATTGAGTAGTTTAAAAAAAATGAAAGAAAAATAATGTTGATTCTTTTAGTTTAATTGTATTTTGAATTATTTATTTTAAATATAAAACAGGAATTATACATTTAAGTGTAAAATTAATTTCATATTTCTGAGCGCAAGCCAGTATCCAATAAAAAAACTTAAACAACAAGGTATATCTAAAGCATTTAAAAAAAATATTTAAAATTATTTTTAGAGTTGAAAATTTGTTTATTAAAATAAATACACTGCTGGCCACTGTAAATGCAACACCCTGAAGGAAACATGCAAATAACATGAAATTTACAACATGCATTAGCGGAGGTGAGATATGCAAATGATTAGAATTTCAGCGCAGACGCACATCAAGCGCGCCTATGGCGCCACTTCAAAACGCTATTTAAGGCTTGGAGATTTCGACGATTTCAAGTTCGGCAATTGTGTTTTTCTTGTGGTTTTTTCAAAAAAACGATCAATTATGCCTCGTCGAAAACAGCGATTATCTTTTGATCAAGTATTCGAGTTCGACAGAGGAAGGATAGTGGCCTACCGAGATTGTGGATTATCTTTCAGGGAAATCGGTAGTCGTGTTGGACGAAACCAAACAACTGTAATGCGGATATGTGATCGTTGGATGCAGGAGGGCACGACGGACCGGCGTGTTCGATCGCATCCACCTCAGCGCACCACTTCACGTGATGACAGGTAAATTGTGCGCATGGCAGGGACGGATCGCTCAGTCACATCACGAACCATAGCACAGCACATGCAGTCTGTAACGCATCATCCAGTGTCTGCGCTTACCATTCGACGCCGTTTACAGCAGAGTGGTCTGTCCGCAAGACGTCCATTGCTTTGTCTACCCTTGACGCAGAACCACAGACGTCTCCGCCGCCAATGGTGCGATGACAGAAGGACGTGGACGGCAAAATGGAATGAAATTGTCTTTACTGACGAGTCACGCTTCTGTCTGCAACACCACGATGGTCGCATTCGAGTCTGGAGACACCGTGAAGAGAGGATGCTGAACAGCTGCGTTATGCACCGCCACACTGGTCCTGCATCCGGTATTATGGTATGGGGCGGTATTGGATATCACTCTCGCACACCTCTAGTACGCATTGCCAGTACTTTAAACAGCCAGCGCTATATCTCCGAGGTGTTGGAGCCAGTTGTCCTTTCTTACCTTCATGGCTTTCCCACAGCCATATTTCAACAGGATAATGCGCGACCACACGTGGCATGCATTGTCCAACGGTTCTTCGTCAATCGCCAGATTGAATTGCTTCCCTGGCCGCCTCGCTCTCCGGATCTTTCGCCGATAGAAAACATGTGGTCCATGGTTGCTCTACGATTGACCCAGATTCCATCCCCAGCTGCCACAGCAGATCAACTTTGGCAACGTGTGGAAGCTGCTTGGTCTGCTGTACCCCAAGAACTCATCCAAAGTCTCTTTGAATCAATGCCTAGGCGTGTGGCAGTGGTGATCTCCAACAATGGCGGCTACTCTGGCTACTGATTTTGTCAGGAACCACACTTCACATAAGTCTATAAATTTAATCATTTGATACTTGGTCAACATGTTATCTACAAAATAAATTTTGTTGTGATATCTCTTGTCTTTCTTGGTGTTGCAATTTGGGTGGCCAGCAGTGTATATCAATTTATCATATACATAAAATTTGGAAAAATTGGGAGTAAATTGAAATAGTTACAAAGAGTCATAAAGTATGAAAATATGCCTTATTTCCTCGACTTAAGAGTCGTGTCCCTTTAAGGTTTTAAATACTCACCACTGTATTATTGGTTAAATTCATTATGTTTTCTTTCTTTGTTAAACGTCGTCAAGAAACTGCTTTATTGCTTGTTTTATTAGAAAATTCGATAAATGTGTTAAAGGCAGAAACACATATCTTTCAATCTGATATCAATAGCACCTTAGTGCTGATAAGATAATTCATTAAGTAGGAAACTATACTTTTTGTTCTATAAGGACGGTTTATATATCATCGGAAGAGATAAATACAAAATTTAATTCATTCATGTCCAACACCGTAATTAAATTAATAAAATGATTAATGTTTTCATCGAAACTTTAATTACTTTAGATCCGTGAGTTTGTTACATATTTAAAACCTGATAAAACGCATTGCAGGAGGATGCACAATCGTCCGTCCTTGGGAAGCTATTGTCATTGGAATGGTAGCAGCACTGCTTGTACTAATATCGATACCACTTATTGACTTAGCAAGAATCGATGATCCAACAAACACGTTTGCGGTACATGGGATTGGAGGAATTTGGGGCATGCTAGCCATTGGATTGTTTTCAGAAAAGGACAACATGAGGAACTATACGAGAGGACTGAATGGGCTCTTTAAAGGCGGAGGACTATCGCTTTTGGGTCCCCAGGCATTAGCATCTGGTATACTCCTGGCATGGAGTATGCTCTTATCAACGATGCTCTTATACGTAAGTTAATTTTTTTTTTATAAGACGCTATAAAATGATTTATCTATACCCAAATTCCAATACATCCTCAACTGAAAAAATACAAATTTTACAGGAGGGCCAAAAACATTTTAACAAATAAGTCACAGCTGTAGAAAAGAGGTTCATTAAAATGCCTTTAGAATGCACTTAACACTATTTGTTGAGTTTTCTTATGAATCAATAGATGGCAGTAGCTGTGGGTTACCGTATTTTAACATAAAATGAAAACAGCAAAAAATAGTAGTTGAGAGGTTTTGGTGTTTAGGTATCGTTATGCATTTCAATATTGAAATTCTTTTCTTCTCTATCTGAAATTTAAATTCTCAGTACACAAAAAGATGCTGTCCTTTTCTAAGTCAAAATTATTTTATTTTATAAAGCCAAAAAGGATTTTTTTAAATGTAAAAAAAATATATACTTTAAGAAGATGTGGATTTTATAGAATAGACACAATCTTTCTAGAGGGAAAAAAATTCGATATTCTTTATGAGACATATGATGCCTCATATTTTAATGGATCTCCCACATTGCAACTATACAGGTTTATATCATATTTATTTTATATGGTCTTCATCTCTCATAAATTCAATCCATTTATAAGATCCTCTAGGGTTTGGGGTTGTTGTCACAAATAAATACTTTATACTGCTAGAATTTGAGTGTTTGGCCATAAAAAATTTAAAAGTTACAGCAAAAATAAATAGTTACTCTGTTATAGTGCTCTACAATATTTATAGACACAATAAATGTCTGTAAAGTTACCGGAATATTTTATATGGTAATTATCATTAGATTTATATATCGATTGCGAAAGTCATTAATTCATATTAGTTTCTTAAGATGGGGCAGTTCTTGATATAGCGGTATATAATCCTAATCTTATTTGCACGACATAAAGAACATTAAAAAAACACAAAAAAATAAAATCAGTACCTTTGTCAGTTGTTTGACAGAAAATTGAAGTAGTTATCATTTTAATAGTTTGACAAAAAATTATTTTAGTTTTTCATCCAGAGAAACAAATTTTCTTGTAACATCGTATCTGTTATTTTTCTAGTGCATGAATTTTCCTAATTTCAGTTCCATAAGCATTGTGCTCTTAAATTGCGACTAGGTCATTCATAATCAATTATCCAGTTAACTAAAGTCATAGAATTCAGTGGAGATCACGTACACGCAACTCAGTGAAATCGCCAGAGAATTCAGATGTTCGTTAACTCAAGTAATGGAAAAGTAGCATGTGTTTACGAACACCTTTACGCTCGTTGATTTCTACTAACAAAATGTTCTGAAATGTATTGTGTTGTCTCTGACCTCAAATATTTATTTTACAGCAGTGTTTTCACTCGTTCATGTCAGAAATTTTGTGAGTGTTTGTTATTGATTATATCTACCATGTTATTACGAATACGAGTATTTATAACTTGTAACATGAAATGAGATCATTGCCTATCAAAATATTATTTATCTTTGTATAGAAATGCAAAGTCATTCCTTTATTGTTAATCATATATTTAAGGTAGCATCAACATTCTAAAATACTGTATTAATTTTACATGAAAGACATTTGAAATTTGAAATACACGGTCAGAAAATTAAAAAGAAAATATTTACTGCTAATATAATTAGAAAAATATTTTTCAAATTACCTGCAATTTAGGTAAGTTGTAGATGACGTTGCTAATATCAGAAACATTCATATGATTTTTAGAAATGCACTTAATTTCTCAGATCGATTAAAATCAAACTCGGTTAGTTGATTTATTATTATCTTGTACCAATTGAATTCATTATTACCTTGTCAGGAAACGAAAATGCACAATTTCAAAACTTAAGATTATTCACGATATTTATCTTTAAATTTGACGCTTTACCCCTGTAGCTGATAACTTTACCTTCTTATATGGATCTTTTTAAAATGTTTATCATTATAGCTATGAAAGCATATGCCGTACAAATATGATATTAGAGTTTGAAGACTAAAGCTTAATTACTGTCATAAAATCAAAATCAAGTACTGTTATAACTATTCCAATAGAAAAGTATTGCGTCAGATCGTCTGATGTTACTAAATAGAATAGGAAAAATAATATATTGTGTTCGGAATTCAATGGAAGTCTTCTTAATCATTAATTGAGGCGTTGAAAGGCAAAGTGGTGTAAGTCACATTTTCAACTTTTTTCATTTGGGGGCAAATATGTAATCTCCATGTTCAATTTATAGTGGAATTGTAAATAGTTATTATTTGCAATATTATAATAATTGTTATGAATTATAATTTGTTCAATTTATGGTGGAATTTTTTGTAGTTTTTGCAGTTAAACTCTTTTGACTTACACCACTTGACTTACTGACTTACACGACTTTGCCTTTCACCGCCTCAATTGTTTAAAACATTCTTTATCTTTAAAATGCTATAAAAAAGTAAAAAAAAAGGATCGTCTAAAGATATGCTACTCCCATTTATTATTTTAATATATTATTATGGATTACATTTATCCATTTGCTAAACTTTGACGGAATAGTAAAAATAGTACGTTGGAGGTAACTGAATTGAAGAGTGTGTTTTCGAGATACAGTTTTCAGTTATTTAATTTTTTAAAAAATGTTGTTCAATATACGTTAACAAATAATCTAATACAGTTACTCAGTTCATTCCAAATGGTGTCATAGAAGATGTTTTCTTAACTATTAAGGAAATATAAAATGGTAATAAATAAAGTTTCTGTATGTGTACTTTGGGAATAATTCTTCTATGTTTTCTTCTATGGAAAAATATATTCAGTATTTACTCAAATTTACTAATACAAATAAATTCCTTTCTAATTCTATTTGTTATTATTAGGATAGTATGTTTAACTCAACATTTTTGATAGTGGATTTAATATACATCATATTGATATTTTTGAAGGCAATATACATTCAAATTAATTTCTGTCTAAATGAAAGCTCAATTGAACATATAGGGTGATTTTATTTGAACTGACGCTACTCAGAGCCATCTGTAGCGTACTGTATCAGCCGGAATTCCACCAAAATTGATAGAGAGACTAAGGACGACATGGGAATAGTTCCAAAAAGTCGCCGATAGGGCAAGATATGGTGCTGTTGTTGTCGGAGCACCCGAAAATTTGCATAAAAGGCAAATAAAACATCAAAATGCAAATTCATGACTACGTAGTGAACGTCAGTAATTTGGGCTATAAAGTGCGGAATCTCTTAAGTCTTCGTTTTACAGAAGAAAGGGTCGTCAGTCGCTTTTTTTCCACTTGCATGGCCACTTCGCTTCCCGGACCTAACCCATGTGACATTTTACTGTGGGGTTATTTAATGTCTAATCTGTATTTTGGTGGAGTCTCGAACTTGGCGGCCCTAAAGACTACATAGTCGACTACATAGTCGTGAATTTGTATTTTGATGTTTTACTTGCCTTTTATGCAAATTCTCGGGTGTGCCATCAACAACAGCGCCATATCTTCCCCTATCAGTGAATTTTGGAACTTTTATTTTTACGGAAACTCTTTCCCATGTCGTCCTTAGTCCCTCTATCAATTTTGGTGGAATTCTGACTGATAGATTGTGCTACAAATGGATCTGAATAGTGTCAGCTTTAAAAAAATCACCCTGTATATTCATTCGGTATTTTGTTCTAAACATTTCTCAAGTGATCAGATTAAATTACAATGTATTTACTTATAGTTTTGCAGAGAGACAGGAAAGTTATATTTAATTTTTTTAAATTCAAAATTAAGAACATTTCAATAATATACTTCATAAGTAATTTTATTTAAAATGAGTTAATGAAAATCATCATTCTATAGTTATCATTCTGTAGTTTTTGCCAATGCAAAGAATGTTTTAGGGTCCAGAAACTAATATATAACATAAACGAAATATACTAATACACAATTTATTTATCGATATTTAAATGATTGCGATTAAAATGTTGCTATTAGGTAGTTGCAATTAAAAATATAAAACTGAAACTGATATTAAAGTATCGAGTCAAATTTAATATCCGAACGAGCTTTAGAGATACAGAAATAACGGAAAGAAAGTTATATCATTATAGAAAAATTACTTGCGTATCTTCTGTACGCAAGGGTCATTTTAAGATAAAAAAAGAGGACAAATTACTTTTATTACCTCTGGAATATTAATTTAATGGCTATTAAGTTCATGTTGCCCCGTTTCCCCGGAGGAAGTCCCCCTCACTTTAAAATTTAATGAACGGATGAACAGAACTATGATTTTATAAACTGTATTTTAAGGAATAGTTTGCGTGCTTGCCTAATAAAAAGTTAAAGCATTGGTTAATCTACCAAATTAATACTAGCCCGTTGATAAATCAAAAGTAAAACCATTCTTTTGATGGAGATCTAAGCCAATTTTAAAGGTAATCTGTGATCCATCGTCATTCTGTGATCAATCACAAAATGTCGATGGTAAGATGCTTAGAAGCAATCTATTGATACATTTTATCATCGATACTTCGATTCTGGATAGAAAGATATTGACTGAATATCGCTTTAAAGGATATTATAGTTCATTAATTCTGTAATATGAGAAATAGTACAAAAGAATCAATAGTGTAGTAGTGAATACTGTAATGTGAAAGCAAATGACAATGACGGAAAATCCAAATGTATGTAAATCGGTAAACTAAATAAAGTTGTTCAAACCAACCCAGCACTGACTACCATGCAACCAATGTGGGAAGTAACTGATAATGTTAAACACGAGTGGACATCCTTACTTCAATTTCCTTGTAGTCTGGAGCCACATCAATGCGAAGTATTCAAATCATACGCTAAATAGAATCAAAACACAGTTCACTTGAAGATATTTATTCCAGTTTCACTACCGGTAAAATGTTGAGTAGAACAAACTTTATAAGATGGTAGCAGTTCAACTCAGTGACAACGAAGAACGGGAGAACTGGTCCCAAATACAAATAATATTAAAACCATAAAAATTTAAGTTAAAATATACGCCAGCGTCAAAGTCACCACTGAATTAAAACTACATCACCGTGCTAAAAAATTACACGACTGGCAAAAATGCTAGTTGCAAAGGTATTTAAACAGAATTCAAAAGAGGAACGTGTTGCGCTTCAGAAAAGTGAACACCAATTAACATATAAAATTAACATAAGAAATACAAAGCATGAACAATAAAAATGTCTTTTAAGTCCAAACAGACTTATTACGGCAAATATACACGCAAATTCTACTCTAACGTAATTTTGTTAACATGCGGTGTTTATATTAGAGTATCGTGATTAAAGTACTAAATATTATGTTTTTATATAACTTATATGTAAAATTCTATCATAGTTTATTGTTTCTGAAGTTAAAAAAAGTACTTCTCAGATGCATATAAAGTAAATATTTCATCACCGAGGCATAATAAAACAGTCTCACTTTCTTTTCCAGCCACTACACAAATATGTTGGACTGCGAATGCCTTTGGAAGAAGAAATTCTTGGACCGGACTACGTTGATCATTGTTTAAAGCACGATGGGAACGCAAAGATAATTAAGCGTTTCCAAGAAAGCCAGAACCAAAGACTTTTCCATCGTTATTGATTACACAAACTGCATAGCATGTTAAACACTCTTAAGGTTAATGAAATATTAGATAAATATTTTAAATATTAGAAAAATATTCAGTGAAAATGAAGATAGTTTAGCCACATTTCAAATCAAAGATAAAGATAATAAGTGTTTTAATTCTCCTATATTATGTCTTATTATAGATTAAGACGATGATAAGAGTACTCCTTTTCATATCAAATATCTTGACAAAAAAGGTATTAAAGAGTGCTGAAGAGGAAGCTGGAAATTTGCTTTTTTTCAACGGAATAAAGAACACTCTATTTAAAGAGAATTCCTCAAAACAATGTAGTTTTCACAAACACCTGCTTTCTAAGCACGTTCCTTGTGGGCATTTTACCTAAAGGTCATAAACAGAAAATGCATCAGAAACTTTTATGCTTCGAGTCAAGATGCGGTAAAAACAGAAAATGACACTTTCCATATTCTTAGGTGATATAAAACGCAGCACACTTTTGAATTATCTGAAAAATGTATTGTATAACGTATAAAAAATAAGTAAGCACAAAATTGAAAGTTATAAATTGTCAATTGAAATAAACAGATAAAAATTTTATTCCCATCCATCATGTTCAAATATATTGTGTATCATTCATTCACTTTTCGAAGTATTATTCACCCTTCAATTATATAGGTGTAAATGACATACAGTATTAGTCGTTCCCAGATGATCCGCATTTTCTTTTTGCTATCATTATATTACATATTCATATAACGATTCATCACGATTTAATTCCATATGTCAGGTGTCACAATAACGACATGAGAAGAATATCCGCCACGACTTGGAACCTATGACAAATCAATACTGTTGAATACTCTACCTTTTAAGCAAAATCCTTCATTGTAAGGAACATTAATTTTTTAACGAATTTACTGGAAAACATATTATATTATTTCTTCATTATTTCAAGTAAATATTTGCGCACTTTAAAAAATTAAACGTAAGTGGTGAATACAGGAATGAATACAAATATTTACATGTTGTAATTATCTAAGGACCTAATTTTGAGTTTGGTCACTGCAGGGAAAAAAAAATTTTTTATTGACAATTAGTTAAGCATTTTTGCAAACTAGTAGTTGTAGAGTAGAAAGAAATGTATGTTGGGGAATATTTTAGGAAGCTGAATTTAATTACAGAAGTTGAAGGAGGGGAATGTAAAGAGAAAAACTAGTTTAAAAAAAACTGAATGTTGTCAATATTGGTTATATGATCTTTATAGAATATATTTAAGTGTTATTGATATGACTTTTCCCCCTGGACCCTCGATATCTGGAGGGTTTGTACCTTCCCCCACTCTCTGATTGCATGGAAGGAATTTCGGGTCTAAGACTTTAATGTGCTCATATCCGGATTAGACACGAAGACATTCAATGGTGCTCGACGGATTTCGAACTGACCACCTTTCATCTAAGCCCAACTCGCTACCACTACGTCCGACCTATATTTTAAGGTCCGTCGGCCCATATTTTAGACCAGGTGTGTAACTGTTCCGCTTCATTTGAATGAATTTCATGAGGAAAATATCTTTACATTTATATGATGTTTTTACATTAAAGTTCTACACAATTGTCTCTCACTGATATCACAAAGCTATGAGATTCTCACATTTAGTTTATTTTTTTTTCTTTGCTAAAAAACAATAGTCAAGTGTTTGAACAAAGCAATCGTTCTAATATACATTTTGTGGTAGAGTTTATTGGGTGGGTCGTGATTTAGTATAGTAGTAGGCAATGATACCATTACTCTGAATTCTAAACAATACATTAATTTATTAACATAACACATATGTTAGTACACATTCAATTATATTATTGATAATTATCAACCTAAAGAAACACTCATTATATCCAGGTACTATTTAACTGTACTATTTCACTTATTTAAATTGATTTCATTTCAGTACGCAATATATATTATTTCTTAACTTTAACCTATATTATCGGATTCGGGGATTTGTTGACTTTTGGCAATAGGTAATGAAAGGTTACCTCCATTTTTGCAGACTGCAGAAGGGCAACATTCACCGACATATTCACGTGCATCGATTGGGATATCTTAATCAGGATTCACTTTCGCTGGGGAACGCAGTCATCAGAATCGCTATATGGCGCGGGAAGAGGCGGGCTTTAACGGCAGGATCGGTTCTCCATCTTTGGCTTGTGGGGGTCAGGCAATCTGTCTTGGTTCCGTAGCTCAACTATTCTCCTCTCATCGGTAGCTTGCAGGGGTCAGGCAATCTATCTTGGCTCCGACGCTCCTCTATGCTCCTCTCATTGCTAGCTTGCGGGGGTGAGGCAATCTCTCTCGGCTCCACTATTCCTCTATTCTCCTCTCATCGTTGGCTTGAAGACTTATAGCGATGTGCTAAGTCTGGGCGCAATCTCCCATATACTCTTTTTACACTTCTCGCTTACGAGGCTACTACTCTATGTTCGTGTGCTGAGTCTGAGCGCCAAAATCAATCATATCCTTTTTTTTATATTCTCACTCTCTCTATTTTTTATCTTCTCAACGCCCCGCCTTTACTTTTTCATTCGTCCCTCATGTTCAACCTTTTCTCTCACTTCCACTTTGATTCGCTAATTTTTGACCACCTAATTATTTCTTTAAACCATTCAGAGTGAGGGGCGTTTCATATTAAAACAATTCCTCTTTCGACTCACCCCTGCTTTTCTAGGGATCATGTTTTCCTAGAACATCTCCTATGTGTGGGGTCATCTTCTCTTTGCCAACAATTCCCTTTTCATCTCGATGTCCCCTCTATGTAGCCCCCTCGCTGTTTCGTCTCTTAACTGTTGCTTTTCAATTCCTTCTTCTTCATCCGGTGCTTTGTACAAATAGGCGCCATTTCAATTTTCTCATTTTACCCCCGTTTGTTCGATTAATTGGCTTTTCTGCACTTTTCGAACTTCTAACATACCGTATCCCCACGACATTTTTCTTGTATCGTCTGGCGTCATTTCACTGTTTCATTTTCCATCCCGTTTATTAATTGGTTTTCTGCACCTTTTCTATTTTCTTTTTTTATATGTCGTAATCCACGACACATTTTCTATAGACCATAAATGTATCCTAAACTTAAAAGTGAACGTAAATACATTTATAATGTTTATGGGTAGGTCCAATATAATCAAAAGCAAGATGATTTGGTTTTATTTGGATATCCTTACAAAAAATAACAAAATATTAATAACTATTCTTAGCTCACTCGAGGGATATATAAATCTGTTAAATTTTGTACCCTCAAGTCAGAACTGTTTACCCAATCAAAGGAAAATAATTATGATAGAGCATTATTCAATAGCCATTATCTAAACTACAATTCCCATAATAATTCTTAATGTTCATAATTATGTATCGGAATCCATACAAATTTTCAATACTAATTCCGGTACACAAAGATTTATAATTCTCCTGTTGTTTTTCACATAATTCGGGTTAACTCCAGTTGATGGATATTTATCACCTGCAGAAATTTCTTCATGAAATCTATCTTTAATAATTACGACATAATTCTTTTTTAACTTTTAGTCATGTTTTAGATAACAATTTTCTGACACATATCTTTGGAAAAGGAAAAAATATATACTAGCATTAAATATCTGCTGAGTACATCGAGTTGAAAAGATTTATAAATACACAGCAATGAATCGATGTCTGTATGCTGAAATAAAATACACAGACAGGAAAAACAATAAAAGTGGACTAATCTTCCTGTAGTTACCTCAAAGGAGGACTGTTTTCTTACATTTAAACATTCAGCTTTTCAAAAGGGCTGAACTTTAAATTTGAATGTAGAATGTTTATTAAAAACTAATTACTGTACTTTCAATGACAGGGATTGAACAGAAAATATACAGCGGTTTATCAAAATAATGGTAACCCTAACCATTTCAACAGATCTTTGTTATTCATAAAATGTAGGACCATCTTTTCCTTGCAAAATAACATAGATTCGACGTGGGATAGCGGGATATAAGTCCTGTACATAAGATAATGGAATCTGGCACCACTCATCCTACATCACATAGCTCTGTTGATAGGATAGAATCTTTACCTCATTCTCATCCTTTCTAAATCGTATGTTTACTAGTCGCGCATAATGCATAGGTCATGGAAAACGAACGGCCATTAGGTAATTTAAACGCCTCCATGGGTTCCGCTAGAACGGAATCGTAGAATTAAGGGTCCAAGAAAATGTCAAAATATATGACTGAACTGTATCAAAGAGCCACATTATCATGATTAACAGTGGAAACCAATCAGTCGATATGATATGCTTCTGGCGGTTATAACCATGATGTTCTATTGATAGGAAAGAATGTGAACCTCAATTCATCACACTAGATGAGATATTGCCAATCTTTCGAACTCCAGTTTTTGCGTTCCGGACACGTATTCTATGTAAATTATGTGAAGTATCTGTATTGCCAAAAATACCAACTTAAGCAGCTCCTTACAAACTGTTTTTGCTAAAACAGGATTATTACAAATCCTGTTTAGCTTTATTTTCTGTAATGTAGTCTTAGAGTTTCTCCTTACAAAGAGTACCCAGTTTCGGATTTCGTTCGCTGACATCTTTGTTGGACGCGCACAATTTTTCTTAACTCAAACACTCTGTTCATGTCAGTTCGTGGCATAAACTTTGATACTTTTTACGTAGTACATTGATACATTCTATCACTTTACTGGCAGAAGCACATTCAGACCTCCAGCCAATTACTATTCCTCTGCAAATTCTTTAGATATAACATTTTGTAGATCATTCCACAACACCTAATTATACATCGACTGCACTACTAATGTGTGATAGTTGATACTTCTATTTCCCCATAGTATATTCCTCTTTTCGTGAATGGCATATTTGTCGTGATTTGCATAAGCAGTAGCACGTGAGCCCTTTTAAACAGATGTTTCAATTGTTTTGATTACTCCTTGTACGTATTAGCAAATGACTATCAATTTCCTGCAAGAATTTGAAGTTCTGGAAATAAAGACTTTTTTCTTTGGTTTAGAGATTGTTCAAGACTGGCGGGAAGAGTTAATAAACAAACGAAGCATAAAAAAAGAAATGGTCGTATTTATTTAAAAAGGTGATAAGTACAACAACATTCTAGAACTGGTATTGCATACAAGAGACTGATATGAGAAACCTCATACTTGGAATTCAGCTTATCTATGCATTAATTACTATTTAAAATTATCTTTATAGCATTAGTGACAAATAAAATTATGATTCTTGGTACCAATGGCTGAGAATGTCATATTAAATCTGAGAACCTTAAGAATATAAATAAAAAATCACTCCTGTGTGTATAGAAGCACAATTTAGTAACACTAATAACCTTTCATATGTTCCAAAATAACACTAACGTATGAAAGCCATACGCAAATTCGCAATACGCTATAAAGTAACAATAGAAGTAAAGTTTGAAGCTCTTATCTTATACAACAAACGATAAGGAGTTACTCAGTTTAGTGTATGATACAATATTTCCCTTTCACGGATGTATATAGAATTTTTGATGAAGACATTAACTAAGTGTTAATTAACTTTTATGTTATAAATTTGAAAAATATCTAACTGAAAAGATTTTTAATTAAAAATAATCTTTAAGAGTTTTTACTTTTCTCCATAATACTTTTTAAGACCAACTAGAACATTTTTCTTCCTTCCTATTCTTCCTTAAAAAATTAAGCACTGAAGCTATTTCTAGCAATTGTATCAAAAACTAAATGAATAATTTCTGAACATGAACTATTCTTGAAGAATTACGGCCTCGCAAAAGGAAAAATTTAAAATTTAATCTAACTGACAAAAATTTCATTAAATCCAGAATCTTAAGTATCATTAATGAATCCCATTTCTGATAAAGTTTAATTCTTAATCAGCTTACGGATCAATATCCGTTACATTAGAAGAAGAGCTTTGATATTTCTTAGCAGTATCAATCCAACATCCGAAATCTTTTGATTAAAAGTGATAGTTCTTTTTCCGTCAGGTTATATCCACAGCTCATTTACATATAGGTATCATCAGATAAATTCTTCTTACGAATGAAAGGAAGTGGAGATCCGTGAAGGGGAAGGACATTGCATTCTAGGAAATTAAGAAAAAAATGTTGGAGAGTATCTGGTGAATATTTTTGTTCCCACCAATAAGAAAGAAAAAAAAAAGAAAATATCTGCGTTTTGACTATGTTAGATCTCAACACCATTTCCTACTGAATAGTATAAAATTAACTGGATTTAATAACATTTAGTACAAGCATGTACTTGAGAAGGCTTTTTCAAATCTTTTAATCTAATTCTTGTGAACAAGTCAATTTTTCAAGATCAATAAATAATCATAATAAAATGTGAAATGTTCTTTCCTTTTGATGTAGTCGTGAAGGCTGAATTTATTTCATATACGGAGAGGTAGAATTCGTACATATTTTTAAGAAAGGTACGACAGTAGAAAAATCACTGCATACGGATGCGTCATGACATCAGAAATATCTAGAACATTTCAAATGTACAATTACTTCAAATGAATAATTCTTCAGAGAGTTCCAAAGTGGAAATTATGTGTGCGACAGAGTAAAATTGTCCAATAAGCATATTTTTAAGAGAATATGAAGACAGATTCCCATAGGATTTTTAATTGTTAGGAATACAAGAAAAATTCATTGATTAAAAGGAGTATATGAAAGGACTGAGTCATTAGAGCAGTTAAAAACGGGCTTTCAAATTTTTATCTAACATATATATTTCCATTATAAGTGTTCTTATATTTAATTCCCATAATATCTTAAAAATATGTATTTGAATAAATGCATTTGTACATCAGTTACAAAATATATTAAATTACCACTATGTACTAAGGTCAACACAGATGAAAACAACAGTATTCGTGGAAATAATATGAAATGCATATTTTTTTCAAGAAAAATGTAATTCTCTTAAATTAAAACCCTCCTTCTTTCTGTATTGTACATTTTTTTTCTCCCCTCTCTCTCTTCTCTATCCCGATAACAAATTATTTTGTATTAATTAATAATCCGAGATTCGAAATAAAATAAATCATGTAGGGAAAAATACGTATCTAAAATCGTTTATACCAACATAGGCGGTTATTTTATCTCCGAAAATCATAATGGCGATACAAAAAAATAATCTTAATTAGTACTCGAATAAGATTTTTCTCAAACAACCGTTTAACGTCAGTAAATAGAAATACTGATATGGAACGAGGAGAAAAACGTTATTATTAGTAAGATAAATATGCCACTGCAATTAATAAATCCAAGGAAGGGTTCGCAAATATTTCCACAAAATTTAGTTATTAGCAAGACTTCGTGTACTTCAGTAATATGTTGTAAAGTGTAAAAAAAATTATCAATTACAACACGTTTTAATTTATTTTTAAAACCCATATTTTCATTCATATGCAGAGAAAATGTTTGGATTTTTAATTTAATAAATTGAAGAAATATATTTTACTTTGAAATTTTAATCCTTTGAAAATTGTAGTGCTGTTTTGAAACTTGGTTCGAAAAAAAAAGAAAATATAAATTCAAAATCGTTTTACACTCTTAGTGGGCAAAAGTCTAATAATGGTTTCTTCATTTTCAGAGGTTGGTTGGTGTATTTTGGAATGCTTATTTTGACTTTTTGTTGCACGGCGGGTAAACAAAACTTCTCTCACCTATGTCCATTTAACTATGATAAAATTGGAATTAGAAGGCATTCATTACTAATGGTAAGAAAATCAAGATAGATGAAAACGTTTATAACAGACAGTAATTGAGTGTGATAATTCTTTATGGGCATCCTTTCATTGTGAAAAATTATCACTTTCCTCATTCATGTCATTTTTGTCTAGAGGAGAGTTATGAGTATGGAAAATAAAAAGCGATGATATCAAGTAAACGATGAATTGTACAATGTTGTATTTTAAAAAATTCGCTTTGATTTCTCATAGAAAGGATATTTTAGCAATTCCCTGGACTTAATTACCTGGTTATTTATAAAAAAGATTATGAATCCTTAAGTTCATGATATATTTTCTAGTTCCATATCGAAGTTCAGAAAAGTAATGCACTTTCTTGCTCATGTAGTCTCTAATCCTAACATATTTTGTCGTATCGTAATCCTTCCGATACATTGAGTGGATAGCATGCAGTATTTACGGAGTCGTATTACCTTAAAATCGTAAAATGTTCTTCTTTATTAACAATCTGTGATAAAAATATGACTCGGAATAATGAATGAAACGTATAAAGGCTTCTAATCATGGATATAGATATTGTTAGGGACATAGTTATTATGGATATAGTTATTGTTACATTAATGTTAGTAATGTATGTTTTCTAATACCCTTTTTTTATTTCTGTTTTGAAAATACTAAACAGTTATTCAGCTATTCCGAACAAAACATGCTTATAAATTGCAAATACTACTTATAATATAAAATGTCTTATTTTCAAACTTACAAGAGAAATATTGATTTTTAACTTACAATTGATGTTTGAACATTTCTAGGATGAAAAGTCTAAACACTTCTTAAAATTATTTAAAATAAAATAATCATAAAAGTTTTTAAAAAACTTAATTTAAACAATTTTCCGGTCTCAAACAATTTAATTCTTCTTAATACTGTACAGTTCCCAAGAGTCAGATATTCAAAGACATAAACGTAAACTTCCCTGCTGTTGCGTGACACAGAGCGAAAAGATAAACTTTGTGAAAAGAATGTAGTGCACATGCTTAAATTCAAATTTATGTGCGGGCACGGAAAACCTTATATTGAATTCCCCATGTTTATACACCCCCTTCGTAAAAGTGAATTATATGCATCACTTAATAAAGAAAGAGAAATTTTCGTTCCCAAACAGAATGAAGACTCAGTATTAAAAAAATCCTTTTAATGCAGACTGGGGTGTTCCGGAAGATAAGGTTTTGAAATTTCGAACAGAATAACGAATAAAAATGCAAACAGTCTGTCAGAGAAATGAAAAGAAATATCCTAAGGAAACTCGATTCTTTGTCTAAATTTCCGGACAATGTTTCACGAAGAGAGATTAGTTATTATTAAAAGGAGATTATCATCCTCTTCGCAAATTACTCAAATATAACGTTTTTTATTGTTATTATCTCTTCCTTTTATTAATTTTCCTTAGTTTAAACTTGAGAACAATGCAATTTTCTAAATTTAACCAACTCATATTTGACAATCATCCTAAAAATAGTAAAGGGCATAAAAAGGTAAATTTAAGTTAAGGCAAATTTTTCTTATTTTATTTTGAAAGTAGAGAAGTTGCTAAGGAATCTTTTCACTAACCCTATGTCCTGCTAACTAATAAACCGGATTTTATTTCCATGTACATTTTAAAAGAGATACGATTTTTAATTTAGTGGGCAAGTTTTTCTCAGTGTACTAGAAAAGTGAAAAGTTCAGTGTCCATGTCGAACTTTCATCACTGGAAAAAAATGAGAACCAATCAAATCATGTCAATCAACCTGCATGTTTTCAACCTGTATTTTTTTAACCTGTATTCAGTTTCCTTCTCGTTACATTTCCCCCTGTGCTTTGTCTGAAATGAATTTAGATGTGTATTAATTCAGATATTTCCATGAATCTAATGAGGAGTACAAGTATTTTGTAACAATATATAATTCAATTTGTATATCAGAAAAGATATATTAGAATTTGAAAACCCCACTTTAATTGGCAAGTATTATTTATGGAATTGTGAATTAGTTAGTTGTTTCATTAATATCCTGTTGATCGTTGATAGATTTTTGACTGAAGTTTCTAATTTCCACAGGATGTTGTGACTCAGTATAAAACATTAAATATACGGCTGATATGAACACTGTTAGTTTAAAGTTTTTTTAGCTAAAATATAGAGAGGCTAAGCAGAAATGATTTTAAGAATATAAATGAAAACTGTTTTTATGTTTCCGAAAAAAAAATCAGAAGTTTTCGCTGATGGCAATGATTTTCAGAAATTGTGCCCTGATAAATTAAGTGTAGTTTTTTTCATAGACTGACAGTCTTTGAGTAAAATATATTTTTAAACACGCTCGTTTTTATTTGTCAAATAACAAATTAGGATTCAAATGTAGAAAATCCTAAATTATCTACTCAATTCTCGTAGTAGCAAATCAGCTAGTGCGAGAAAAGCCATCCAGTTCTTTAAAAATATCTAAAAAGAAGTTCTTTTGTTAAAGGTTTTCGAAATACATATTACTTCTTTGAAGTGATGAGAGACAGATATCCATCTAGGAATACTGAAAATTGATGCAAATGGCTTTTTTTATTGGTATAAAAAAACTACTTTATATCGCATTGTCAAAGTTTGGCAGGAAGTGCCTTATTTTGATGAAATATCGATCGCAATTTTCAGAAGAACTTTGAAATTTTTCTTACGATAGCATGGGAATAGTTACTGAAAAACCGGTTGAAAAGAATCTAACACGCACAGTCATTAAAACATATAACGAATTCAAAATCCTTTTACTGCATAATAAGAACATTTTGAATATATATAATCGACGAATTTTAAAACTGTGGTATTAAACATTTAATTTCCTTGGAGTAAGGGTCTTCAACCGATGAACCTACTGCCTATTGATAGTCTGGTAAAACAGATTACTTTATTCAAGACAAAAATAAAGTTAATCTATGAGGAAAAGCTCTTTAAAGACTATTTATTCTGTTCAGATAAAAAAAAAATGGAATGAATCACTCTCAGCAATAAAAATAAATATTTTCGCTCGTAACTTAATCCAGCGTTAATCTTATGAATGTAAAATTCGTAATGTATTACCCTGGAATCAAGAGTAATGTATCACTCAACTATTTATGGTAACAGAGGTTACTTCTTATTTCTAAGAACTCGAATCAATAAAAGATATACGAATCCGACTGAATGCTAAATATATCGTCTTCGTAATAAGTCGATAAAATCAAAAGACGTTTCTGTTGAAAACACGCAAATGATGCGTTTCCCCTTTTCATTTTGATATTGAACAAGAAATAACAAAGGCAAGAAATGAGAGAAAGAAAATATAATATTTTATCTTTGTTACATTTTGAAATACACATTCGATTCTTATAATTAAATTTTTTTCTGATTATTGGATGAATTACATGATAGAGATTTGCGTATAAACTTTGTAAGGTATACACAAGATTCGATTCACAAGAATCGAACATTTGAGTGAATGAATTAAAGAAGCTGCTTGAGATATGCTAATTTCGGCATACGCGCTTAGTATAAATATCATGCAGCGTCATTAATAAAGGTTGAAAAAGGTTGTTAAGGTTGATAGATAAGCGAGAGGGAGTTACAGGGTAAGTAGCTCCAGGTGTTATCCTGCGCTAGTGCTTAGGGGGCCCAACGTTTACGTGGCAGTACTGCCGGTTTCACTCTCTGCTGGTTTGTGAGTATTCACAAAGTGTATTTCTATTGACTGTTAATATATATATCCCGTACAAGTAGTACGTATGCTTATTGCTGTAAAAGCAAATTCTATATGTGCAACGAATTGAATAAACATTGTTTCATGTATAAACTGTGTTTGTATCAAATTCATTTAGAGTGCCACTTCAAATTATATACACCGAAATCTGGATAGAAGTGAGCTATATACTCTATAACTTAACGGATGACATTAGGAAACTTTCACCTTTTTACTAATGGACATAATCATTTTTATAATGCTGTAAAATTTCCACAACACTCAGAACATATTTAAAAAAGCAGCAAAAATTTGCTTAAATATCACTTTGAAATTGTCGCATTATATTAAGTCTAAACTTAAAAATATGATTTTAAAATCATTGATATTGGCTTTTACCATTCAGAGCGAAATATTTCAGAAAGTTAGCTAGGTATGAGAATCGTACCATGAAACTTGTTTAATTTTTTATATGAATTACCTATTTTTTTTCCAAAGCGGCAGGTGCTTGCATTTACGGCTTCCGCACGGACATACTGTGAAACTTTAATGGCAACTTTAGTACATAATTGTACTATTTTCGTACTGATACTGCTAAACCAATATTGCTCCCTATGAGGGGTCAGCTGACACCTCCAAGCGTTAGAATTCAAACCCAAGCCAATCTGTAGACGATCAAGTAGTGTATTAAATTAGTAAGTTGTGTATTATATTAGTAAAAGGTATTTACGCAACATAAACCTACGGTTGTCAGACGTCCCGGTTTTCCGGGATTGTTCTGGTTTCTAAGAACTTGTCCCTGTGTCCCGAAAGCATATTTTAAGACATTGTGATTATTCCGGTTTACAATTGATTGAATTTTTTTTGCAAATTAAAACCTACAAACAGTATAAAAAACATTCATAATTTTTTTTCTTCCTAAAGGTACACTTTCCTAGAAACTGAAACGAACACATAACAGCATTTTTTATTTTCTCCCCGCCCCCCCCCCCTCCCAAAAATGTAAATTTTCAATTTTTTGCAACAGTGCGTAAGTGGGCGCTGATTCGATTACTACTTGAAAAGGTAGACTATAACCCAAAAAAAGGTTGGGAACTTCGGGTTTAAACAAATTACACAGCTACAAGGATAAAGTCTGAAAAAAATGATAGAAATTCGTTGTAATTAGTTTTTAGCAATTCAGTTTTTTCTAACATAAGAAAAAGTTGTAAATACCCGTATGATCATAGACATTTAAGTAATCTCTTGATCATGAAGTGAGGGATATTTTCAATAATTCCACAAATTGTCTATCGGTGTTCTGCAGGAGTCCTTCAAAATTTTTGGTAAGCTTTATTACTTACATACTAAATGGTCCTGTAAAGAAATATTATGACTAAAATTTTTGTAAACCCCGTATCTAAGCCTGAAAAAATTATTTTAATAAAACCTGTTTGCATTGAATGTAAGATACTGATTTTTATCTTTCGATGTTCTTTGTGGTTCGGAAAGGTAAATTTAAATGTCTTGGTTGTTTTCCTAAGACTTTAAGGATAAAAAATCTACAGGTTTAATAACTCAAATATAAATTATCTTGAATCAGTATCAGAAGAGATGCAAAGAAATGTTAATACCAGAAAAATTATAACGTTATCATATTTAATTTGCAAAGGAACTTTTTACCGTACTGTTTTATTCCATTCATGTATGTCCTAGGATAGAGATTAAAAACCTTTCAAAACCATTTTATGACTATATTATTAACTTTAAAATACCTTAAATTACAAATGTAAGAAAATGTATGTCTATGAAAAAATCTTCGTACAAAATAGTTATGAATGAAACTAAATTATCTGATGATTAATACATAAAAAGAAAAATGCTGGGTTAGTCTTAATAATAAGTTAATATAAAGTTCGGGATTAATAGAAATTTTCAATTATTCTGGTTTTCAGACATTCCCATTATTAATATGGTCAAGTGAAATTTAATTTTCATTAATCGAAATTTCTCAACCGTATACGACCTTTAATGACCTCGATCATCATTCAGTTATTAAATGGCCATCATCTACATACGGAGAGAAAGTATAGGAAAGCATATTGGAGGAATAATGCATCAATTAAATATCATCTGAATGTGAAGCACTAATTTATATAATGGACTCCGTGCTGATAGAGATCCTATTGTTCAGTAGTTTACGAAAT
Organism: Dolomedes plantarius; assembly: GCA_907164885.2. Classification (NCBI taxonomy): domain Eukaryota; kingdom Metazoa; phylum Arthropoda; class Arachnida; order Araneae; family Dolomedidae; genus Dolomedes; species Dolomedes plantarius. The sequence continues at coordinate 14,732,389 of OU015500.1, read as the reverse complement.
TTGATTGCTTTATGGAGACTGATGACGGAGAATTTAAAAGCAACTTAACACTGAAATTGAATTTTAGTTCACAAGTAAGATTTAAATGGGATTCCACTGAAATAACTGTTAACCAGCATTATTCATTAGGACCGAGATAAATTTGTAATGGATAATGCATTTAAGTCTAATTCATGCAATATATATTTAAAAAAAATCCATTTAAATAATTATATTTACTTACTGTATGATACTTACACAACAAATAAGAAAATTTTAAATGGAGCAGCTGAAGAAAAATTAATAATAAAAATTCTGAATTGATTGAGTATACGTGAGGCAACAGCTTCATAAAAACTTGATTTTTATTTCCACACTCCCGCTCACACTTACAGACTCTATACAACTTAAGGGGGTCCAAGACACAAAATTGTTCGAATTTTTGAAAAACATTTTATTGCATTAAAAATTTCTGTGTTCATTTACGCTTAAAATGACTTTTAAATAATTTTTATATCTTAATTAGAACAGGAGAAATTATTATTATTTTTTTTTTGCAACATTCTAATATAGCCAATCGTTGTTAAAACCTGCAAGTGCGTTTTTCTGCATGATGGTTTTTTTTCGCCATTTCTCGTCTTTAAATTGTTATAAGTCAAGAACCGTTAAAGATAAATGATTGAAACTTGTTACATGTCTTTTTCAACTATTTAACTTTAAATTTGATTCAGCAAATTTGAAAAAAAAATTACTTTTGAAAATATGATTTTTTAATTATAAGTTACATAATTTTTTTTAAAATTTTTCATCTAAATATTTTTAATTTTTAAAAAAATTAATATTTTAAAAAATGGTGATTCAAAATTAAAACTTATATATTTTTGTTTAATTAAATGAAAATATTTTGAAATTCGACAAATAATACTTCGAGTTATAATGATTTTAAATTTCCCCACTTTTATTAAAAATTTTAAATTTTAAAATTTTTTAAAAAGTTTTTGAGAAGTTTTATGATGGGATTTTGTTTACAAATTATATGGTTAACCATCACAAAAAATTCAAAATTTTAACTCAAGAAATAAAAAATTTTTTTAAATGTGTTCCGGCCCCCTTAAACTCAAAGTTTATTTGTTGATAATTAAACGAAACAAAAATGGCGTACATTAGTGTCATATCTGGAAGAACTCCTTAGGCCTAATACCAAATTAAATGAAGTTACAAATTAGTGTAACTCGTTCCACTAGTTCGCCTCAAATTTCCCTCAATTGAAGAAGAAGAGTCTTTATTTCGGAAAAAAAATTACTTTTAGAAGAGAGAGTGCTACTCGGTAAAGTGGTTCTAAATGGATGTATCACGAGGGGAAAAGAAGAAATGATTTGAAAAATGCAAATCATCTAAAATAGTGTCCCTATCTATTATTAGGTAAACCCCGAGAAATTGTTTTTTTAAGTTATGATGATTAGATTATTCCAGTTCCCGAAGAATTATTAAAATGAAGGTGCCTTGAAAAAGGAAATACGGCGTTTGAAAAAGAAAATATGCTCACAATGTTTTCATTGAAATTTTTCAAGCACGTTCAAACTGATCTTTAAAATTTCTGTTTTGTTCCTTTAGAAACACTACACAATAAGTGTTGAATTGCTTCAGATTTTAAAAAACTGCAATATGATTTATAAAATATTTACAAATACATACAATCATACTAAAATTGAGTATCAGTAATTTAAATACAGAATTTAACACAGATTTACATTTAAAACAAATTTCTCAGATTTTAGTGAAAGGATTGCTATGCAGCATAATTAATCAGATAAGGATGTCACTACCATGCTTAAAATCATTTTATTAAAGTGACATACATACTCTGAAATCTTCAATTTTACGTTTTTTATAAACAAATCCGAATTACAAAACAGCATTTTCTAATGCAGCCTTGTTTGCTTAGGCTCCCTGATTAAACTCAAATTTAGTCTACGAAACGCGAGTAAATAACAAGCAGAATTAGTTAAGTGCTGTTCTTTTGTGGAAGTAATTAAATTTTTGTAAGCTATATTTAGCGTAAATATAATGCATTATAATTCATGAAATTTAAATATGTAAAAATTGCGTTTGTATATCTAGTAAAACTTTTGCTACAAAATCACCAACGTTGAACACTCTAAAATACATTTTACAGCCTTTTATGGCTAAAAACATTATAGTTTTCAAATATTTATGCTTATTATTGAATGGATTCATATCTTTTCAGCATTGATAGCAGCGGTTTCTTTCTTATTATTTTCCATAAATATTTAAATGAGTATATAAGTACATAATTCATAAATGTATCGTTAATTAAAACATAGCGTGAGAAAAACAATAACTTTATCTTATGAAGTCCCTAAAATTCTGCAAAACATCAATAAAAAGATCGATCATTATAAACTCATTTATCCGAGTGAAGTTTCATATATTTTGCATCTAAAAATCTATTGTTTTCTTAGTGGTACGACTTTATCTCATAAATGGTAGAGACTCATAAATGTTAAATAAAAACTCATAAAACTCAAAACTCACCAAATTTACATGTTATGAATTCTTATTAAATGTAAATTTGGAGAGACTTTCCTTTGGCGGACTTTGCATCATTAACAAAGACTTTCTAAAATTTCATGAAAAAGAACAGTTTATAGTCACCTTTTATCAGAGAAAAGATATCTTTTCTAATACAAAAGAATGCCTAAGGGTCAGCACATAGAATCTATAAGAACTTTACTGTGCACAAAATAGAGGGCCATACAAAAGAAAACTGAATGTTAGAATTTTCAAAGAACATTAAACATACGTGCATGTTACCTCCGAAGACATTCATTACATTATTTCCATCCATATATTATATGATACGCAGGAAAATAATACGTACATAAAAGAAACTAAGTGAGATTACTAAGTGAAGTTTGAAGAAATATACAAAATAATATAAAAAATAGCCTATCTAAAGCGCAAAATTATTAAGAGCAATGTATTTTTGATACAGCAGTAAGGTTTAACTTCGAGAAATATCTTGTGAAATATCATAATTCAGATTAATTTCGATTGTAATTACAATGCTCCGATGCAGAAAGACTTTTAAACAAGCAGAGGGTAAGACCGTGATTATTTGTTTAAACGGAAAAGATAGCCCCCCTCCCTCCAACACAAACACACACAGAGAAAAAATACGTTATCTGATGTGATTTCCAAATTTCATAACTATTAACGGATAGCGAAATTGCAGGGTCACTGGCAGGGCCAGTGGTAGCCTAGTGGTAGTACGTTAGCTTTCGGTACTGAATGTTCTCGGATGGTTTTATTCATTCAGGTAATAATGTTAATTTTGAGATATGTGCTTTATCTAATACTTTATTAAAGACACTATAACTCAGAGAATGGATAGGGAAATGAAAAGTAATATATACAAGTACTTCATGATTCATAAAATCTCCGTATAAACTTTCATATTTTCTTGAAGTACCGGTATTGATAAAGAAAAACGACGAAAATCGATAAATTATATATATATACTAGCTGAATACCCGTGCTTCGCTACGGGTTACATTTTAGGTAATTACAATGAAAAAGTAGTGAAATTGCTTTTTAGAGGATTTTCTTATAAACAATATATTTTGTTTCTTCATTGGGCGGAACTAATATTACCAGGCTCGTCTGCGAACTTACGCGTGAGCAAGCTACGTAAAACTGACCGTGCGAGAAACAATTTTCTCGTCAATGTACGCCAGCATAGTTTAAAGTTTTGCCTTGGGACTTATTTATCGTCATGGCGAAGCATATTTTGAGAGGAAATTACAGTTTTATATATAGATTTGATTTAATATCCATAAAACATACTAATTTGAACAAAAGTTTTAAAAATTTCCATCTCAATTTGTCTAGTGGTTAAATCTTATCTTTTACTGTATTTTAGTATTTTCTTTGTCAATTAATTTCGTTGTTATGCACGTGACGCAAAATTAATTTAAAGTATCACAAAAAGAAAAGAAATCTCGTGATCAGCCTTTAATAAGTTAAATTCAAAACTTTCCAAAAGATTACTGTTTTGGAAGCTAATGTTTTGCTAATTTCCAGTAAAAGCTAAAATCATTTGAAAACCACACACCAGTGTTCCACTCACACGCAACACTATAAACCCCTAAAAGAATGCAAGAATAAAACGTATAAAAAATATAAATCTATTAATTTAAATAATTAAACACACACAAATGTATAAATTACACAAAAGTTTACTTAAATTCTTTAATCTGTCTACATCTCCAGTATAGAAATATTTTCGGGGCATTTACAGAACATGGTATATTTCACTTTTGAAAACACGCATTGAATGAGCATCATCTCAATGAGAAATTTCTGAAATGAGCATGGCAATGAAGATCGTGTGTTTACAAACAACAGCAGTAACCGAAATGTGTTAATATATAAATTTGAAGAGTATTATGGTAGTGAGTTGTGTATATAAATAAAAACTTTCGAAACGATTACTGTTTTGGATGCTAATGTTCTGCTAATTTCCAGTAAAAGCTAAATTCATTTGAAAACCACACACCAGTGTTCCACTCACACGCCACACTATAAAACTGAATTACAGTACTCAACAACTGAATTACAATGTAACTGAATTATAGTACATTTATATGGGCATTGAAAATTGTGGTTAGTAGAGGGCAATACGGGACAATCCACGCATTGTCTATAGACACATGCTTTCTTTGGCTATTATTTGATCCGTAATATCTGCCTCATATGCCGTATGTTTCTAAACGCCATTCCCGAATGAAGAAATCGTGTAGAGGAGGCTTCTGCAACATGTGGACAGAGACAGTTGTTTTGTAACAACTGACTGAAGTGGTGTCATCTTTGGCTATTATTTGATCCGTAATATCTGCCTCATATGCCGTATGTTTCTAAACGCCATTCCCATATGAACCACAGCCTAATTCCTTTAAAATGGAACAAAAAGAGTAACTCCAGTTAACCATGTAATCCACTACTGCTACAGGGGCATCAAAATGTGAGAACACAGAGTTTAAATCAGCCAAAACTGCAATTATGGTGTACATATGACACCGAACTTCTCCAAAAATCTTTGCCTTTGTGATGAGACTCATAAGTGATTTTTGTTTTTCATGAAACACTCTTGCTAACAAATCATGACCATCCTGTGGTTTTTATCCTACTATTCTTTGCTGTTGTTGTCTGATTTCTTCCAGTCTCGCTTCTCTTTCCGGGGTAAAGATTCGGAAAATCATTCGGGAAAAGCTGAAAAGTAAACAATACCAAATCAATTTAAAAACTAAATACAGTATAAATAACGTAGAAAAAATAACAGCATGAATAACACAGTATGAATAAAAAAGTAAAGGCCAATAATACAAAAAAAAATTTTAAATCGTAGTAAGCAATGAAAAATATTTTACACACTTCAATAATAGCAAAACAAAACATGATGGTAAAATAGAAAGGAAAGTTAAAACAGAAGTAAGAAGTTAAATTCTAAAAATATAAATGAGGTATAAATCAGCTATCGATTCTAATCTATGAATCATTTATCAGGACATGAAAAATTTACTACATGTAAAAAAAATTAACCTTATCTCCATTAATTTCAACACTTCTTGACCTGTGGCTTGTCCAATCATGTGAAATATAATTCTTGACAATAAATCTTGTTAACCTAAACAGTTATTTGTGTTTTTTTAATTTAAAAAAGTTATGTTCTCAAAATATGACAATTAAGAAAAAGATATCGAGAAAAAATAAATCATGCTACTTAAGAAAGTCATACCAAAAATTTCTATAAAATTAATCTGCAACTATATTTGACATACAAAATAATGCATATGTAATACATTGCTAACATGCTTTAACATCAAAAATATCACACAAACATAAAATATCGCACAAAACATAAAATAAAAAATTTTCTTGAATAAAATTTAAAATTCGGGCTTCGAGGTGTACCTTCCCATAGACTGCACTACCCGTGTGCCAAATTTGACGTCTGTAAGTATCACAGATTCGCCTGGGGGTCGCACACACACACACAAACACTCTCTTTTATTAATAAGATATATATATAAAGAGAGAGAGAGAGAAGCCGTTCGAACTTTATGGAGACGATTTTATAAATTCTTTTTGTAGTTTGTAGTTTGAGATAAAAATTTGGCAACTTCAGAGTAATCGTCTGCTACTTTTTTGTTTCGATTGGAAGGAAAAATAAAAGATTTATTTTGAAAATGGCTCTTAAGATTGATAGATAGCTCGAAGGTTACGTATCTGCGCTTTCCGAGGAGAAATATTCGTATAAACAAATTATAAAGGGTGTAAAAATCACGGTTATGATATTTCAAAAATGGTATTTATAATATATTAAATTTGAAAGGAAACAAAAGTCTAACTGAAAGTAAAAATGAAAAAATGACTGCGAAACCTCATCCTAAGACTGTTCGAACACAGATAAATATCAATGGAATCTCTGATCCCATAAGTGGAATCTCTGATCCTAAAAGAAAATCCTCTGACTCAAAGATCCATTGCATCGAAACTAGGAATGTCTTCTGGCACTGTCATTAAAATCCTTTATGAAGATTTGAAGTTAAAAAAGATGTTTAAACCTCGAGTTAATCTGCTTTTTCCAAAGCATCGTTCTGAAAGTAAAAGAAATTGTAGAAAATTATATGAAAACCACTTAGCTGCTGAAAAATGGAAAGTTATAGTAACACTCGATGCGGCAGGGGTGTATTTAAGTGACTGTGATAAAAAAGGTCAATTTTCTATTGCTCAACTGGCGGGAATTACCGTACGAAATCGCTTCGTCAGTGTACAGAAAAGTTCTCAGAGGGATTCGTGATAGTTGCAGGATTTTGTTACAACGGTAAGTTCCAGACTCCTCCGGCTCCCCACGCCGTTGTGGCGTATCAGCCAATAATGATACTAAAGACCGGCTTTGCCACAGCAATCCCCCTGTGCAGCAATCCCCCCGGCCCGACAGCATCCGCAGGGAAGACACAAGTTAGCCGCCAACTAAAAGTCCAAGTTTTGCTAACGACACCATTCGCTCTCGGTCTCCACGAGCCAGAGCCGAGATAGAGCAAATCCAAGTTAGTTCGTCAGTGCCGGAAATCCGTCAATTCTTAAAATAAAATTTTCCCACTTAATACTGCAGCTACCACACTGCGAATTACATCACTTAACCAAACTTTATTATTTTTTTTTACAATATAGTACAGAAGTCCTGCACCACCCGTGCAGGCAACTAAGGCATTCCAAACAATTAGTTAAATAAGTTTACAAAACATAACGTAGCTCCAGTTGAGCCTTCACAAGAAACAATTCTTTATACAAATAAGTAATTATAAATAGCACAACTCTTGCGAAAATAACATCGTCAGCTCAACTTGAATAACAAATCAAACAAAACAAACGAAAAGACGAAGGGACAAACTCCTATTTGGCTTTCATCTGACGAAGAAAACTAAAAAATCCATCGCTATCGTCCATGACACACGCAGCCGTTTTCTCTTTCTGCTCCTTCTCCTCTGTCTGGGGTCTAACCTCCTTTCGACTACCGTAGTATGTTCTACTGATAATCCTTCTGATCTCTAGCTTCTATCTCGGACAGTTGCGATCTGTGGGTAGGTGCTCAACGACGCTGCGATTTTTCTTCAGATCAACGGTTCCTTCCCTCTCATAAAATAGAGAGCAATTCGTGCAAGTCGTCACCTTTTTACACTCCCTTTGGTCCTCATGAGTACCACTGCAAATCTTACAGCGCTTAGACCTACTGCAGTGCTTTGCTATGTGCCCAAAGGCCCAGCAATTGAAACAGATTACTGGCTTCAGATACTCTCTAAATCGAAACCTTTCCCAATCTAATTTCAGCCTTTCGAGTTTTTCAACTCTCTTGAAACCATCCCCATCCAAGCTTATAATCCAATTATGCGCATTGTTCACTTTATATTTCGTAATCACCTTAATGTCCGCGTTCTTCAATTCCACATTCTGGGCGGCCAGCTTCCGCATAAATTCTTCATTTTCAAAATTTTCTGTTATACCATAAATAATAGCATGTGGTTTCATTCTTATTGGTTTATCAACTCTATAATTATTTCTAAAGCTATCATTTGCTGTAAATTCGGCTATAAGTTTATCCAAGTCACCCTCCTTTCCCGAGCCAATAACTTTTCCACATTTATGAACCTTTTTACGGGTAGCAATACCTATCTCCAACTTCTCCGGGTCTATCATCTGACGGATCTGTTCCTTGGTTACCTCTGAGGTTTGTTCCTTTTCAGGAACAATCTTAACAACATTGGCCTCATCCCCTCTCTTTTTAATCATCCTCTTTCCCTCTGGCATCTTTTTAACCATCTCAGCATAGCTGGTCTCTCCTGTTTTACTCAATATACTTATCTGTCCAATGAGGTACATAATGAGCCTCTGTTGTACCTTCGTGACGTCCACAATAGCCGTGATATCATCATTGAACATCCTATTGGTGTCAACGCTCCATTTTGAAGTACTTATAATATTGCCAAGCTTCTTAAACTTATCGCTCACTATCTGTGAGTACCATTTTCCTTCGACTTCTCCAGAATATGCGTCTCCTCTTCTCCCTACCTCCGGCGTTAGCAGGTAGTCAAAGACTAACCCCCCAGGGCCCACCACGAGGAGGTGCTGGTAGGTAAATTGCTATCAACAAAAAGCAGCCTTATAAGACCAAATCACACTAAAATTTCCTTTCGTAACTAGATTCACAAAGCCTTCCAAAATAACTCAAATCAAATGATAGCATGGGGAGGGCCCCTTGTTACAACGGTAAGGATTCGAAACTATAAAGTTACCAGGCGTTCAGTCATAAACGAATGTGCTACTGATAACCAGTCGCTGGAGTAATTCCTGAATACGCAGCCAAGGGTCAGTCTGTTCGTGTTTAATTTTCGGCCTTAGGAGCCGTGTCAAGGAGTATAATTATCTCCCGGCGGTTGGCCCCATCAAAAAAGTCTCAAGTAAAGCGAAAATTAATTCACTCTACTATCAGCAGAATATTTTAGAACCAATTTTTGAAGAACCAATTCCAACCTTATAGGGAAAGAATATTGATAAAGTTAAGCTTCATATGAACAAAGACTCTAGTATTTCATCTAAATCAACTGCCGCTTATTTCGCAAAGAAATAATCAGAAACAGGAATAAAGTGTATCCCATGTAATGGAATATCTATAAAATCACCTGATAGTTTTCCAGTGAACTTTTGCGCTTTCGGTAACGTTTCTGTTTTTGTTTGCGTTTCTAAGACGAGGCTTAGGAAAACATCATCCAAGAACACTGCTTTCAAAAATATAATTTTTAGGTCTGCCGACGAGACTATACCTAGGGGAAATTTTAAGAGATTCACACCTTTCTTTCTGCATAGATCTCCAGTTTTAAAACCCCTCTTGGAAAAAAGCGATAAATTTCTCCAGGAGCTAAAGGCCTCTAATGAACCTCTGTTAGATCGAATCTAAACAAAATAAATGCAGAAATTGAAATAGCTTCTGTGTTACTCAAAAGAAAGTATCGGAACGAATTTTTCAAGAGCATTGATGGTAGTACTCCAAATTCCAGACTTTGGAGATAGATTAAATCTTTGAGCGCTGAGTAGCCACAACAAGAGGAATGCAATACCACTCTTGGTGAGAACGGACAATTTCCCCCAGATGACAAGGCTACAGCAAACTAATTGGGATCCTATTATGAAAGGATAAGCAACCTAAATTTTACTGAGGATAATAAAAACATTGAAATACGAGCTAGGAGGATTATACACGGCTGTCGAAGCTTAACCCAGTGTAACCCTATCTTTAGAGCTGAATTTTAATTACGGGAGATGGAATTTGATTTGAGTGCTCTCGATTTCAATAAATCTCCTGGACCTGATAATATTCACGGTCAAATGATTTAAAGACTTGCAGTTGGGGAAAAACTGAGATTGTTGGAGATCTTAAATTTGTCTTGGAAACTAGATAGACTTCCTCCAAACTGGAGAAGACGAGCAGATAAGAGCCTTGGTCATTCATATTAGAAAACCAAACAAGAAGGCCAGATTTCCTGAGAGCTATAGACCCATCGCTCTTACAAACTTCTTATGTAAACTTATGGAAAAAATAATTTTAGAAAGGTTAAATTACCATCTTGAATCTAATAACCTGCTCCCAATGGAGCAATATGGCTTTAGAAAGGGAATTCCACTGTGCATCAGATTTTATTCTTCGAACAAAAGATACGGGATTCTCAGAATCTTAAACCAACAAAACATACAGTTGCCGTGTTTTTAGACTTGATAAAGGTCTTCTATAGGGTTTGGAGAAAAAAATTAATTATCAAACTCTGATACATTTGGTGTTAAAGACACGGCCTTCTCTTGAATCTGTGATTTTAGGAAGTATAGACTGATTAGAGGGAAATTTAATAACTCTTTAACTAAAACTTTTAAACTCAGTCAGGGAATTTCGCAGGGATCTGTATTGAGCCTTATCCCCTTCTCGTTGTTTTTGGTTGGCTTTGAAAAAGTTATAACTACGAGGTTCAAGGTCGGCCTTTTAGTGGATGGCATTGTTCTCTGGAACTCCAATTCCGACATTTGCCATATTGAACATTTGATTAACCTTACCCTCACTGACGTGTTGGAGTTTGCTAATACTCATAAATTGAACTTTGACACTTCAAAGACCATAGTTAGCTTCTTAACCACAAATAGACATTTGTACAACTATCAGCCTAGCATCACAATGGATGGCGGCTCTCTATTCTGTTAAAAATACCTTAAATACCTAAGTTACAGCTTAGATTCTGAGATATTGAGCAATAAACATATAGATAACCTGGTGGAAAAGAGCATGAGGAGACTTAACATTCTGAAATACATCTCTGGAAGAGATTGAGGTGCTGATACCAATACTCTGAGGACAGCCTATATATTTCAAATTAGATCCATATTATAATACGGTTCTCAAATTTACTTTTGTGCTTCATCCACTAAACTTATAAAATTAGAGAGAGTTCAATTGAGTGCTGCTCGAATTATCACTGCCATGCGAAATAATTGTCCTGCTGAACTGGTTCTTAATGAGAGTGATCTTCAGCATTTCAGTTTAAGAAGCGCAGGGCCTGTAAAATATTTCAACACATGTTACAGTTTTGATGATCATAATCGAACATCATCATTCCTCAGCAGTTGGCCAAACAACCAAAGATTGAGGAGAAATAGTCCTTTTTCTCAGATAGAGTTAATTAGCTTATTGGACCAAAATGTTGGAAGGTACTCCATGAGGCCAATTGTCAACGCTCTGGAGGGTCTTCTTAGAGTTAATTTCCAAACAGAACTCTCGTTCTGTTTGGAGAACTTCCACAGAAACCTCACAATCAAAAGATATGACTTACCAGAATACTTGCGTCAGCTTGCTCTTGAAATCATAAATCAAATCTCTCATACTGCTATTCATATTTATACCGATGGTAGTAAACAGGAACACAATGGCTGCGTTAGTGTTGTTTTTATCAAGACCCCCTACTAACCCAAATCATCACAAGTTTATGAATCTAGATTACTGCTCAGTTTTCAGATCTGAACTTATTGCATTTGAAGAGGGATTGTAAACAATCAAAACTGAAACCTCTCATCGTGATATTTGGATTCTAACTGACAGCCGCAGTGCCATTCAGCACTTGAACAGCTGGTCTAGAGTCGAAGATAGAGCCTCACTTTCGATACTGGAAATCCTCAAAGATCTTTATCAACAACAAGAGGTTTACTTACAATGTGTTCCGTCAAATATAGGACTTTTTAGAAATGAGACTGCTGATGTTCCTGCTAAGGAGGGAGCCTGTCTTCCTATTTCTTCGCAAGATACTTTGACCTGTCTTGAAATTTACTCAAGAAGAAAACTTATAAACCAGCATTCATGGAAGACCCCTCCGACACACGACTGGTATGACCAAAAATCTCCTGGCGGTGCCCTTACTGTGAAAGGCGACAGAAGGATACAGACCATCATTAGTAGATTTGCTAGTGAACACCTAAAGTGTCTTGCTTACAATCAGGGGCAAAAATCTTACCCTTTTTGCTCAAAATGCAATACTGCTGAAGCCTCTCCTTTGTCAAGGATGATATTTATACAGACCTTTTGCTTGTTTCTGATTTCATTGTAACTTTTGGCCTCTTGGACCTGGTCTAGCCCACGGCTAAAGCGGGTGGAAAAAGTCGCACACACATATGTAGCAGAATAATTCAAATACCTTTAAATGTTTACATTCTGAGACGCGTGCTTAAATTAATCAGAAAATTATACTCTTCAATGCTGCAAAATATATCATAAACAGTATAAAATTAACTATACATAGTCAGAAAATGGTAATTACTATATTTAAAGAAACACTGAAAAAACTAATACATCATTTACATTTTAAAGAAAGTGTTGCAACTTCGTACCATTAATAAATAAAATTAATTAATAAACATACTGATTAAACGTTTCAATTAGAATGAATACATTTATTTTACACTTTTCGTAACAGACAAGATATGGATAAAAATTTAAAATCTACTAGTTAGGTTTAAATACTTGGAAATATCGAATTACAGATTTTCTAAAGATTTCTTTTTTTTTATTTTAAAGCTTCTGGATGCTCACTGTAACGTTATAGGATTACTGATATGAATAGTTTGAAAAGACACTTTAAAAGGTACTAGAAAATCAGTCACTTGTAATTTTTGTAAATGGGATAAAAAGCAATACAGGCACTTGACTGAGTGTTTTGCTTTTTTTCTTAAATTAAAATATTTTTTTTAGATATAAAGTATTGAATTCTGAATATCCTCTATTGAGAAAAGAGAAAAAATCTCGCAAAATATTTTGGAAACACAGCATTCTGCAAAATTGCATTTTGTAAAAATTACAAATTTATAAAATAAGTTTATAAAATCCTGTTGTATCAAAACAAAGTTGAGCAACGCTCTAGAAAATCACGCAAAATTTCCTTCAGATATTTAAAGACGGCAGGTGACTGGTGCTTCATATAGGCTGTTCCTTGTATGCTGACTTATTACTTACATGTTAAAATACATGTTACTTGCATGTTAACGTCAACCTTTTAATAAAGAAATACCAATGCATACCCGTACATGGCTTAAACGCAATTTTTTTAAATTCATGCTTTATATGTGTTTATTTTAACTTTTAATATCTCTATAGACACAACCCAATCAAACATGAATCTTTTGTAATCTTTACATTTGATTCGATTGATAACTTTTAAGCAAAGAAAATGTGAATTGAAATTCTGTTAGATTTTAAATTCTTTAGATGATAAAATTTAAAATTAAAGACTTTAACTTTTTCCATCAGTCTAAATGTAAAAGCATAACCATTCTTCCCCATACGAAAAAAATCATTTCAAAAACAAAAATAATACGAGTTCTTTTCGTGAATGCAAAATTAATTTCTATAGACATTTATGACTTTATTGAAAATGCAGAGGCGTGTTGAACTGTCTTCTATCATGAAAATTATTTTTTTATTCTGATACAGGAGATCTTAATCATTTGTTTATACAAGTAAACTTTATTCATTGATGATATATAAATTAACTGTTCCTTTGCATATATTACTGGTAATTGCGTTCTCATTAACGGTAATAATAATTAATGTTTTGTTTGATTGTCATTTAGAAAACGACTGATAACATCGCAGGTTCATTATATATGGTTTAATAAATATAAATGATCAAAATATGAATGTAATATCAATGAATATAATTAAAATAGGGTTGCTTGTGTAAATTAATGAGTTGTGGTAATTAATTTTATTGGCGAAATTTTATTGTAAACTGAAACACATTATTTCAAAGAAATCTACTTCAAATTTAATGTCTGGGTGCTTAAAGTGAATTGGGGTTTGGGATAGATTTACTTCGTTCAATCTCATTCTCTGTACATATTCGTATTGAGATGAACTCTGTATTAGATCTCACATAAAGCTTTAATTTGTGAGCTATATAAGCCAGACAAGGCAGGCGAAAAATGTTTTGAGAACATTTTAGCATTCAATCTGAAATTAACGTGAAACCTTATCACATTTCAATTATGCCAAATTCGATTTGCATTAATTGCTACAAGTGTGAAGAAAAGTACAGGTTGTATGTTTAAATGTCCAAATATGGGGAAAAAACGTCGTAAATTTACACAATTTATAATACATTTCTACGGTTATTAATATTACCTAAACCATCACGGTTAAGAATAATGTGCCCTTTGATGTTTTCAAAGACTCTCAATTGAAAATAACACTATATATGTTATGAAATTTTGTGAAATGTTCATTCTATTATATAAAATAGTTAAATGCAGATGTTACTTATTCTTTCCATTCAATTTAGGTGATTAGTTTTATAAAAATCGAAGGACCTTTAAAACCCATTAAAGAGAGTTTCCGATCAATTTTTTCAGTTGAAATTTCGACATGGAAGGGAATTTAAAATTTAATACAAAAGTCTAATAAAGAGGTTCTATTGCTTTTGGCTACCTCGAAATAAATGCGTTCACCAGGTAATAATCCTCATAAAATTGTTGCCTAAGAATTGCACTCTTTTTAGAAGAAGGGGGAAACAAGCAAGTACATAATTGAACATTACAGATAAATTAACATCAATTATTAATTGTGCATTTAGTATTTAATTAAAGTAAGCGTCAAAGAATAAAATAAAATTCAGATATTTTAAACTAAATAATAAAACGACATGTTCAAAATATTATAAAAATTTGTATAGTTTATTGCAAATTTCAAAATTTCCGTTTCTTGATAAGGAATGTTTCGTAAAGTCTACAGACTAATCTCCATGGGAAAATACCTTGCTGAAGTACCTGACAAAGAAAATAAATATTTTCTAATCCTTACTGCACAGTAAATGGTGTTACACAAATATTAGTTAGGCAAATTAATGTAAGTAAAATATTATGAAAATGAAGTGTTATTGAATACTTGTAAATACTCTAAGTAATCATCTAAAGGAGAATAACACTTATCCACATGGTTATATCAATCGAAAGATATAATAAAGAAGAAATTGCTAACAAAAATATGAAAGCATATGGCGTTGAAGAATCGTGGTTTATTGTTCTTTGTATCACTGATGTCTCTTAACGTAGGCCACGTGAATAGGCAATAATTCGTATTGTTGTGACTATATAAAGTCACTTGTCGGAAAAGGAAGACCAGAAAAAGTTCGCTAATTACTGGAAATATGAAAAGAATCTTAATCTTCTAACTGAATTATGTATTAATAAAAAATGTTAGATTTTAAATAAGAAACCAACTGTGTTCAAGGCTCTCGGTAATTTTTTTTAACGATTTATCTATAAGGGGACAGAAAAAACTATTTTAATTTCAATAATTTTGAAAAGTTAGATTTAAAAATGCACTGTTTTATCTCTCTTTTCTCCGAAGTAATAATTTTTGATGGATAATTAATCTGAGCAGAAAAAAAACAATCATTACATTGTTTGAACAACATATGAAGCGTTTCAAAATCTATAATCCACTGGGAAACATCCAAAGTTTGAAAATTCTGAAAGATGCGAATCAACAACTGAAATTTGAGGGTTGAAGTGAGACAAAACATGTACAGAAAAAGGTCTGCAATCAATGTTTCCCTCAGCTAAAATACTAGTTCCCTAATATATAAATAATTTGCACCTAAAATGGTGTACTTTGCTGTAAAATAAGAGAAATAAGGAATTACTAACAAATACTATGTGTCTTTCTCTTGCAGGCAACAACCTGTTTACAAATACTTTCAACTAATCTCTGGGAATCAATTTAACATGAGTTAAAGGTTTATACAAATGATTTGTGAACAAGCATCAAGATGCAGTAAAATATAATAGTAATTGTAATAGGGTTTATTTTAATAAATAGGATAGGTAATTATCGGTAAGACAACAAACAGCAACAAAAGTATTTTTGTAGCACAAAGTATCCGAATATGAGTTTATAATTATAAAAGTATCAAGGAAAATTAGGAGGCCCTCATAAATAGTATACTGTATAACAGTGAATATGCACTGAAAATTATATTATATCAATTAAAGAAGTTCTAAAAAATGTGTAAATTAAATATTTTGATGAAAATATTCTGCTTTAAAAATATTTGATTGCGTCTTACAATTTGAACACCCCGTGCACGATTTTTTTAACGTTCAGTTAATAGTAAATTTTAATTTCATCATTTGAAAAATGAGAAAATATTTTGAAATTCTAAGAAGAATATCAAGAACTTTAATTGACATGCGGAAAAAATATACATTTTTTACTCTATTGTTCAGCTTTTTCATTCAAAAAGAATAACAAAACTTAACGTAATGTGGGCTAAAGTGCTTACATTTTAATGAATTGATTTTTTACTCGTATTCATTCAAAGAATAGTATAAATGTCATAGTTCAAGGGTTTATTTTAATGAACACGAAAGTAAATTACAATAATATTAAAATTAAACATCATTCAAGTTTTAATTACAGGGATTGATAAGACAAAAATATTTAGGTTCATTAAAAAATATGAAAATTGCAGCGCTATTATTCTGTTATTAAGTTCTCTGCTTTCCTAAGAATTTATTTTCTTTCAGATTTTATTAAAATAATGTAATTTTTTTAGAAGCTCAATTAAACATGAAAAATAATGGGGAATCGAATTTTAATTTAAAATTCAAAGAATGTTTGAAGTCATAACTGTATATTTATTTCATGATTTAATAAGGTTGTAAAAGGTTAACTAGTGGTATATATTTTTAAATGTAAGTAAAACTATTGTTTCATAGTATTTCCAGTTCATGGTCAGACTCAATATTTATTAATATTTTTCTTGACAAAAATTACAAAGAAACGAGTTATTTTTTTTTCTCCTGATGATTTTCTTTTCAATTTTGTAATGAAGTGTATATATTAAAGGCATCTTTTAAAAATTGCGCTTTAAATTCACTGTTAAAAATCTGAAAAAATTTTCTTCTCTTCAAATCATGAATCATATTTTTTTCCTTTACTGTAAATAAAAAATATTGATAAATTACAATAAAAGAATATGCAATGTTATTTATTCACCATTCATGTTATTTTACACCATTACGTATCTGGTCACACCTTTCTCCTGAAAATCACATTCGGCGTTAAAGATTGTCGGTTGTGAAAAATTTTTTTGACAACGTCTTGAATTACTCCTCCTAACTTATTTAACTATGGCATAGTCTAAAATATACCAACTTTTATAGGTGAAGTTCCTTTTTCAATTTATATACATCTCCCAAATAACTCTGTCTTGGGAATCTACATGTACGATTCTTCACGGACGTGAGACCGATCCTTGTGTCAGCTTATCTCTGATTTTGAAGTCGAGCCTACGTCTAGAATTCCAGGGTGATATATATATATATATATATATATATATATATATATATATATATATATATATATATATATATATATATATATATTGATGGCAGCTGGCCCTCTCCTTAACCCCTGGTATAATATATAAAATATGGTGAAGTTTCTTTTCAGTTTTGAATGTTTACCAGAGGCGATTCCAGGTAATCAATCAATAGGCGTGCCAGATCTCTAGTAAACAGGTGACAACCAGGGCCGGATGTGCAAATGGTTTGCTGGACGAGTTGTTCCGGAGGTATGCAGGGGAAGGAGAACCGGTTTGGACTGGTGTTCGTCGATGCAGGCGAGAGCAGGCTAGTGTGGAGACAGGGGTGGACAGAGAGAGACAGGGGTCCGCCGTGGATGTCGACTTGGTCTCGGACGAGCAGTTTACGTGTGCGGAGAAGCCACGTGGAGGTGATTGTGATTTGTTTGGAGAAGCGCCTTACAGGTGTGAATTAATTGAGTTGGCTGGAGGCCATGAATGCACTGGAGGTGCAAAACTGACGGAGTTATTGGAAATAGATTGTAAATACGTGAATTGAATAAATGTCATTTTTATGTGCATTAATGCTGCGTATTCTCAGTGATATCTGAGGGAACAGAGTGGCTAGGAATTATCCAGAGTTCGGCGCGCTATCGGAATAGACTGGGCAGTGAAGTCGAATTGCCCCAGTTTATGATAGCTGGTGGCAGCACTGTGGGATCTTACGTATGTGTTTGTGAAATACGTGAGGATCCACGAAGGAGGTGAAGCAGTGGCGGTACTGGCGGGGATAGCCAAGGGAATCCGCCGATGCAAGCAGTCAACTAGAACCTGCGGAAAATACTA
Organism: Dolomedes plantarius; assembly: GCA_907164885.2. NCBI lineage: Eukaryota > Metazoa > Arthropoda > Arachnida > Araneae > Dolomedidae > Dolomedes > Dolomedes plantarius. Next base: position 14,714,093 of record OU015500.1, on the reverse strand, counting down.
GCAGCCGAGACGTGTAGCCAGACGGAAGTTGTTCAGAAGAAGTGGAACCCAGGCAAGAAAATTCGATCAGCGTGTACAGCTGGATGCGACAGCAGGGGAGGTAAGCTCATTTGAAATCTTCCAAAGAGGTCTGCGTGAAAATTGTCGAGGGGCAGTAAATTGTGGGGTTGGAATTAGTGACTGGCTGGAATTAGTCTAATAATTCAGGGAATTTAGAAAGGTAATTTCAACGCTTCTTTGAGAAGTCCGAAAGTTAAACCAGTGAAGGTTTAGTGAAAATTTGTTCGAGAAAAACAGGTGTGAAATCCTGATAGAGATCGGGTAAATGTAGTGGTCTCAGTAGACATTAGTAGTTAGTTTTTTCTAAAAGTGATTTTGGTTAATCAAAATTTTGTGAGTGAATCCACAGGGAACCTCACAGCACGTGTTGTGCAAAAAAAAGAAGAAAAGTGTTTTCTTTTGTGTTTAATAAATAAAGTGTTAAATGAATTGAATTTGTGCGAGTGTTTGTAGGAAACCGCACAGTGCCTTGGTGCACAGGAAAGTACTCAGTGTGGGACAAAACGCTGAATTGAAATAGCATATTTGTATTAGTGTTATTCTAGAAGTGTATAAGAAATTTGAGTTTTGAATGTTTTATGCTATAATATAATGTGATACATGTGTGTTTCTTTTAAATGTTTGATAATATATTGTGATATATGTTCTAGCTGTTGTTATGTAATTTGATAGGATTGCTTATAATTAATTGTACCAGTTTATGTGTATAAATGAAAGCTCAAAGGTGACAATATTTAGTGTCGTTATATCTAGTACCTGTCCTATATTTCTGTGTTAAGTAGGGCAAGTGAAATTACATGTGTATTTCTGTGAGTGTATTGAGTGTACGGCATTGGGTTAGAAATAAGATATTGTGATTTCTGTGAATACTGTGATAAATCTTTTAGTTTGGAAAAATGGAAGTTCTTCTAATTAGACAGACTAAAATTGTTCTTGTGGCTTTGGCCTATAATTTGGACGTTGGGGAGTCGATAAATGATAAAAAAAATAGAAATTGTCCGAATAATCATGGGAGCGGAAAATTACAGTGAAGTAGGGACCAACGCGGTTCTAGAAGGAATTCTAGAACAGATTAAATTAGATAAGGAAGAGAAGTATAAGCAGATGGATAGGGTCTATGAATTAGCTTTGATAAGAAAGAGAGAAAGTTTAGACGTCAGTAAGAAAACCATAATAGACAATATTTTCGAGGTTTTCGAGTCGAATAAAGAATTCTCTGTGAGACATGATAAAGGAATCTTCGAGAGACTAGAATACGACATAGACTGCGAGGCGAAATATGCTTTAGTTCAATTAACTAGAATTATAAAAGCGAGGGAATTGGAGTACCTGAGGGTAAAATTACAGACTGTAAATTCCTATAAAGAAAGTAGAGGTTTAATAAGGAAGGCCGGAGTCACTCAAATTGAGAAAAGTGCCGAAAGTCAAATCGAGGGGAAAATTTGCGTGAAGCAAAAGGTTGAAGCTCTGGGTAGAGAAAAAAAGGTGGAGAATGTATTGGGAAATTTCAGCGAGGTGGAAGCTGAGAATTTCGGAAGTGCGAGTACTCGAAGCAAAATTAAAAATAAGGAATTCTGTAGCCAGTTGGTTGCCGGAGATACTTTGAGCAGTTCGAGGGAAGTGCGGGGAAAAAATGAACCTTTGTAATTAAGCAAGCAGGCTTAAATTCGGGTGTAGAAAATCGAAGTGAAATAGATAACTCGCTCTGCAAATCCGTGAATGTAGAGACAGTGGGGAAAATGAATGTAGATTTCTGTGAAGAAAGTAGCCTAGATAAAAGAGAAATATTGTCTGAAAGCGACTCTAACATTTGTGATCTCGAAGTGAAAAAAGTTAGTTTCGTTGAGTCAGCCGAGGTTTTAGAGGACTTGAATCCCGAGTTTTGTGTAACTGATGGCACACAGAGGGGGATGGACCTTTGTCCGAGAGTCCATTCAGCAGGTTCTTTTCAAGTGGAATTGACTATAAGTGCGTGTCAGGATTTGATGAATGTAGCCGAAAAAGTTGAGCCAAGAGACGGTTTAGAAATTGCTCCCCAGGGATTAGACAATGGCATTCGGGAACACACGTACGGCGAAAGGGTCGAAAGTCCGTCTAAAATGGATGGTCAGATTTTGACGGAATTTAGGGGAAACCTAAACAATGCAGCGGATGTAGAGAGAACGAGTGTTGCGATTCCGAGTAGGAAAATTTTGAGAGGGAGGTTACCTAGGATTGGGATACTCCATGGTAATGAGTTCAAAGTGAAATTACATCCGGTAGTGATAAGAACTAAACAGCGCCGTGAAAAGGCGAGTGGAATTAAGCGCAAGAAAGCGAAGTTGAAAAGATTTTGGAGCTTGAACAAAACTAGGGAGAAAGGTCCGGTATCTAGAAAGAAACCGAATTGCGTAAGGCATAGACAAAAGGTGGGACGCCAGGGTTTTGTCAAGTTAAAGAAGAAATTTAAGGCAGGACAACATTCTGTTAAATTCAAAATGAAAATGGGTATGAAATACTCAGAAAGGCAGCCTAGCAATTTCGGGAGACCGAGGAAAAACCGAAAGTTGGAAATATTCGCGAGGGTGAAGATTAATAGACAGGATGAATTTAGGGGATCGTGTGACAGGGTTTCCACGAAAATTCAGCTTAAGAGAGATGCTACGAGGAGGGTTAACTCCAAATTTAAAGGAATCAAGTTTGGGAAAATTTAAATTCTCAGATGAGATTTGAGGGTCAAGGGAGAATTTAATGCTGCGTGAAACAGTGACCCAGAAATGTATGTGTAATAATTGTGTGTATTTTTTTTGTATGATTTTATACCAGAAAGTTGAATTGAGTAAATTGTAGTGTATAATCTTTTATGTGATGATTTTTGTGAAATTTAAAGTGCATATATGTTGGTAAAACATGACCACATAGTTTGAGGATGGATTTAAGCAAATTATGTATATTGCCTTATGTTCAATTAGTATAATGATTGTGATCAATTAGTATAATGGTTTTGTTTTGGTGAAAGGTCCTATAGCCCAGTCAAAATAGGTTTTATGGCTAAAAAAAATATGAAAGTTTTGAAAATTTGTGGAGATGTTTGTTTAGGCATGCTAATGAACATACTAAAAGTCCCCACCGATCAGACTTGAGCTTTCGCCGCCATCTTGGAAAATGTGTACACTTTTTTGGTTTTTTGGAAATAACTTTAAAAATATTGATTTTATAAAAAATAATTAAATGCAAAATTAAGGAGCATTAAATTATGAACAAAAATCATTCCTAACATTTTTTTATATGTCTAACAGGAACAAAGATAATTGACTTTGAAAAGAGTGCACTATCACACCTGGGACGCGCAAGCGCGGTTCGCCATCGCGGTGGGGGGAAATACCCGCGCATGTGCATACCATAATTAGTCAAATTAGTTTTACACCAAATGGGAAGGTTTTTTGTATTTTTCAAATAACTAGGGAAATATTAACTTTACGTAAAAAAAGTTTATTTCAAAAATTAAAAAACATTAAATTATGTACAAAAACGATTTTATACATTTTTGTCGTAAACCTAACAGGAACGAAGATATTGACTATAAAATGCGCTTTGATAATGGAGGTAGCTTTAAAGTCTCGTTGCAGGCGCTCTTCTTTGAATATCTAACCTCTCCCACATTTCGGCATTCTTTAAACACAAAAAAATAGACTTTAATGTTTTTGGCTAGATAATTAATCATTATTAATTTTATACATGAATGTAGTAAACTTGGGGGTATTCACTATCAGATTTCCATTGCGAATAATTGTCACAACGATCAAGCTTACCTACTTCAGGATTTACGTGCTTTTTTCGGTACGGGATTCTCCCCTTCGTCAGGCATGTATAGATCGTCTATGGATCCGCTAGCATCGGCCCATTCATCAACTTCTTTCATTCGATCGTCATCATCAACAGGGCTGATGCCATTCTGACATACCCCATTGCAATTATTGCAGGCCCTTGTGCAGTTGATGCCTGCTTTCCGACATCCGCATCTTACTCCATTATCAGTCTTACAGTTGCAAAACACCATGTTAAAAACTGAATCGGGAGCTACTGCATCCATAGTTGTGATGGGCACAAGAATATTCTCTTGGAGCTTCCAGCCCCACAGGCAGTTGGGCTTTTTTTTTTCAGGTGCTCTCAAAGTCTTCCTCATTTTAATTTCGATGGCTCGTATTTGAGTGTGTGCGTTTAAGGTTTGTTGCGATGGTGGTTCAGTAGCAAAATCTCGAAACAACTCACGGAGATTTTTACATTCCAAATCCGATATGTCGATGCCGTCAAAAATTATTTTTGCTAAAGCTGTTTGGGTCAATAAATGAGCTCGGACTGCCATAGCATATGCATGGCCAGGCAACATGTTTTCTACTGACGTAGGTGCATAAATCAAAGTTAGTATTTCTTTCAACCCACTTCCAGCCATTATGTACCCAATGCAGCCTAAGAATGACATTAAAAGATGGAATCCACCAAGCCTCACAATACAACTTGATAATAATGGATTGGATGTTGCTGCGACTATCTCTCGAGCTTTAATATACAGTGGTTGGTCAAACGTGAGTATGCAAGACTTTTGGTGCATTTTAACACACTGCTGGGCAGCATATTTCCGCACAGTGAAAATGGTGTCATACTTGCTTGGTGGTAAATTAACAAAAGGAAGGAGTATTACTTTGGTCTTTCACAAGGCTGGTTTCTGGTTATACAATGGAAAAATCCTTTCCATTCAGGTATCTGTGGAAGACCTAACCACTTAGCACACATCCAGGAGATATCGAATGGTTTAGGCAGTGGTAAATCTTCCGCTAAAGGATTTAAGACATTCAAATCTTCGATAGTAATTGTTTGTAACCCAGGCCCTCGAAAATTTTCAAACGTTTCTAGAGGAATGATTCCCATTTTGCCTACGGTCGATGCGGATGTAAGTTCGGTTAAATTTTTTATCTTCGTCCCGGGTTCCACTGCTGACGCTAGAGTAAAACAAGCAATGCCCCCCATGCTATGAAACGTATTCAGGCCATCGATTGTCGACACATTGAAATCTGCATTGTCAAATACGAATTGGCAAGATGATCCCTCACGCATTTGGGGTTGCGGATGATTTATGGCTGACATCTCAAGTGTTTGGGCTTCATAGTAAGAAGAACAAAATCCCAAATTCGAGAGCATTGTTATTAAATTCTTGGAACAGAACTTTTTGTACAAAAATAAATCAAGACCATTGAGCAGAGGAGACATAAATGATCGTGGCCTTAGCGCTGATATAATGTAGCGAGCTATTGAAGTGACTTTTTTTTCCGCCTTAGCAGTCTTTTTTTTAATAATCAAGTGCTCCAAAAAAGATTTTAGGCTTTCTGGAATTCCCTTGTTCACATCTCTGAAAACATTATCACTTGGAGGGTAGCAATGAGTGTCATAAACTGGTGTCTGGATATCTTCTTTTATTATGGCTGCAGCAGTTTGTACTATTCGTAGACGCTCCTCACGATCATTTCGTATCCTTTTGACGTACCAAGAGTCTGATAAGACTTTCATTCCAGTATTACGTAAACATATGACAGTAGCTTTTTTTGAGTTTGAAGCAAAAATAATGCCATCCCCGTATTTTTTTTCAACTTATTTCTTAAAGTGATGTCATCTGGAACTAGCCCTGTAATTTGAGATTTGAGTTCAGGTAGTGAGAATTGACAGTCGTCATAATGATCAAGGAAGAAGGATATTTCGTCTACAGCTGCTGAGGCGTAATCCGACTCAGGCCGCCCTCTCTTTCTGATTGGTGCAGTGTGTAGAAAAAAAGTCATGAAGTAATCTTGGTGATAAATCGCATCAGCTGCAACTAAATCAGCAACGTTTATTATACGACACTGAACTTCCTCTCCCCACTGGTCATGTCTATTCTCTGCAGCTTCAAGAACTTTGTGTTTCATTTCGAGACTCCTAACTTCGTATATAGTTCTTCGTCTGTCTATTTGTTTTTATTTTGTCTTGCTTTGAATTCTTCGTCTATCACTGCCGTACAAAAGAAACATTTTGTTCGAAAATCGAACTGAGGTAAGAAAGATCATAAACTTACCACGCGCTCTTCACTTTGGGATGTTGACGCGATTTCTGCATTTCTTTTTAAATTAACTTTTATATTTCGTGGTCTGGTGTAATTTCTCCGACACAACGAATGAACCGAAACAGATTTTAAATGTTCCAACTGTTCATGCTTATTGTCTTTTCTTTGGACACTAGCTCTCTTTAAAGCGTCGATCCCCTTTTCTCCTACATTCACGAAATCATCATTTGACATTAATTTTTTACTTATAAAACATAGTTCCGTATCAGCCATTGTTCACAGACGCACACGGAACGGTGACTAACTATTAACTGTCTAGGAAAATACTACGGTAAGACCGATTTGGCACCTTACGGTATGCACATGCACGTATCTTCCAGCCATCGCGATGGGCACCCACGCATGCGCGTCCCTGGTGTAATAGTGCGCTCTTTCCAAAGTCAATTATCTTTGTTCGTGTTAGACTTAAAAAAATATAATATATGTTTTTTGTGCATTGTTTTTTGTAGAAGCTACCTCTATTATTAACGCGCATTTTATAGTCAATATCTTCGTTCCTGTTAGGTTTACGACAAAAATGTATAAAATCGTTTTTGCACATAATTTAATGTTTTTTAATTTTTGAAATAAACTTTTTTTACGTAAAGTTAATATTTCCCTAGTTATTTGAAATAATACAAAAAACCGTCCCATTTAGTGTAAAACTAATTTGGCTAATTATGGTGTGCACTTGCGCGGGTATCTCCCCCCACCGCGATGGGGAACCGCGCTTGCGCGTCTCAGGTGTGATAGTGCGCTCTTTCAGGTGTGATAGTGCGACTCTTGGTAAGTCAATTATCTTTGTTCCTGTTAGACATATAAAAAGTGTTATGAATGATTTTTGTTCATAATTTAATGCTCTTTAATTTTTTCATTTAATTATTTTTTATAAAATCAATATTTTTAAAGATATTTCCAAAAAACCAAAAAAGTGTACACATTTTCCAAGATGGCGGCGAAAGCTCAAGTCTGATCGGTGGGGACTTTTAGTATGTTCATTAGCATGCCTAAACAAACATCTCCACCAAATTTCAAAACTTTCATATTTTTTTTAGCCATTCGTCAAAATCGGGTCTATTTTGACTGGGGTACTAAGAAGCTTTTTGTGTAAGCCGGTGGAAGGCCTCAGAAAGGCTGTCATTAATATACTGCAATACAATTTTGTTCTTGTTAGAAAAGGAACCAAACGAGTTAGTTTGTTATGACTCTATGTCAAGAAATGACGTTAAAAACACCTAATGGAATTGTGGAATCCTAGTGTAGAAATAAATGTGGGCTCAACTGTGAGTTTCGGTTTCCGGGCCAATCGAGTGGAAAGAGGCCGATTGAGTCGCGCGTTTCGATAGGAGAAATTATGTTCCGTGGGTTACAGGACCAACTGAACCTCGAATAGTTAATGATCTTGTAATGCCGAATGTTTAATGAAATAGTAAGAATTACATAACTAATATTTAGTAAGAAATACAAGTTTAATTTTGTCCACTATATTTGGTAATCGTTAACCAAGATGATGTGTTTTTGCTTTAAGAGACGTTTACAGAGCAATTGTGAAATTTTTAATTGGTTAACGTTGTGATAAATGTATGTTGTGTTAACTGTGTTTCTTTGAGTACTGTTTCTTTGTTTAATGTGTCTTTGAGTAATATTTTGTTTCATGTTATTGCAACTAGGTTAAGGTATAGTCGATAATTGAAATATGGTTGAAATTGTGGTAATGTTTGTAATTAAGTTAAGATTAGAGTAATGTATTGTTGTAGTACCTATGCTAAAATATGTTAAATGAAAGTGCTTAATGTGTTGGCGAATAGAAGCTAAACGAGTTGTAGGGTACCATGTCGGCTATGTCTGGCTGAAATATACCGGGGCTAGACGCCCTTAAGTTTATAATTGAACCGGGAAGGTTATCTGCAGATAGAATGGCCTTGAGGCTATGTTTTTGTTGTTTTCAGTATGAAATTGTTAACGTAAGTTTCTTAGTGCATTATGAGTATTTTGTTTGTCTTAATCATGTATGAATTTATTATGTATTTAGCTAATGTAATATCAGTGTAATGATTATCTGCATCTCTTAGTGAAAATTGAATTGATGTTTTTCACTCTCGAAAGGTATTCGGAGTGCAGGTTTAGGAATGATGTGTCCCAGACTGAGTGCAGTTTAGGGCATTTTCGAGGGAAATTTCTAAAGTAGGCGGAAATTGACTCTAGGAAGTTAGGGCTGAAGAAAGCCAAATGGTATTGGCCTCTTTGGAAATGTTTCGTGTGGGCATACCTAACGGGACCTACCGAACTTTCCATTAAACTTTTTTATGTATAAAAAAGCCTTTAAAGGGGGGAGCAGCTGTGATGGCGGCGGGCCCTCTGCTTAACCCCTGGTATATTATATATAAAATATTGTGAAGTTTCTTTTCGGTTTTGAATGTTTACCAGAGGCGATTTTAGGTAATCAATCAAGAGGCGTGCCAGCTCTCTAGTAAACAGGTGACAACCAGGGCCGGATGTGCAAATGGTTTGCTGGACGAGTTGTTCCGGAGGTATGCAGGGGAAGGAGTACCGGTTTGGACTGGTGTCCGTCGATGCAGGCGAGAGCAGGCTAGTGTAGAGACAGGGGCGGACAGAGAGAGACAGGGGTCCGGCGTGGATGTCAAGGTGGTCTCGGACGAGCAGTTTACGTGTGCGGAGAAGCCATGTGGAGGTGATTGTGATTTGTTAGGAGGAGCGCCTTACAGGTGTGAATTAATTGAGTTGGCTGGAGGCCATGAATACACTGGAGGTGCAAAACTGAAGGAGTTATTGGAAATAGATTGTAAATACATGAATTGAATAAATGTCATTTTTATGTGCATTAATGCTGCTTATTCTCAGTGATATCTGAGGGAACAGAGTGGCTAGGAATTATCCAGAGTTCGGCGCGCTATCGGAATAGACTGGGCAGTGAAGTCGAATTGCCCCAGTTTATGATAATATATATATATATATATATATATATATATATATATATATACAACACATCCGTAAATGACTTACTGACTGTATGACAGACACCGGACAGACCATAACGCTGGATATAAAGGACTGAAATTTTGCATGGCGTTACCTCTTATAGTGTAGGGGCGCACTAAGAAAGATTTTTGAAAAATTCATCCTAGATTTTTTAAAATTATATTTTTAAGCTGTGTTTGTAACTTTTTTCAGGTTTTCATTTAAAATAATAATCTGAGAATTATAAAATTTACATCACGAGACAGATCATAAAAATTCATTTAAAATACAACAAGGATCCTTCAACACAAAAACTTGGATATCCACATAGACTTAAAATAAATGTGAACAAATGAATGTAGAATGAATAAGTTGAATATCAAGTGAAAATATTTTTAAAATAAGTAAATAATGTTAGAAGAAAAATGAATAGAATAAATACTGAATATTGAATAGAGATTTTTTTTTGAATAAGTAAATATTGTTGGAATAAAAATAAGTATAATAAATACTGAAACAAGAGTAATAAGAAATATGAAGATATGAAACTAAATATAATGAATAAGAATTGATATATTGAAAACTTTTAAAGTGATTGAGTTTTTTTTAATAATGTAAAAAGTAGTAATGTATCCTGTAATTTTTATATACAATTTATATATTAGAAATGTGATTTTTATTATAAGTGTGATTTTTATTTAAAAAAATGTGATTTTTATTATGTAACTACATATAAGATACTATTTTTTTTATATACAAGTCAATACAGTGTGATATTTTTGTGTATTCTATACAACACAGCACCAAAGAGACTGTGGTATGAATATTACTTTCCTCAAATATAATATGCGGAATCTGTCAAGGAATATGACTGGACAGATACAATAATGGACAACAAATAAATAAAAAAAACAATTTTCTTTTGGACTCACTCCATGGAAATGAATTTAAATGAGGAAAGTAGAAGTGTTTAAAAATTTCTATTGTTATCAAGTTCTACTTTTATTACTTAATTTTTTTTTGATATTCTTATTGTTGCAATTTATTATTTGTGCTGCGATTTTTGTTGTGTGGAGGAGACGTCCAATACTCAACAGTCTTTTCAGTTGATGATTATGTTGAATTTTAAAATTTAAGTTTCTTTGTATTTCTTAAAGTGATTTTTCTTATGTTTTCAGTAAAGTTACTAATGATGTACTGTCATCTCGTCACGTGATCTTTAATTTTTTTTTTAAATTTAACTATTACTGATAATTTCTTAACATAAGCTTTTCCAAATTTTTGTAACGCCCATTTTTCCTCTCCATCTGGGTGAGTCTGCCCTTCAATGCAGGCATTGTTGGTCAGCCTCTTCTCGGACGGGGGGATATTCTATAACATTAAAAATCCCATAACTCTTTTAAATTCTAATTTATTCTAAATTCCCTGAGGTGTTCGAGCTAATTTCGCTTTTGATTCTCAGTTCTAATAGCCCTCGGGCGAGAAATATTAAATGGCGGTCTATTACTCAAAAACTGAACATGCGTATCATGGGGTGTAAATTTAACTACTTTAGCGCATTAGTCACGCCTTTTTCTAACTATCTACCAATTAATCTCTACTGCGATCACATGGCGAGATAAGTCTATTTAAGACCTGGCATCATGTAGGCGTATGCTTTTTTCATTTGTATGTTGCCCCGAGATGTTGTATTTCCGTGCATCTTAAAAATAAAATGTAGTTTGAGAAACTTGTGGTGTGATATGTGTGTCCGAGGTTGGAGATGTTTGCGGGAACTGATTTTTAAACTTCCGTGACGCACGGCCGGGCAACATTTTTATCTATTTCGAATTCAAGTAGATGAAGCAAGGAATTTAAATAACAAAATATCATCCACTCCGCATTCGTTCCTCGCCCCGCGCCCGTGCCATCACAAAAGTCGGTAGGAAAACCTCGCCTGGGACACATGAACGACTGAGCCGCCGTTTGTCCCTTCCAACAGAAACAAAAATGCCCCGTCCTTCCCATGTGAGATTGATGAGTAACCTTCAACTTGGATGGATTAATTTTCACGATCGAACAACTGTTGTTAACTATGTTGCGCGGAGAAGATCCCATGCATTTTCATCATATACAGACGCCAGTGATGTTTTCAAAGTCGGACTTAATGCCAACTGGTCGATGAAAACACACGTTCTGATGTTTGCCGTTTCGAAATACTACAGTTTGTGTTCGGAGGATTCCAGCATGACTTGTTTCGCTGTGAGCTGTAATAATCGTCTTGAACATTATGGATAACTTTTGTTTTGGAGACTTTCTACTCCTAATTACGAGTGATTTTATTCAAGCTTCATAACTACAATGACAAGTTCCGATTTCATTTCATCTCTTCAGCATTCAGATTTCAATGGCATAAGTGTTGCTGTGTGGGTGGAAGATCTATATTAATTCAACTCGTCCCTTACACTATCGGTGGAAGTACTCTAAAAATATCAAAGACTTGTGTATCATAAATAAAACGATCATGAGATCGAAATTAGGAAATTGTCCTGTTCCCGAGAACTTCAGGAATAATCTATTGGATACAACGTGTGAAGATTTGAATGTGATATTTGACTGGGAATTCACTTTTATGAAAGACTTTCATCTAGTGTCATCTCCAATCGGATTACTGTGTTCCAGACCTATTTCGAAACAAAAACTGTCACCTTGGGTTTAACTAAGCCAAGGACTTCACCAAAATAAGTTCAGAACAGAGCTGCAGATGCTAAAAATATGAAAATGTGTATAATTTGAAAATAATAATAATGATAATGGTAAAGATTGTGAGTAACCTCTTCTAATGGTAAGCTAAAATTTACGAATTATTTTTTGAGGGTGAAAAGTTTTATAATATTAATAGATATTGATAAAAATTTATTATAAATGTGTTTCAGTGAAAGTATTTTCAAGTTATTGATTTAATTAAGTAACTATGATAAAACTAAAACGAAAGTGAAGAAAATCAATGACTTATAATGTGTATTGTAGTTTTCCATTTTATAAAATGTTTTATTTTTTGATTTGCATTTTGATAGAATTTTAAGTGTATATTTTTCATATTATAAGAGTAAAGTCTCACGTGATTTCTTGAAAATGTTTAATGGGAAAGGTAATGTTTAAAGATCGTTATATCCTAAATGGATGTGAAAGACTTAATGAAATAGAAAATTGTGGGTTTTCTTGAGTTATGAAGTATATGTTTGATTTAGATTTTAAGAGATTTGAAGTTAAAAGAAATTTTTTAGACTTATATTTGATACATTTATTTTAAGTGTGTTTTAAGTGTAATTTTATAATATTTCCATGTTCTTTTTATAATAATGAATATTTTAGTGTTTTAAGATAATTAATGATCTTTGGTTACGTTAAATTGAAATATTAAATGAGTGAAGTAATGTAATGAGTATCTATTTTTGCACCCATTTCTAAATCGTCTCGGAGAAAAATAGAAATAAAAAACAACGCAAATCACTCCCGTTTTCGAGCGCCACTGTTATTTTTGAAGGTCGCCTTTGCAGTTTTCAAGTTAAGCTTTCTAAATCTAAACATCTGATGGGAGTCTGGTAGTTTTGATTTTGAAATTAACTGCATGAATAACTTTGTAATTATTTCAGACATCAGGAAAATTTTTGAATTTATATATTTTGATTATTATTAACATATCACATTTGAATTTGGGCTTCGTGAGTATATTTTTACGAATTTAAGTAAAAGAGATTTCCGGAGGTTAAAGTTGAAATACAAGGCTTAATTGCAGTTTTAAGATAAACGGAACGTCCTTATAGAGAGACTCAGGGTGCAAAAAACCAACAGTCGGAAAATTAAAAACCATTGTATGTTATAATTGGTTCATCCCCCCCGGAAAATTCTCGAAATAGAAATAATGAGAGATATGTTTGTGAAAATATTAAAGGGAAAAAGATAATTACGCGAAAAATATAGCGAGGATTCAAACCAAAATGTGATATAAGAAAAGAAGAATAATTTAGAGTTATAGTATGGTATTTTTGTGAATAGTATCTTGTATTGAAAATTGAAATTTGAACCTTAAACTTAAATTACTAAAATTAATGGATAAATTTGACATTTAAATATAATACATTTGTGGTGCTAATATCGATTTCATACTTTTAAAAACCAAGGTATTTTATTATTATGTGTTTAATAATTTCCTTATTTGTGTATTTTTGATTCTATTGATTAAGGAAATAATAGATCCATTTTTCTTTTTGTGTGATGCTTAACATCATTATGTTTTTCTAATTGATAAAGTAATTATGTGTTGTTCTACTAAAAATAAAACTATTTAAAAATAACTGTCCTACTTAAACTTCCTTTTTAAGAACACTATTATATGTAATTTTTTTTTTGGATCTGAAATCGAACCCCGACTATGACACTTCTACTTATTTTATCTCTCAGTAAATTTCCTCTCCTTTAAATAATCCTTCCTATCAACCCTTCTAGAAGCGCGTTGGAAGTCATCCCATCTGTTTAAAATCTTTTTAATTTTTTTATTGTTTGTTTTGCTTCACCTATTCCGTCACTTAAAGTGCTGAAAAATAAATACTTGAGTAATGACTAAAATAGGCCTTGGGATGGCCACTCCTTTGTCCCCCCAATTCTAATGCAAGATGTTGTTTGCATGATGTACTATGCAAGATGTTGTTTTTTGGCTGTCATATCCTGTTGGGAGATTAACGGTTGGACCACTGTTCGGCTATTTTTTCTACTTATTAGTCGCTGTACAATAGGAAGAAAGATATACACTTTTTACACAAACATAAACACAACCCAACACTCCTTAGAGGTAGAATTAAAAAAGAATTTAAAACTAAGAGTTTGGGTGACACACATACAACAAGGATCCTTCAACACAAAAACTTGGATATGCACATAGACTTAAAAAATGTGCACAAATGAATGTAGAATGAATAAGTTGAATATCAAGTGAAAATATTTTAAAAATAAGTAAATAATGTTAGAAGAAAAATGAATAGAATAAATACTGAATATTGAATAGAGTTTTTTTTTGAATAAGTAAATATTGTTGGAATAAAAATGGATATAATGAATATTGAAACAAGAGTAACAAAAAATATGAAGATATGAAACTAAATATAATGAATAAGAATTGATATATTGAAAACTTTTAAAGTGATTGAGTTTTATTTTATTAATGTAAAAAATGTCCTGTAATTTTTATATACAATTTAAATATTAGAAATGTGATTTTTATTAAAAAATGTGATTTTTATTATGTAACAACATACAAGATACTATTTTTTTATATATAAATCAATACAGTGTGATATTTTTGTGTATTCTATATAACACAGCACCAAAGAGACTGTGGTACGAATATTACTTTCCTCAAATATAATATGCGGAATCTGTCAAGGACTATGACTGGACAGATATAAAAATGGACAACAAATAAATAAAAAAAACAATTTTTTTTGGACTCACTCCATCGAAGTGAATTTAAACGAGGAAGGTAGAAGTGTTTAAAAATTTCTATTGTTATCAAGTTCTACTTTTATTACTTAATTTTTTTTGATATTCTTATTGTTGCAATTTATTATTTGTGCTGAGATTTTTGTTGTGTGGAGGAGACGTCCAATACTCAACAGTCTTTTCAGTTGATGATTATGTTGAATTTTAAAATTTAAGTTTCTTTGTATTTCTTAAAGTGATTTTTCCTATGTTTTCTTTAAAGTTGCTAATGATGTACTGTCATCTCGTCACGTGATCTTTATTTTTTTAATTTAACTATTACTGATAATTTCTTAACATAAGCTTTTCCAAATTTTTGTAACGCCCATTTTTTCTTCACTCATCTGGGTGTGTCTGCCCTTCAATGCAGGCATTGTTGGTCAGCCTCTTCTCGGACGGGGGGATATTCTATAACATTAAAAATCCCATAACTCTGTTAAATTCTAATTTATTCTATATTCCCTGCGGCGTTCGAGCTAATTTCGCTTTTGATTCTAAGTTCTAAAAGCCCTCGGGCGAGAAATATTAAATGGCGGCCTATTACTCGAAAACTGAACATGCGTATCGTGGAGTGTAAATTTAACTACATTAGGAAAAGGCTCATTAGTCACGCCTTTTTCCTAACTTTTAACCAATTAACCTCTACTGCGATCACATGTCGAGATAAGTCTATTTAAGACCTGGCATCATGTAGGTGTAAACTTTTTTCATTTGAATGTTGCCCCGAGATGTTGTATTTTCGAGCATCTTAAAAATAAAATGTAGTTCGAGAAACTTGTGGTGTGATATGTGTGTCCGAGGTTGGAGATGTTTGCGGGAACTGATTTTTAAACTTCCGTGACGCACGGCCGGGCAACATTTTTATCCATTTCGAATTCAAGTAGATGAAGCAAGGAATTTAAATAACAAAATATCATCCACTCCGCCTTCGTTCCTAGCTCCGCGTCTGTGTCAATTCCCCCCCCCCCCCCACACAAACATATATATATATATATATATATATATATCTATATATATCTGTGTGTGTGTGTGTGTGGTGTATGTGTGTGATGATAATCACAATGGGAAGAAATTTAACACACGGGTATTAATGCGAATGAACTTAATGGAGAAATGCAGTCGGCACGAGGATGTTGATCATACAGTTGCAGTGAGTCGAAGTGTTCATCCAGGAAAGCACTGAAGAAATTTAGGAGAGAAACACACACATGGAGCCAGAGAAGATATACACGAATCTAGAGTCGTATTTTGTTCAACTGGACAACTGGAAGCATTACGATGGCACTAGTTGCAGTGGCTAACGGACATGACCGGAAACGAACATAATAATGATTCTGCAGTAGCTACACGCAAAGAAGTTAGGAGCGACCATACATAAACAGTGGAGATGGGGCGTCCGCAGGACTTGCCCGGCGTCCATGCAACAAGACGGGGCGCGCGGGTACAGCAGCTAACATGTTTACATGCCAACGTTAAGAGAGTAAAAACGGAAGAGTCTTCTGTTCAAATTATTATGAAATGACTGCTTCTTTGTCTTGCCAGTAGGGGGGGGCCTAAATTACTTATTTTTCAATTGGTCGAATTTAGTCTCGTGGAGTTCAAGTGTCCACATCGTGGTTCTCCGGGAATTAACTAATTGCTAGATCATGCGCTTACTCTGCGTTTTACCAAAAGGAAAAATTTGAAAACAGGACTTATTTATTATATACAAATTTAATGAGGCCTTTGGTTCCGACCAGAGATATATGGGAAAGTTATGAGTTCAGGAATTTCACATGCCTGCTTAAACATCTGCAGGGCAAATATAAATTATAACTCACAGTATTTTCAGGTTACAATTTGAAAAAGGGATTGTACTGTATTAAAAAGTGAATATACTTTACAAGTAATTTTGGAAGACGCGTTTTCTTGTTACATATCTATATATACAAAAGAGCTCGTCTGTTTGTTTGTCCGCTATAGAATCATAGACTGTTTCACCCACCGGGACCAAATTCGGCAAAGTTAATGTTTAGGACCCGAGAAACTTAAATCAGGAAAAACGAAATTTGGGGCTCTATTAGTTTTTTTTAAATTAATTTTTTAATGATTTTTGTGCCTCTAACAGGTGCGCGACCACCTGTGGAGCCCCTTCACCACAACCATCTGCGTTAAGAGAGATGGTTTGGGGGTGACGGGGGTGTCAAATTCCAATGCGCGGGAGGAAGAGGGTTGGGAATGACCTTTGGCCCTGGCTCCCCAAATAAACACAACTGGCCAGATGAACATGAAGAGCGGGGGTGCAGTCCAGTATTTTTTTGATGGAATGCATGAAAAATTTTATATCTATATATCTAACCGGGCAACGCCGGGAAATAATGCTTGTATATATATATATATATATATATATATATATATATATATATATATATATATATATATATATATATATATATATATATATATATATATATATATATATATATATAATATATATAATATATATATATATATATATATATATATATATATATATATATATATATATATATATATACATGCAGGTGGTTATCAAAATAACGGAAACACCTATCAATATTAGTGGTGTTTATGAATGTGCTTCGTATTCCTTAAAAAACTAGTCTGACCACCGGTATTTTTTTATACAATATAGTGTATGTATTATTCTACTGTCAGGTAACAGTAATGAAGCTAAGGACACCGTGCTTTTGGGGGGAACAGCGTAAAATGTCAAACCTTGCAGATCTTGCGAAAAGGGCAAATTGTTGGAGCGCGTTTATATTGGAGTATCTGTTACTGTAACCTCCAGGCTAATGAGTGTTTTTCGAGCTATGGTATCGAAAGTCATGATTGCATACAGAGTGCACGGAAAAACATCATTTGCCAAACAGAATAATGGACGAAAGGGAGTGCTGAGTGAAAGAGACGGACGAGGTATTGAAGCGGATTGTGACACGAAGAAAGAAAACAACTGCAACCAGAATGACCAAAGAGCTCAATCGACATCTGCATGTTCTGGTATCAACCATTAGAGGTAGAAGGGAACTTCACAAGCAACGAATTTACGGATTAGTTATTCCCATGCCACTTGTAATAGATACCAGTAAAAAATATCGTCCACAATGGTACCACGAGCTCAAATCCTGGTCGAGTAATGTGTCGAAAAACTGAATTTGGTCCAACGAATGATTGTTCACATTGTTCCTCGCAACAGGACGTGCGTATGTCTTCTTAGTGTTTCCATTATTTTGATACCTACACTAGAGTTAGATTCTGGCTGTCTCATCTCAACTGTCATTGAAGATCTATCAGGGTTGGGAAGGCATATCATGGTTTTCTTCTGGTTTTCTTCATGGTTTTCTTCTAAATTTTGGCCTACTATTCCATCCTATGGTGCAAACATTGTTTCTTTCAGGAGATGGCGTTCTCCGGTATGATAATCCATCTATACAAACAGATAAATATATTAAGTATTGGTTTGAAGAGCACGAAAAAGAAGTCAAATATCTTATCTTGCCCTGTACAATTCCCCCGACTATAATTCCAATCACCGTGATCAGTATAAGCGGATAGATAAACGTATAGATACCCACCACAGCATCTCTACAGGAACTTTCATGATTTTTTCCTGAAGAATGGTATAATATATTCTTAACCACTATTTATGACTTGTATAATCCAATTCCAAGGTGAATCAGGTGGTATTGCATAACAAAGGTGATCCGTCTCCATATTAATAAAGGTTTCTTAGTGTTTCCATTATTTTATAACACCTATATATATATATATATATATATATATATATATATATATATATATATATATATATATATATATATATATATATATATATATATATATATATATATATATATATGTAAAGAACTGTACATCACGGGGATTCTTGAATGCTGGTAAATACAGTATATGAATACATAAAGTCGTAGTCATGGCGGTGGAGAGACTCGTAGTTGGGCAACACAGATGGAAAGATCAGGGCTACATACACTGTGGAGATCGAAGGAAGAGACGAACGAACAATAAATTCATTTATTGCAGAAGTGTGATGACGGCATTACACCACACAAGAGATTTTAGAAAAATAGTAACTGTACGCCTTGTAACTTAATAAAAAGGCAAAAACATACGGCACACAATATCGGCACCGGAAACAAGCCGGAGCCTGAATATGCTTGACATGAATGGAACAGTAACGGTATATTTAGAAAGAACCGCGCGGCGTTAGAGTAACACAGGACGAGAGATCACGGATATACAAAAGGAGGGACGAGACATGAGCAAGATACGAAGACAGACACGAAAAAAAAGCGGCGTAGAACCCGTGCTCTCGTTTAAACGAAGTGTTAATGACCTTCTACATCAGGGGGTGAAAAACTTCTAACTGGTTATAGGTGACCATCTGACCTCGTGAGTCAGAAGTCATATCTTTAGGAAGGCGCGAGAAAAACTCGTGAGGTTGGATCATGTTGTTTTGAAAACACCTCTTACTGTTTATCGCACGTGCGTTAAGGGACAATTTAACTAGTTAATTCACTTATCCATAGGTTATAATTTGAAATAGCGGACTATACTTTATAAAACGTTAACAAGAAAATTTAGAATATTCGTTAGTTAATAAAGGTGGAACGATTTTATTACACACACACATATATAAATATATATATATATATATATATATATATATATATATATATATATATATATATATATATATATATATATATATATATATATATATATATATATATATACTATTGCTATATATATATTATACTAGTAAAATATTCAATAAAGTGTACCATTTTATTTTTTATATTTGTGCTTTAATAATATAGTAAGATTCACAGATTATTAAGCACAGGAAACATCATTAGATGGCATAATATTTTAGTGACAATAAGAACCTAGGACAAAAATTAATGAAAACAGACTGTGAAAATTAATTGGTTTTCCCAATACGTATTTGAAGAATTCCCATTATATTAAATTTTCTGATTGAGGAAAGGAACTATTTATTCAGTGGATAGGAATGTTATTTACCGTTGTGTCGAAAACAAGTGCTTTTCTCATTATCGGAGAAATACATATTTCTAGTAAAATGCAGGAGAGATAACATTAAACGGCTCTTGTCCTAAGTGATACAACACATGTCATGTTTGCGAAATGAAAATCAGGATTAATTACTGGTGAGTGGCATAACGTAATATTTTTGGTAAAATGATAAAAAAAATTAATATAGAAGCATAATCTACTTAAAATCGTAATGTCTATTGTTGAAATAAAATTTCATGTTCATATTAAAATTAATGGAATTAAAAGAAGATTCGTTATGACATATTCTATCTAAAATTAAAATTTCGAATTCTCAGATGTGTTAACTTTGCAAATGCATTAAGAATTTTTCATTCAAGTTAATAATTTATGAGAAATTAAAACTAAATTCTTAATAAGAGTTTTCGGATTTCATTTAACAGAATAAATTGCTTCATAAATAGGTTTTGAGGCTATTTGTGGAGTAAAACTTAAAAATACCTGAATAATCCCTACACCTTTCGCGATATCTTTAAATTATCAACGACAGAATACTCCGATAAATATTTTAATTTATCCTGAAAAAAATATTTCTTTTTTGAAATTAGGAGTATTAGGAATGAAAGAAAAGTTGCGAAAATAAAGTTTTTTACTTGTAACAAAAAAAATAGGAAACGAACTACAGATTATTTTAAGAATGATTGTAAAAATGTAAAGTTTATGAAGACATCACTTTATTGCACTCTTAATTTTCATAATAATACAGGGTGGTTATAATTAAAGTTCCACTTTGAAATGGTCATAAAAGGAAAACTACTGGACTAAATGTTATCACACTTGGTAATAGTTTAAAGGAAGTCGTTAAAATTTCTTTTCCACCAAAAAAAGTTCAAAAACTCACCACAAGGGGGGAAATAGCGCTGTATGCAATATTGTTAAAGAAAATAAGGGTCAGAATCTAACTTAACCTTTTGTTACACGGGTTTAACATTTTGTATACCATTAAGAAACATTGACCTAAACAAAATTACCACTTAAAGTGTGCGCATTCCGGAAATCGTTTTCTTACAGACCGCAAATTTGTGAATTTTGAAGCCTGAATTCGGCCCTAAGACATGAAGATATCAGTTTAAAATGTTTTTTGTCGTTTCTAAAATGATACTGTTTGTGGGGTTATGCAAAATCGCAATGGCTTGTAATTGATATGCTAAGAGCTACTGTTGAGAACGCAGTAATGAGATTTAACTTGCTTTCAGAAAATGGTGGACGCCACATTGAACATGCTTTGTAACACGTTTAAAAAAGAATTAAACAGATTTTAAACCGATGTCTGCATGTCTTATTTCGTTTAACAATACTGCATACAGCGCCATTTCCTCCCTAGTGGTGAGTTTTTGAACTTTTTTTTTTTTTTTGAGGAAAAGAAATTCCCATGACCACCTTTAAACTATTACCAAGTTTGATAACATTTGGTTCATTAGTTTTCCTTTTATGACCATTTCAAAGTGCGACTTTAATTATAACCACCCTGTAGTTTTAGGAATTTATTTAGATTTGAAAACATTTTGTATGGAACTAAACTTTTATCAAACTACCAGTATCTCATTAATTCTTAAATTCCTTTCATTTAAGCTGAGTAAATCAGTTGAATTTTGTTATTGTGACTTGCGAATTTTACGCTTTTAAACAAACTGTAAATTTAAAATATGCACACCGTAAAACTTATACTTTATAATAATAAGCCCCGAATACAGTATTATCAATCTTTTTTGCAGAAAATAGGAGTGGAATGAGTTTAAAATTTGTATAAAAAACAAATGTGAGAAAAATAAATTTGTCGGGATGAACGCGGTGGGCGAAAACCTTTATCATAGATGTAAGCCTGTTATTGTTTTCTCTGCAAGAAAAGCATCAAAATTCCTGAATAGCGAACCGTATACTTTAAGACTAAGAATTCATACTTTTTCTTGTATATGGACTCCTATTCCCATTTTTAGAAGAATTCTCTACCTTAAGTACAGTTGAACATGTAGCTGTCTGAAGAAATTATTTTTTTTAAATATCGGGGAAAACAAATGATAAAATAATCTTAATGGAATACATGTTTTCCTAAAAGTGAACATACAAAATGGAAATATTAGAAAGATATACTGTAATATATTTTTTTCTAATATGTGATATCCCTATGAGTAAGTTAACAGGTATACGCATAGTCCTACAAACAATTTTATTAATTAAAAGTGCATTCCATCGTTAGAATGTTTCTAGACAACCTAAGTGTCTCTTGAGATTGCATTAAATTCATTTATATCAAAATCAATTTCGCATCTCTTCAACGTGATCAAGTGTTCCAATCGAATATTAATGAATGACACTAGAAACATCTCTCATCTAGCTAAAATTTCGTTTTAAATACTTTTCTCAAAAATTCTTATGAACATGATATACATTCATTCTATAAGGTATTATATTTACCCTATAAAGTAAATTATTTGTAAAAATAAAGATTTTTAACTAACAAAAGGGATGTTAACATTAAATTTAATACAAAAAAGGGTAGATTTTATTTTTTCCTCGATATTTGAATTTTTCTAACATTTATTAAATCATGATGTGTTTTTATCGCAATATGACAAACAATTTATGGAGCTGAAATAATTATTTATGACATGAATATGAATTTTATGCTACGTACTTGAAAATTTACAATGTAAAAAAGAGATAAAAGTTCAAATACTAGAAATGTAGAAAATATAAGTACATAAATCACCAAAAATACTGAATGATATCAACGTTAAAACGTCATACAGTTGAGTATTGATAAATTGTTATCGGTCCTTTTACTGATTGATTTTTTATTTTACTTCAAAACTCAATTTACATGCGTTTTCCATTTTTTTTCAAAAGCTTTTGGAGAGATACGAGGCAATAAATCTGAAAGCTTCCATCCGTTCAGCAAACAATTTTTGTGCAGACTTCTCTGAGAGATAAGAGATCATCAATTTATAAGCTCCGTTGGATATAAGCAGCAGTAATGCCATCTGTGTAAGTGTTGTTGATCATCAGATACTTTATTTTCAATACAGCAAAAGGCAGATTAATAATACAGCAAAAGGCAGTAGGAGGTATTGGGAAAAGGAAAAGAAATATAGTAGAAAATTTTTTGCATGAATAAAAACGCATTTTTTGAATTTTTGGCAACTTATGTTATTCTGAGGTAAAATATTTGATATAAATGTTTATAAAATTTTAATAGTAACATTAACAGTAATTGAAAGAGCACATTGAATGTAAAATTGTATGTATATAATGTAAGCTGTAATTGTAAATTGTAATATGTTCACAAGCGACTTTAAATATGCCGTATAAGCTTATCGCTGTGGTCGGAGGAACCTTTAGAATTAAGGAAACTACCATTATAACATAATATAAATGCATAATAATCTAAACACAAATTTAGCAAATTCCTTGATTATTAGACTATATAATAAGATTAAAAGTAAAACTTTTTGAATAGCATGTATTTAAGAAACTGAATCAATTACATAAGTTAATTAGTTTCTTTTAGTCAGAGCAAATAGGAAAAGTATTGTGATGTGAACAGAAATTTCCATTAGAAATTCTTAAGATAGTCTGAAATAGAATTCTTGTTTTATTGTCTGATATTAAATGCCTTTTATTAAATAAGTGTCTGAGAGTTATGAGTTTACCAATGAGTGCTGTTTTAAAGAAGGTCTTTCCTTAACCGATTCAGTCTTACAACCTCAATCAGTAAAATCGAACAACCATTAGATTTTTACGCAAGAAAATTTTTTTTTGCCTCAGAAGTATTACATATATTTATTTTTCTTCTTCTTGAAGCAGTCATCCGGTATCAAGAGATCAAGCCGGTATCAATCCCGAAATCCACGGTATACCTTCGCCAAAAGAGCCCAGACATGTCGTAATAGTGCTTCCATCTCCATAACCAGGGCTCTCAGGGATACTCCTGCCCTATTGGAACCTAAACAGTATGTACACAAACGTTTCCTCCTCTGATCGACAGGCCGGGTATATTGAGGAGTCAATGACGTGAAACCGAGATGGGTAGTGGCCGATTACCATGTGTTTGATTATACACTAGTTATCAAAAATTAAGGAAAATCACAAAAAGGAGGGATAAGAAATTCAAAACTAGGCCAATCTATTTAAAATTTGAATATGTTGTTAAGTAAAAGGTACTGAATAATACTACATTATACAAAATAGTGGCGCTGCAGTCAGAATACGTCATTTGAGAGAAGGCGTCATTTGTGAGGACGCTTTAGTACGACGTATAACAGCTCTCAATCCTCCTCCTAGGACCCTAGCCCCGCTTTCAACTGCTTTGCAAGAGTAATGGCTCTCACTTTATACCGAACTCATATACCGCATAATTGACAGCCTCACACATCGCTGTATGTGCTGTATTGCTTCTCGGGGGGATCATACGTAATATTAAAGGTACTTTTCCTATACCAAACTGACACATCCAATTTTTTCATTGTATACATATGCTAGTTTCTATAACACCATAATTGTCCGGCGATTTCTTTTTATGCTATTTTATACCTACCTAAGTGTTGCATAATGTGTATAAGTGTCATTAAATTTTACGCATAACTTTTTGAGTAATCGCTATTTTTGTGACTTTTCCTTAATTTTTGACAACCAATGTATATAGACCTCGAAGCAAACGTAGCAGTATCTCAAGGGACGTCACGGTAGAGCCTGGGATCTGCATGCTTTGGTTGAATGCGGTAGAACGATCGACCCGCGCTCCCTGCCTTCCCCCTTTAAGTCCCTTCACGCCATATCACGCTAGACGCTGCCTTCTTGCATCCTGTCATAGATCTCTGAGGAGGTTGCACCGGACCCATACTGATGGCCTGTTCACCCATTTTTGTCCCATTTTGTCCATTGCTTTGTCACAGTTCGCTTTCCCTTTCCCTTCAGCTTTGTGAGAAGTACTCTCTGATCTTTGATACATTACGAGTAGTTCCTAGTTCAAGTTTCCTTAAGACCTCCAATGGCCGATTGTGAGTCAGTGGATATGAATATTTTTTTCCCTTTAACTACTGGTAACAAATAAGAGCAGCATTTAATGACAACAGTACGGCGTCCATACTAGAAAATGTTTTTGTTGGATATAATAACTCTCATGTTTCGTTTGATTTGTAAAAACCAGCTCCAGCTTTACTTCGATTCAGGTCCACTGATCCGTCATTATTTATGACTATGATCATAAACTATTACAAATCTTTCAACTAAATGCTATGTTTCCTGATACAGAAGCTAGAATTAATTATTCAAACAAAAAAAATGCACAGTTATAATTTTGAAGATTTATTAAATATCTTACTTCTGTTTGTGATTTTTTAAATGTTAATATTATGCATATTTTTTAAATAGATGTGAATGTATAGAGGCCTCTTTCTGTTTTTATTTAAATATAAATCTATCGTGTATAAATGTATCGAGAATTCAAATATTGTTCGAGTTACACGTGTAAAAATATAATTTATTTTTAATATTTCTGTCATTTTTGGATTCTAACAACTGCAATTTCTTAAATTTCCCTGCTGTGAAAATTAATTGGAAATGTCGAAAATTGCTTACAATTCTATGACGTTATTTCAAGAAACAAAACTTCATTCCAAAAATAATCTGAGAAATATAAAACATTTCATTATACTGAAAAAGGAAAATGATATTGACTAATCGAAATCTCATTTGTCTAACTCATTACTTCAAAAACAAATGTATGAAGAAAATAAGTCCAAGACTATTTTTCTGAATACAATGAAAAAAGTATTTTTTTCCTCAAAAATTCTTATCTCCAGTGTTATGTACTTTTGCCGTACTCAAATATTAGATAGAATGTCTCAGAATATATATTTCACGTTAGATATGAAATAGGAGATATGGGAAAGATTTTATGAATGCCAACAATAAAAGTTTCCCTTTTTTTATATATTATTTTCAATGTCGTCATCCCAATTTGCAAAGCAATACTGTGCATATCGTTGATATCAAAGGGCAGATTTTACAAGATTCATCTGTTAGATGTTCCGAATATAGAAATTAACATATGTGTACTTATTTTAAATTTCAAAAGTAATTCACAGAGTATGTTCTGGAAGGAAAATTATCTTATGTAAAGATATCAAAGTATGAAGGGACAGTGAAAAGTGGAGATGAATGCAACTTTTTTACATAAATTTTATTCTTTTTTTTATTTGAAACCTTGTCACAGTGATTATGGAAAAAATGTACCAAGGTTTTGAATGTTAATATTAAATTCAATACAATTTTTAACGTTAATTAAAAAAATTCTTGGGTTTTTATAGTAAATAATGTTTTTCTTTTCGGGACAAGATTTTCTTAGCAAGCCATTTCAAAAGTATAGACATATCGGGTTTTACGACATAAAAATTAAAGTAAACAACATTGAAAACAGCTTTTTTTAATAGAATTATTGAGTAAGTAAAGCAGAATCTGAACGATATTTTGTGAATGTAAAAATTTCAACTCGACTTACAATTGTAGGTAAAAGCTGCCTGATAAAAAATAAATATTAAGTTAAAATTCAACTTCCGTTTATATAAGTGAATCATTTTTCAGAATAACTTTGAAAATTCCATCATATATGCTGCTTACCAAATTTTGCAAATATTAAGGATTTATGCCAAACAAATTGTGTTCAACCGGTTCATTCAATTCTTAAGCAACTGATAATTTTCCTCTTTTAATCTAAACATTTTGACTTAACAATCCTCTGACGTTCTCTTGGGTTAAGATTGAGCTAATCGAAGACCAGTCCATTCCTGTAGAACTATTTGTTTCAAACGACCTTTCAGTTATAACTAAAGTATGAATCCTACCAATGTTCTGCTGGAATTTCTGATCATCCTCTGTATCATAGGGACATGACAGTAGTGTCACGGCCAGGGGCAGGAGAATTCAAAATTACGGGACGAAGTAAAATAATTGCTAAATGTAAGAAAGAAACATGGCAAATGACGGACAAGAAAAGAGAAGGGGAAAGAGCCAACAATATAGCGAAACTAAATATATAGATTGTGCTTGTAGCAAGAGGTATAAGATAAAAGTTCAAGAGAGTGAGTTGCAACGAATAGAAGAAAAGAAGAAAGGGAAGACTAAATTTATGATGGCTATAAAACAGGCCACACTGCTTGATGCCGGAGCAAGGGGAAAAGTTAAATTAGGGGGTATTTTATAAATCCCGCCCTCGATGCGCATTGGTGAAAGGGGGATTGGGAGGAGGCAGCCACGGACGAATGACGATGGCATGGTAATAATATGACCAATGGAAATTGTAAGAGGTGGAGTCAGAATTGACAAGAGAAAATAATATGACATAAGATAGGGAGGCACATAAGAAGAGGAGTTAGTTAGAAGTTTGAAATGGAAGTAGTGTCAATCCGATGAATATGTACGAAGAACCCCCGATGATATAAATATAAGTCGTGGCCCATGCAAAGGAGCCCTAATACCTAGGAAGAGAGCGTCCCAGTGTACCGTGCCGAGGGTCTGCAAGGAGTGAAGGAGTCATATAACCGATGATGAGAGTGCCCCGGTGTCCCGTGTAGAGTGTCTGCCATGATTGACGCAGCCTTATACCAGACGAAGAAAGTGCCTTAGTTCCGTGCGATGATAATACAACTAAGTGCGTCCTTACGAGTGCCAGCTGCCCATCATAGTGATCCAACAGTCATCTTCCGGGGTACCAACTTTCCTTTTTATACTATCGTCATTGCTTCTCAGTGTGTTGCCTTAATAAATAATATAGAGCGCGATGAGGATGTTATTTGAGTATAAAATGTTAAGGAGATGACCAATAATTCGTAAAAAAAAGAATTTAATTAATAGGATGTTATGCTTATATATATGAGAAATATTGGTAGCAATGGAACATGTATATATGAGTGATTATGTTTATAAAATGTTATCATAATAAGTGAATGAATTAAATATATGAGTCGTAGAGAATTAATTTAGTAGTAATGAAGCTGTGAGTAATGTGTAAATGAAGGAGGAAATATTTAGTAGCTTGTATCGTATTATTTATTTGTTTAAATATTCAATAAATTGATTTGTCAGTGCAAACCAGAGTTGTTTCCATCATTTGGGAATAACAATTAATGAATGTACTAACCACAAGCTTAAGCAATGATTTCAAAATCCTAATTATTATTAATAGTATATTTATTATCTAATAACCCCAATTAACAAATTAACTTATAACCACCACACTCTGCACGAATACAGAAGGTCGTTCGCACTTTATGGAAACGATTTTGATTGTTAAGTTTTATGTATAAATGCCGTATTTTTTTAGGCGATTTGCTTCTATCTGATAACCATGGTTCTTGACAATAGATCTAGCTCGAAATTTCCACGAAAGTAAAATTTTTTTTAGTACTGTCATGTTAATTTTACCTCATTCCTTTTGGAACGTTTTCCAAAGTCAGTTTAGTGTTCTTGGATGCCGTTTTCCTAAGCCTCGTTTTAATAAACCGAAAGCGCAAAAGTCCATTGGAGAAGCTTCAGGGGATTTTACAGGCTTTTCATTAAGTGGGATACATATTATTACTGTTTCTGATTGTTTCTTTGCTAAATAAGAGGCAGTTGATTTAGACGTGTGACTAGAAACTTTGTCCATTCAAATTTTGACAATTTTATCAATGTCTTTTCCATATAAGGCTGGAATTTCTTCTTCAAAAAATGGTTCTAAAATATTGTGCTGATAGTAAAGTGAATAAATTTTGGCTTTACTTGAGACTTTTTTGATTTTTAATTTGCTGTTGTAACAATATCCTGCAACTATCATGAATCCCTTTGGGTACATTTCTGTACACTGACGAAGCCATTTCGTACAGTCATTCCCGTCAGTTAAACAACAGAAAATTGATCTTTTTTATTATAGTCACTTAAATACACCCATGTCTCATCGAGTGTTACCACAAATTTCCAGTTATCAGCAGGTAAGTGTTTTTCATATAATTTTCTACAATTTGTTTTTCTTTCAGCAATATGCTTTGGCAAAAGCAGATGAATTTTATGTTTAAACAACCTTTTTAACTTCAAATCTTTATGAATGATTTTATTTACGATGTCAGACATTCGATGCAATGGATCGCTAAGTCGGCGGATTTTCTTTTATGAATAGAGACTTCACTTTCTAGATATTTACCTGCGTTCAAACAGTCGTACGATGAGGTTTCGCAGTCATATTTTCATTTTAACTTTCAATTACACATTTTTTCCTTTGAAGTTTAATAAATTATAAATACTTTTTATTGAAATTCCATAACCACGATTTTTACACCCCTTTATAATTTGTTGATACGAATATTTCTCCTCGGAAAGCGCAGTTACGTAACCTTCCAGCTATCTATCAATTTTAGGAACCATTTTCAAAATAAGTCTTTTATTTTACATTGCAATCAAAACAAACAGTAGCAGATTATTATTCTGAAGTTGCCAAATTTTTATCTGAATACGCAAGCGCCAAAAATAAATTACAAAATCGTTTTCATAAAGTGTGAACGATCTTCTGTATTTGTAGCCGGTAAGAGACTGCTAGAGTATTTTTGGATAGTCTTAAAAATTTTGTGTCACATTTACAGAGGCTGTTCACACATTTTTTAGACGATGTATATTGTATTCACAAAACTAAATTACATAAAATTCTTGTGTTTTAAATGTTCTATTTGACATCCCTTATTCTGAACTATCTTTCGACACCGCAATTTCCAGGATAATAATGCCTTTTGAAGTGTCAGAAGAGGAATTCTATCCCATTCCTCCTGAACAGCTTTCCAGAGTCCTGTAAGGGTTTTGGGACGACGTTTGGATAATGCAGATTTTAAAAGTCCGAAAGCACAAAAATCCATAGGTGATACATCGGGAGATTTAGTAGGGATATCAGTGAAGGGTATGGCCTTGATACCAATTTTTTGTTCCATTTCTTTTAGGAAATTTACAGTGGATTTTGATGTGTGACTGCTAGCTTTGTCCTGATGGAGTCAGATTGATGGCACTGTGGGTAAAGCGATGGTATTTCATTCAGAAAATTTGGCGATAAAATATGTTCCTGATAGTATTTGGAGTTAATCTTGACATTTTTTCCACTCTCTTTATTTTTAACTTGCCATTATAAGAAAAACCAGCAACAATCAAAAATCCCTTAGAAAAACTTTCTTTCGATTCTTTGAACCATGTACTTAAATTTTTTTCTCCAATTTTTATGATAATAAATGGCTCTTTTTTTGTTGCAATCATTTAAATACACCCATGATTCATCTATTGTGACAATTGTTTTCCATTTTTCTTTGGATAAGTGTTTCTCATATAGAATTCTGCAGCGTGTCCTGCGTTCAGCGATATGATTTGGAAGAAGACGATGCACATTGCGTTTTTTCGCTTTCTTAAGATTTAAATCAACGTTTATCATTTTGTTTACAGTGGACACCTAGCATTTTAATGATTTTGCAACTGTCCTTTGACTAGGGGGATTTTCTTTTAAAACATTAAACAACGTACCTTTGCAATAGTCGAAGATGTCCGTTTTTTCCTTGGATACTTGTTTGGAATTTTTGTCCCACTTGAGTCTCCAATTTGACGTTTTTTTTCCTTTCTTGTTGACGATATTACCTATCGACGCTTTAGATATCCCAAAACCATGACTCTCACATCGTTTTTGGATAACGGAGTATGCATATTTCTCTTCGGAAAGAGCATAAATGTAGCCTTCGAACCACTGCTTTGTTAAAAACGCCATTTTGAATTAAAACAGAACTTTCAAGCCGCAGATGATAATTTTGACTTTTAAAAACATAATACAATTGCAATTATTTCTTTTGCAGCAAACGAGTTTTAATTACCGCTTACAAAATCGTCTAAAAAATGTGCCAACAGCCTCTGTATTATAACAACAATATCATTAGTTGAATTCAAGAAGCCCCAAAGTGTTACAGATCTCTCTCCATTCTATCTGTTGACTGAAGTTTTGAGGCTCGACCCTCAAATCATGTTAAGATTAGATCGACCATCTGGGTCATGCATGCTGTACTTTTTCTAATTGGCAATGATGATGGCCAGTTTTTTCCTCTGATATATGGCTGAATGCAAAGAATCTAGTTATGATGTTTGGGTTTGGACACGGTGCATTTTCTGAGACGCAGTGCTACCTTTTTGTCTAATACGAAGAAGAACTCTTATCTTTCGAGATGCTACAGCCTGCACGCGGGGACTTTCTTTTTACCACCCAAACAACTTTTGAAAGGCGCAATGACCGTTTCTCGATGAAACCTTAAAACTCAGTGGTCTATTTCTCCTCATTTCTATACAAACGTTTTAACAAGGTGATCCATACGTTAAATATCTCGAAATTTAGGATTCTCCTTGCCTGGGTGATGCAAATGGAGAGGCACATTTACTGCTAAATGAAGGACTGCATTTTTGCATCTTTTGTAAATTATAAACCAAGGTATAGCACATGTGAAAGGGAAAAAATTGTTAATTGGACAAACCAAAAACGTAATTATCGCGTACATATGTGTCTTTAAATTTATGAGCCATCTAAGATTTGAATACTATGCATTCTTTAAAATGTTAATATCAAGCAATCACTGACGTGAAGGGTTCGTTAAGTTCATCTGTTAAAGACATCAGTTTTCCCACGAATTTGGCTTCCTGCCATAATTGACTTTAGTTTCACTTAGGAAATTGAAATGTGCCTATGTCTTTGGGATACACCTTATTGTAGTAACACACAGGAGCATAAATCTTTTTAATTGTACCTTTTTCCAGTAGTTAAAGATTTGAAAAGTAAAGGAGCGCTTAAGTAAAAAAGTTAAAGCATTATTTTTCGTACTAAAATTAATGGCATTATGATGCTTTCAGTAAGCAAAATATTTGCTCCCAATAAACAAATTGAGAAATATTTAAATTTTAAAATGTTGTTTTAAATGTAATATCATATTATTTACCTAAAATATAACAACATATTGAATTAAATACAAATTTAATTCGATGTTACGGCATCAAATATTCAAAAGGAAATATTTTAAACCAATACACAGTAACCCTTATTACACATTTCTAATACGTTTAGGGAAAAAAAATTGTTTATTTCTTTAATATTCCGTATTAATTTTACTTAAAAAATAATTACGAAATTCTACAGGTATATTATATTTCAATAGCTATAACTTCACATACCCCAAACGTTTGTATCCCAAACATTTAATTGATATGAGATAACAGAAAAGGATCAGTTAGTGTTCGACAAGTAGTTCCATAAAACAAAAGTGTTGAATAAATTTGAAGTATCACATGAATCAAAGAAATGTTTGGGATAAGCACTAAGTAAACTTTTTGAATTTAAAAAATTCAAAATTAAAATTAAAATGTTGGTTTGTTTAAGTCCTTAAGACCAAAGTCCTCTGAATATCCAAACCAATAGAAAACCAATATTTCTCCAAAGAACAAAATTTCTCTGTACTGACGTAAATACCGTCATTTTTGTGTTTATAGGTAATCTTTTCTGTTGGAGTCGATATCCAATATAAAAGGTTAGAGTACCATTGTACAGGGCTCTAGACTTTGAAGAATATATTTTTTTCTTTTTAACTGTTCATTAGAAATAAAAAAAACTAACATGCTATAAATTTTTGATATACATTTATTTACCATACTAATTCATTCCTTGAATGTGCATGTTTCATAAATTCATCATCGTAGTGAAATATTTTGTAATTTTATAACAAAGGAAAGCTAGTTTATAATTTTTTTAAGGGAATAATAAAATAGTTAAGTCTTAACAGTATGGATAATATGCAATAAACTCTTTTAAGCTTGACTTTATAAATCAAAATATGCAATTAAATTTATACAGCAACTTATAAATAGTTGATCATTAATATCAAATGAATAGTTTAATTCAAAAATATGTTTAAATTGCGTTTTTTGAATGTCAAATAGATTTTAGTATATTCTTGTTGAGTTCCTTAATTATAACAAAAGAGATTCATTAATTTGAATTCTTCCCGAAATAATCTTTTTAACCATTTTTATCGTTGTTGAATTATTTGTTGATGAAATTATTCAGCGGATAAAATAAAAAATGTTTACTTATGAATATATTTCCTGGTCATATGTAAAAAAAAAATTTATTTAAGAGGAAAATAATCACATCATATATGATGAAGAATGCATAAATAATACGACTTGTTTTTGGTCATTGTGTATTTGAAGACATGTGTAACCAATTCAGGTTTAACAGGAACCCTCGTTACATCGACAAGCATAAAATTTTGCAATTTATGATAATAGTAACTAAATATCTCCTCTCTCCTTGCCTGACGTATTTCGAAACAAAATGTACATATTTTAAGTTAGTATGAGGAAGAAAATTTTTGACAAATATTTCTTTCATCTGCTGAGAGAACTGAATTAAAGATTTGAGAAATTTCGCCTTTTAAGTATTGAGAAACATGATCAAAGAAGATTTAAACATATAAGGAACTTCTCTCGAAACATTTTTCATTTTTTAAAAGAAAGTACAAAAGACGTTACTTCTAATACAGCCTCAACAGAAAATCTTTTCATCAGTGATTATATATATGATGAACGGGATTAATGTAATCCCACTACTAAAGAAGTAATTGTTGAAGAAATAAAATGAATTTCTTAAACCCTATCATTTTTCTTTCAGAAAAAGAGAAACATCAAAAGTAATACAGAGGGTAACAAGAAATGCTTCATGAAAAATTACATGAGGATTCTGAGTGTTTAATTGCATTTTCACTCAAATTTCACGTTAATTGCAACTCACTCAAAAAGATTAAAAACAGAATATAAAAGAAAGTACATGAAAGGATTATTTGCGATCGGAGCCATTTCAAAATTTATTCAGATATATTAATTATACTTTATTTTCAAAGATTATTTTCCCATATAATTTTCAGTGAAATGCTTATAGCCCAAATTTAATAGCTTATTTAAATAATAAATATGTATGATAACATCAAAGAGAATTAAGATAAATTAAATATAAATATTGATCCTATAAAAACTTTGTAATTTACAAGAATTTAGTATGACTAACAAATTACAAAAGTTATAGTTTGAAAGTAAATTTTCTAATACAGAGGAAGATAGGAAAACAGATTCTTGATCTTTATAATTAACCAGAAAGTTCCGTATACACTGTAAACTAACTATAAAAGGTAGTTTCATTTAATGGATGTCATGTATTTAGAACTTAGTAAATTATGTTTAATGACAGACGATTGAATATAAAGAAAATATGTGATCAAATGTGTTTCAGTGAAAAATTTTATTCTAATCTCACATGCCATCAATTTTTTTTCAATATCCATAAAGTCTTATTAATTGCACTGACTGTTTTATGCTACAATATTTTTTAAACACGAGTTTCAGTAGTTACTAGAAGGATTTAATCAATGAGTGACTATACAGATTAGCAAAGAAGCAATTACATTTGTCCCCAAAACCAAATATCCTTTAGATTTGATTTGAACAACGTCCGGTTTGATGTTCACAACCAATAAACACTGAAAGCCTTCACAAAATATATTTTGGGATAAACTTTTGTGAGTGACGCATAGGTAATATCATTATTATTTTTAATATCGGTCGTTCAAAAGCCTACCAGAACTTTACGAGTGATTTTACGTAGAAAAAGTGGTCATAAAAATCAAAGTTCTACATTAAATGCCTTAATTAAGATTACTCTATTAGTAAACATATTTCTTTGTTTTCAAAAACGCTTTTAAATTGTTTAATAATGGTGAATTTAAAAATGTGCGGACTTTGTGTCAGCGTTTTCGAAACTTTATTAATGAGGCTGGAACACTTAGCACGTATTATCATTTTAAACAATATATTTAACAGTTTTCCACTGCAAACAATAAATTTCGTTATTTGTCATATTATTTGGAAACTGTACAATTCATATTTAAAGGCTCATAAACAAAAGACACATTTTAATGTCATGTGTGTGTGTATGAATGACAATTTTTATCCTATATCTGAAGTTAAAAATATATCTGTCATAGTTTAACCTAGTTGAGAGTTGTTCATAGATTAGTAAAAAAATGTGTGTATAAAAATAACTGACTATAACTATTAAACATTTATATCCAGTAAATAAGTAGTTGCCGGACTAAATAAAGTGTCAGATATAATACTCGACAAAATAAAGTGTAATGCTAGTGGTAATTCAACTTTTTATATGAAATTAATAATAAGCTGGATCCCAAACAAAGCATTGTTGAATGGAAACCATGGGATCAATAACAATGCAAATAGAAATGAGTATATTACAGCAAGAATTAAATAATGACGAAATTCTTTTATTATGTATTTAAAGAAAAAAAATTCGTACTTCACTTTAGTATTTCAGTTCTTTTCTTTCCATAAGCGTCTTATTTTGAGTATTTCCAGCAGTTTAAAAAAATCATCCGAATTGGTTTCTCGTTATTTACTTGTCGCCTCTCAGTTTTGTAGCCCGAAACAACAATAATATTGGTTCTTGGCGAAGTGACAATGGGAAATGAACAAATGTTAAATTTTTGTGAAAAAGGAAAGGTGTATGCAACATTTTATCCTCACCATTTTTTGAACATTTCTTTCAGTAGGTAAGAACTTGAGTTGTTATGCATTAATAGGAAAATTACTGAAAGTAATTATAAAGAAAGAAAAGAGTTCACAGTAAAAAAAATCTAGTTATTGGAGAATATATTAATTTTATTCAGAAATGCTAAGTTTTATTTTCTTCAAATTAGATCGTTAATCTTTTGGCGAGTTTTCCTTAAAATAATCAGGTATCCGTCCTTTTGAAAAACTGTCCGTTAAATAATGTGCTTCTAACATTAAAGTTTTCTAAAGTTCTCAATTTTGTGACAGCTACACAGCTAGCTTTGTGACAATACATGAAAGGGCCTAATTGGTCTGTACTTAAAACAAATTTCTGGAAAAAACAAGTTTCATACAAAATTTTCCGTTCTTATGTTTATACTATTCACAAATTGCTAAACAATCATGAAGAATAATAAAACAAGTAGTTTTGTTGCTTTAAGAAAACCGTGTTCTTTATAAAAATTGCAAAGAAAAAAGAGGCATACCTAAATGCATTTTTATTGCAAATGGTGAAAAAATATATAAACTGTTTATTTTCAAGGTAAATAAAGTAAAAAAAGTCTATAACTAAAGGCCTCACTTTAAACAAACGTAAGAAATTACCTTTATCCTTGAATACTTGAACTTTGAACTTACCCTTACCAATGAATTTATAAGTTTCTATACATGATTCTATAAAAAAAATCTTACGGCTGTCGTCATATGTCATGACAAAAAATGTGTTGCAGCTCGTTACGATCCATAACAGTCAAATAGTGTATACCATATACTACTCAGGCTATATGGTGGAAATTCGATTATCTTAAGAACCAAAGAAACAGCAAATGTGATTTAATATGGAACAAATCACCTCAGATACGAACGACCATTATCCAGCCGGTAGATACTATTTACGTTTAGGTAACATCTTTGACTTCGTAATTTTCATTATATATCGTTCATTGTGTTAGGTACCTACAAAGCCTACAGCAAGGTAACATGATTTAAATCTAACAACAATCTATTATTAAACTCTCAGGGCTGAAACATCAAGACCTGGTAGATTACAGGTATCTTGGTGGAGTTGCTGAAACTCCGTTTTGGACGAGAAATCTATCATTATAGCAATCATTATTATTTGTTACGAAACATTCCACATCTATCCCACTAGGCATTTCAATCCATTAGATCCATTGCAGATCTTCACATCATTGCTCTAGTATCGTTGTTGATCGTTAGTCTTCCATTGTTGTTCTAGGAATCTAGTTTTGCCCCTTCTGTCAAATGTTGTACAGTGACAATTCTTTATAGAAATAATTTAATAGAAAGTATTTTTAATCTTTACAAAGTGTTTGGAGTTCAGGAGAAAACATTTGGTGAGAAGTATGCCACAGGGCCAGACTCTACCGAAACTTTTTGTTGGATAGTTCCTATTCAGCAAAAGTTCAAAGACTAAAATCCAAGAAAAAATATTTTTCAGTAAAAAAATCTTTTTTAACGTATTTCTTGATATTTGACAGTCGGAAATGTAAAAAAAAAATAAATTTACGAAAGTGATGTTAAATCAACCCTATAACCAGCCCAGAAGGAACCTCTGATATTTAGGAAATGTCACATCCTTTCGATCTTTCATTCAAAATGGTCTCAAAAGATCGCGACATTTCTTTACACTACAGAAAACTGTTTGAAAGTTAATGCTTTGTCATGCTGTGTAAGGTTTCATCTCTGAAGTTCAGAGTCTGATAAAAATATCTAGCAAAATTTTTATGGATTTATTTTGAAATTTGGCCACAAACAAATTAAAAAATATGAGGAGAGAAATAATATATACTTTTTTTTATTTGCTTTCATTATTTATGGAAAATCAATAAATGCGAAAATTTCAACACTTTGAATTATATATAAAAATGATAAAAGGTTAATATTTGTATGCAATAAAAACTAAAAAATTGGATAAAATACAAAATTTCAAGACCCAGTGTACGGAAACAGTTTCTATAGTATATGTAGTTTTATTAAGGGTACCATTTCTAAATAGGATTGTTTATATTTAGGAGAGGAAATTCGTGGAAAAATAATGAGGCAGAAAATAATGCTGTGCTCAAAAGAATGCATAGTTTAAATATCATGTTAAATTTTTCTAAAAATAATAAGCATGAAGGAATTGTTTTTCTGTACGAAATGGAGGTTTTACTCAAGGATTATATTTAGTATATTAAGCATTTCGTACTATTCAACAGAATTGCAAAGTATCGTTGCAAAGTATCCTTTTATAACATATATTTCTTATGTATAAACCAGGCTAGATGAAAATTGAGCAGAACCATTTTTATTCTTTACAGATAATTATTTCCATTATTTACTAGCCGTAACTTTTATTTTAAGGTGAATACCTAGATACACTTCTTTTTTATCCTCAAAGTATTAAAAATATTTGGTTCTTATATAAATGAGGTAAAAGGAGGAAATAGTAAAACAAAATTAATACACAGAGGTCTTTTTACGTTTAATTCCTTTTGAGATATTCTCCTTTAAGTTATTTGACTGTATTTATTGATTAGATTTTCTGAAGGCTTCAAGCTGTATTTGATCTTCTCTTGATTTCCTATTGGATATGCCTTGTTGATTTATTATGTCAAGGACTGGATAAGACTAGAAAAGAAAAATATAAACACAGATTCTTATTAGGGGTGTTTTTTCCTTGTTTACCATCATGCAGTGTAAGTTCTCTATTTGCCTGGAGTATCGTCATTATTCTGTACAAGATAGGAGGATTTGGATTAAAAAAGGGCATCAAAATAGAAAAGTAGTAGAAACTATTTGACTTTTTGATGTACCAACGTATTATTATTTTTCGTTTCTGAAAGGAAACCTATTGCAAAAGAAGGCTTATGACTTGCATATAAAATGACATTATTTCTTTAAATTCTATACAAAATAATATTTGCTTTTGGGAAATTACTTTCTTGATATGGAATTTTCTGGAATAATTCAGACAAAATTTCATATATTTAAAATACAGCGCAAGAATGAGAAATGTAATTTATCACATTATCAACTTTATATGCACTTCAAATTTGATCAGCTCACTTGCTGAACAGTTGTTTCCAACCAAATTGTATGATTAATGAGAAAAGATAGGAAAATATAAAACGAAAAAAATATTTCCTGAAATATCATCCAAGTTAGAAGCATAAGAGGATCTCTCTAAAAAAATATCGAATTATTTGACCAACAACTATGTCGCTTTATTTTCAGAACTGTCACTGGCTTTGTTAATTTAGTAATTAAAAGTATACTAACTATTGCCTTTACTCATTATTAAGGTAAGTGGAGCGACTAACAACATGCAATAATGGCCGAATGATAAATGTCGTTTCCTCCCTTAATGGGATCCTTCCCTTCCCCTCTTTGGTTTTATATAGCAATCTCAAAATTTTTTTAGTGGCTAAGTTTTTTTCTTTTTTTCCTCAGTTAATTTTCCACATTCTAACTCGAAACTCCCGAATATTTATCAATAATTTGGTTCAGTAGAAGAATTTCAGTTAAAAATAGTTTTAGTTTTGCATGGAATTAAAAGTACTATCTTTTCTTCAGTAGACTTCACGCTTGGGTTCTGATGAGTTTTTACAAACTTGACGTTTAATAAATCAGGACTAAATAAAGGGAAAGCTTGGAAAAAAGGAAATTTTTATCATGAGTTAAATAATGTTGAAATAGCTCTAGAAAAACTTCAGTTATCACATTCTGTTGAAATACGCGCAAAAGAAACTAGATTTAAAAGCTGAATCACACTCTATAAATCCTTAGATTCTGACATCAAATCTAAATTGGCAAGGCATTGTCCAAGGAAAATTCTAATAATTTCTTTTTCTAATATTACCGAAGGAGGACCCATAAAAGGTAACACACGGGAACACACCAATTCATTACAAATCAGTGCTACAGTCACAATTTAATGACAACATCTTATGTAAATTAGGAAAAAGTGGTAATTATAATACGAGTATTAGGTGTTGTTGAATCGGCATTTTTGCACAATTAAACATTTATTTTAAGTTGAAATAACACATCTTGTTGTACTTTCATCTAGACATTTTATTGAACTGTATCAATTTTAAGTAAAATAAAATGGATACCGTACGAGCAAATTACATTACATACCAAAATATTAGAAGTGTATCATTATTTATCAAAGTTTCCTTTCCAACAGGAAAATTTTTAGAAGGAGAAAAGTTAATGTGCATTAGGTTACAGATTCTCAAAATAAGAACAACATTTTTATATGCAATTTATCCCTTTTATTTTCTAAAAATTTGAAGTTCTAAGCCCCTTTTGTTTTAGCGATATTAAATATTTTCAACTTTTAAATAAATACTTCAACGGTGTGAATTATTATTTTTTCATTATACTTATTGTTTATTGTCATCTACTTACAACCGGGAAAATCACTCAAAATTTTAATACATGATCAGCACTATTTACCAAAGTCTTTCTTTTTAATTTTGCTGTCGATTTTAATTTAAGCCTACACTGCATGATGTTACGAATTGGCTACATCCATTGGCCGGCGCGCCACCGGCCAGCAAAATGTAGCCATATGGCAATCCTAAGCACCAAAAGCAAGTATTGGACATCGAATGCAATTTTTCCCATTTATCCTCAACAGATGGCAATAGTGGCCTGTAACATGACAGTGAATGAAACCATAGGGAGGGACTTTTGAAATAATTTGAATGACCAAATTTCGTAGTTATTATTTACAATTAAATGTTTTTCTATGTCCATTAAAAAATCATATGTATAAAATGAACATTTATATTTCATTTAACAGACTTTTTATGTTAAAGAAAACATTAAAAAAAATCTAGGCCATAATATATATCTGTAGCCATTTGGAAACATTATGCAGGAAGGGTGCTATGAACGAGTGAACTAACCAAGTCAACACTGTAATTCATAAAGCATGTGCTTCGTATTTATTTCTTACTCTCTCTATATTGCCGCTTAAAGCCTTTCCCGTAAAAGACTCTGTTGCTGAATGGTCAACGCACCGGACTGCTGAGCAAGAGGTCCCCGGTTCGAAGCTCTACATTATTTTAATTTAATTTAATTCTAATTCTATTTCTGTTAGTTCTAGAAGTTGCTAGAACATTCTTTAATTTCCTGGAAAGGCGTTCCAGAATATTCTGTTGATGGATAAAAGAGCAAGTAGCTCAACCTGTGAGTTCAGTTCTGAGTTCTATCAGCTAAGTGTTGTGTGCTAATAAACAGCGTTGTATTCCCTCTACGTGTGTGTTCAATCCATACGACTACCATCTACGCGACATCTTTGGTGGAGGCGCCGGGTACTCAGTTCAGTCTGGAAGCAGAAGAAATACGAAGAAGCCGTAGACTTTTAAATCTTCCTCCGGAATACGGTCTTTACGTAGCCGCTCCACGAAAGCGATTCCCGGCAATGCCTGAAGGAGAAGTCAAGCCACAAACCGTCCTGCTGTCTCCAGCACTAATTAGGGAACAGAGAAAGCCGACAATTTTTAGAGGCGATCCTGGACAAGATCCAACCAAGTGGTTAAAAGAATACCTTAGAGTATCAAAATTTAATCAATGGGATGATACTCTATGTCTTGCGAACGTCTACTTTTTCCTTGATGGGACCGCCAAAATATGGTTTGAAAATAACGAAGATCTGCTGAATTCATGGGACGACTTCGAAAGAGAACTGAAAAAAACTTTTGGTGACTCTCAGCTATATATACGGCGAGCTTAGGATTGCTTAAAATGCCGAGCGCAGAGAGCTGGGGAAGCTACACAATCTTATATCCAAGACGTTTTAGGACTCTGCAACCAAATTGACCCGGCCATGTCAGAAGACGATAAAGTGTCCCACTTAATGAAGGGCATCGCAGAAGAGGTGTACCAGGCCTTATTAACTAAGGAGATAAAAACGACAGTCGATTTCAGTAAATGGTGTCAGTACATTGAGGAAATGCAGCAAAAGCGAATAGGACGTCAGAAATTCAGTCGCTTGCCGAATGTTGTCCCAATTGCCTCCGTCGACGAGGAACAGGATCTAACCTCACTGATCCGTAAAATTGTCCGTGAAGAGATACAGCGATTAACTACACCCCAAATTGAAGAGCCCCAAACAGGCGTACAAACCATAGAAGCAATTGTGCGAGATGAGGTTGAGAAATCTTTGGCTCCCATATCTAGTGGAAGCTTCCGAAGGTCGACTCCCACATACAACCGCAGCATCCACTCGACGTATAACAGGCCGGAGCCGGCACAGGAACAATTACCCCGAAAAACCGACGTGTGGCGTACGACCGACAATCGTCCCGTTTGCTTTCACTGTGGCCGCTCCGGACATGTCGTTCGCTATTGCCGGGATAGAAGAGCAATTTTTAATGCTTACAGAGCTGATAGAGGAAACACAGCCCAGCGACGCATGATCTCCCAGAACACCGCCGACGAATCCAGCCGAACGTTTGAAAGAAGTCTGTCGCCTAGCCCTAACCGAGTTCGATCGCCTACTCGTCGCTTCAGATCCCCATCGCCGTATAGACGTTCCAGTGTCTCACCTGGCCGAAGAAATGAGGAAAACTAAGCAGTGCGACCTTCCTTGGAGGTGAGGCCGCTGAAAAACAAAATCCTCCCGCTGCCGCAAAGATGACGAAGAATTATCTAGAACTAAACATTGACAGTCAACCAGTACGTGCACTCGTGGACTCCGGCGCATCATTTTCTGTCATCTCAGACCAA
The DNA here is from genome assembly GCA_907164885.2 of Dolomedes plantarius. Classification (NCBI taxonomy): domain Eukaryota; kingdom Metazoa; phylum Arthropoda; class Arachnida; order Araneae; family Dolomedidae; genus Dolomedes; species Dolomedes plantarius. Next base: position 14,671,921 of record OU015500.1, on the reverse strand, counting down.
TATAGACGCCAGCTGCGAAAGATTATGTTCCCAATCAACGGAAGCATAATCCTCAAGGTCGCCGACGGAATTCACGTCCGTCCAATAGGGAAATGTGTTCTTCGCTTAAACATCAATGGTCTAATACGTCCCTTTGAGTTTACAGTTATGCCGAACTGCAGTCACAATGTTATACTTGGTTGAGATATTCTCGAAGCCCCGAGAGCAGTCGTCGACTGTGGCCGATCGGAACTAGTGTTTGACGAAATAATGTCAGATCCTGAATCTGCTGAGACATGGCGAGTGAACACCCTTCAAGACTTCGTCGTACCTCCGCACTCTATTTCTAAAGTAATTGTCACGAATCCCAAAATTAATGCGATCACAGACGTCATAGTGGAGGAAAATCGACTACTGCTGCTGGACAAAGAAGTTGCGGTGCCCTCAACGATCATGACGTTTTACGACGGTACAGCCGAACTCTGGGTCACGAATGCTCAACCAGAAGCTAGGTTCATTCCCAAAGGCATGTGTGTGGGCTATGCAGAGTCTCTAGACGAGAGGTATCTGAACTGCATCTCCAGTGCGCATATCTGCTCAGCCGCCAAGTTGAAATCGAGCCCTTCTCCGGTCGACTATTCCCAAATGCTAGCCCAAGATCTCACGGTAGAACGAAAACAGCGACTCTTAGAATTACTTTCTGAGTTTCCTGAAATTTTTGATCAATCAAGAAAAGCCGGAACAAAAGTAAATGTGAAACATCGTATAATCACTGGCAATCATCTACCGATTAGCCAAAGGGCTTACAGAGTATCTCCTGCGGAGCGTCGAATTATTCAAGAGGAAGTAGAAAAGATGCTAGACAGAGAAGTTATTCAACCGTCGGAGAGCCCATGGTCGTCCCCAGTTGTCCTCGTGAAGAAAAAGGATGGAAGTTGGCGATTTTGTGTCGATTATCGTCGGCTCAACAAAATTACGAAAAATGATGCCTACCCTCTGCCACGTATTGACGACACATTAGACAGCTTAAAAGGAGCCAAGTTCTTTTCGTCGATCGATCTCTATTCTGGCTACTGGCAGATTGAAGTGGACGAGGCAGATCGCGAAAAGACAGCTTTTATCACACCACAAGGACTTTACGAGTTCAAGGTCATGCCCTTTGGTCTGTGCAATGCGCCGGCAACCTTTGAAAGAATGATGGATAACTTGCTACGACACCTAAAATGGACCATGTGTCTCTGTTATCTAGACGACATTGTCGTGTTTTCTGAGACCTTCGACGACCATCTTAAACGTCTGAATGTCGTATTTAAATGCATCCAAGAAGCTGGGCTTGTCCTAAATCCAAAAAAATGTCTCTTCGGGGTTGAACAAATTAAGATTTTGGGACATCTAGTATCGGAAGGAGGTGTCCGCCCCGATCCAGATAAAGTAAAGGCCGTGAAGTGTTTTCCCACACCCAAAAGTGTGCACGACGTCAGATGTTTCCTAGGACTCTGTTCTTATTACCGCCGCTTCATCAAGGATTTTTGTCATCAAGCTCAACCCTTACAAATGTTGCTGAAAGGTGACTCTAAATTTCGTTGGGGACGTGAGCAGTCGGATGCTTTCGACCGGCTAAAGGAAGCACTGATATCTGACCCTATACTGGTACTTTACGACGAAAACGCCGAAACAGAATTGCGAACGGACGCCAGCGGCTATGGTATTGGAGCAGTCTTGGTTCAAATACAGCATGGAAAAGAAACAGTTATTGCCTATGCTTCGCAGACACTAACCAAAGCAGAGAAAAATTATTCCACGACTGAAAGAGAATGCCTTGCCGCCGTATGGGCTGTTCACAAGTTTAGACCATACCTCTTCGGCAAACACTTTTCAATCGTAACAGACCACCATTCGCTGTGTTGGCTAACTAATCTAAAGGATCCCTCAGGAAGACTTGCGAGGTGGGCCTTGCGACTCCAAGAGTATGACATCTCGATTGTTTACAAGAGCGCTGATACAAGGACGCTGTTTACAAGGACGCTGATAGTTTGTCCCGAAATCCATTGGAAGAAGACAATATACCATCGGAAGTCATCGCCGCTATAGATTTTGCTAACGTTGCTGACGAACAACGAAAAGATCCAAGACTTGCGGAGTTAATACGGACTCTAGGAAATGGCGAAACAGTGAAAGGAGAATTTGAGCTGATTGAAGACGTACTACTGACGGTTTCACTGGCCAGGGCTCTACCGAAATGTGCGACGATATGTCATGCACTGCCGGGAATGCCAGCGTAGGAAAGCCGTTCCACAGAAGCCACCGGGTCATCTAATGCCTATACCGCCTGCTGTTGCGCCATTTCATCGCATTGGGATAGATCTCCTTGGGCGTTTTCCAAATTCGACCACTGGAAATAAATGGATCGTAGTCTGCACCGACTATTTGAGTCGCTATGCTATTACAAAAGCCCTGAAAACTGCTGAAGCTGCGGAATTAGCAAGGTTCCTCGTCGAAGATATACTTCTAAAACATGGAGCGCCCCGAGTTATCATCACCGATCGAGGGCAAGTGTTTCAATCAAGACTTGTTTCAGATATCATCCGGTTGTGTAACATTAGTCATCGAATGACGACAGCCTACCATCCCCAGACCAATGGCCTTACTGAGCGATTCAACAAAACACTAGGCGACATGTTATCCATGTACGTAGACGTAGAACAGAGAAACTGGGACGAGATACTGCCGTTTGTGACCTTCGCTTACAACACCGCTAAACAGGATGTAACCGGATTCACACCTTTCTATTTACTTCATGGCTGAGAAGCCGAAACAACGCTCGACACTCTTTTCCCCTTCTGCCCTGACGTGGAGAACGACTATACTAAGCATCTTGTCGTGAAAACCGAAGAGGCAAGGCAGTTAGCCAGACTACGAACCCTAGAGGCGCAAGAAAAGGACCGTCGGCGTTATAATTCCAAGCACAGGGTGGTGTCCTATTCACCTGGAGATTTAGTATGGATTTTCACGCCTGTTCGGAAAGTAGGCTTGTCCGAGAAACTGCTTAAAAAATACTTCGGACCATACCAGGTGTTACGACGATTATCTGACGTAACCTACGAAGTCCAAGACTATGAGCCAACATCAAGACGCCGGAAAACGATAGACACCGTCCATGTTCTTAGAAAGAAGCCTTACTACGACCCTGAATTACAAGCACAACATCCGAATGGTGATTCTTCAACATCTGAAGACGGCCATTGTGAAGAGGATCCGCCTACCAATGTAAAGAATGATTACACCGGACCACAGACACGTTCCAGATCAAAAGTTGCTAGCAGTTAGGCAACCTAGGACAGCGGGACGCTGTTCTTCTAAGGAGGGAGCAATGCCGCTTAAAGCCTTTCCCGTAAAAGACTCTGTTGCTGAATGGTCAACGCACCGGACTGCTGAGCAAGAGGTCCCCGGTTCGAAGCTCTACATTATTTTAATTTAATTTAATTTAATTCTAATTCTATTTCTGTTAGTTCTAGAAGTTGCTAGAATATTCTTTAATTTCCTGGAACGGCGTTCCAGAATATTCTGTTGATGGATAGAAGAGCAAGTAGCTCAACCTGTGAGTTCAGTTCTGAGTTCTATCAGCTAAGTGTTGTGTGCTAATAAACAGCGTTGTATTCCCTCTACGTGTGTGTTCAATCCATACGACTACCATCTACGCGACAATATATATAATATATTTTTGACGGTGCAGATTGAATTTTGAGTCATTGCCATATGATTAGACGCAATTTACTTCTTTTTTAAAACTCTATAAACTAGAATAATGGAAACAGATAGGTCTGTTTACTTCATTGATACAGATGGTAAAAAGAAGTTATTGACAGATGAAATATGGAATGCTCTTTCAAGTGGAATTGATAAAGATTTGGATAATAGTGATGAAGATCCTACAGTTAATCCTAAAGTTCTCATTAATAGAAATCAAGAGGATAGTTCTGACAGTGGAAATAATTCAGAATCATCTGAGAATGAAGTGAATATTCAGTATTAAAGTTCAACTTCAGGTAACAAAACGTTAGAGAAAAAAAGCAACAATGTTGAAAAGAAAAAAAAAATTATTAAACTTATATGGAACAAAAAGTTAAATAAATCCGGCGTCCATAACTTTCAGTGGAGATACACAGCTACCTCAAAATATTTTGAATTTGGAAACACCTTATTACTTTCTTTCATACTTTTTTCTGCTGGAACCTATAACTTTCATTACCGAACAAACTATTCTATATAGTGTACAACAGACGCCTTATAAACCCCTCAATGTACCATCATCAAATATAAGAAAATATTTGGTAATTTGTATAATGAGTTCTGTAAAAAGCTTTAAAGACTTTAGATTGTACTGGAACCATGTTATTGGAATATCTCTCACTCAAAATTCTATGCGAGTGAATGAATTTGAAAAAAATGGACGATATCTTCTTTTCAATGGCAATAATGCATTTCCAACTGATTTGAAAAGAGGCCCGGATAAATTTTACAAACTGAAACCTTTGATTGATCAGCGTCAAAAATCTTTTGAAGAAAAAAGGAATTTTATCTCTTGGAACTATTAGAATAAATATAATTCCATACTACAAACTTCCAACTTATAAGGAGCTGAAACTATAGGTTCGTGGATCCATCACTGAATTTATAGCAAAATATGATGGTTGTGAACTGTCAAATGTGTTATGGAAAGATAACAGAAGCAGGATTGGTACCGGCAAATGCTCTCCACATTTGCCGGTACCAATCCTGCCAGTTAAGTAGAGCTCTTTTGACAGGAAAGAAAAGTGTCATATGAAAGTAAATTGTCCTTACATTATAACAACTTTCAACAGGCACATGTGAGGTGTGGACTTACTTGATAGTTTGATTGGAAGGTATAAAATAATCATGCGAAGCAAAAGTGGTACTTTCGGTTGTTCTACCATCTATTAGACCTCACAATTATCAATGCTTGGTAACAATGCTTGTATAAGAGAGTGCACAAACAAAAATTCAGTACTGAAAAGCCTTTAAAATTTCTTAATTTTAGATTGCAGTTAGCACTATAGTAGCAAAAGAAATACATATCCTAGAGTACTAAATGTGTAAGGTGCTAAATAACCCGAAGAGTCCATGATTATCGTTTTATAAATTTATTTTATACACCACACATAAAATCATATAACAATTACATTAGACTGAAATTAGTGAAACGTGGAGAGAACTGCCAAGATGTGCTCCATACATATCAAAACCTACCAAGACAAGTGAAGAAACATGAACAACAAAGTTTTACAGCGTTCTCCCGGGGTCCCGGGGAATCAAGGGGTCACGTGGTATCGGTGAGGGCGTTGAACTCCACCCACACAATCCACACGATTTCTTCTATTCGCAACAAGCACAAACTTTGTGCTTACGTGGACAAGCAAAATCACTAAACAGATGGAAACCATCAGAAAAAGAGGAACTAGTTGGGAAAATAAACAAAAAAAAGCTTGCTCAAGAGAGCCTCCAAAAGATATCATATTTGACATAATTGATCAACGGCCAGAGCAGTGTACAAATAAACAACAATGTAAAATGTTGAATTGCAAAGGATTTACAAGAGTACAGCACCAAATGCTTAGGTCCTCCATGTTTTTATAAAGAGAAAAACTGTTTCAGGGACTATCATTTAAAGTATATTTTCTTTGTTGAATGCATGGTGTAGCCATTTGGCACAGTTTGATTTTTTACTTTTTTATGTTAAATGCATGGTGTTGCCGTTTGGCAACAAAATAATATTTAGTTAAAAAATAGTGAAAATTTAGAGTTAATTTTTTAAAAATATTTTTCCATGCTTTCTCATTATATTCAAATACATATGTATTTTTTTGAAGGAAAAATAAAAAATCATGCAGTGTAGGGGATAGCGCAAAAAAGGATGAATATATGCTACAGTCAAATTTTTAAGCCACTTAAAATTATGTTGTTATGCTGTCTATAATCTTTAGATACGAACTAATAAAAGTTGTTTTACTGCTGTGAAAACACGTATTTAATAATTATTTATGCAGACTTTTTCTTTGTATTCATTTAAATACCTAAATTTATAGAGTTTTTTCTTCTACCCTCTACTTGGGGGTATATAACTTGAAGTTGCACTCTAATGAATTAGATTCAAACACAGTTCTAAATTACTAAAAATGTTTAATTCAAAGTGACACATAAATTTGCTGTTCAACATAAATAATGCGCACTTCAGGTACTGGTTGTATATACACGTTTTGGAAGGAAATACAATTCAACATACTCACTAGTTTAACTACTCATACAAGGAAAATACAATTTGAAATACTAACAGATAATTCGAAAGTCAAGCTGCTTCGTAAACTTTGGTCTCTGACCACGAAATAACTTTCGCATAACAATAACTCGCATAGGTTTGAAGCAACATAGCTATACGCCTCGAGCGGCTGCTCGCACCACTCAACTATACACAAACCAGACTCTAGGCCTATCTCCAGCTCGATACTTCTTTTCGTCAGCTCTACTCCTCCTTTCACTTCCTTTCTGTAATTTAGCTGCTAGGTATTTATGCCAACAGCCTATGCTGCAATTAGCATAACTTAAGCGGCTTCTTTAAATTTATTCACTTAAAAGTTCGATTATTGTGAATCGCATCTTATGTAAACCTTACAAAGTTATAATGCTAAAAATTACGTTTATGAATGCTAGAAATCAATCCACGAATCTCGAATGAAATAATTAATTCAAAAGAATATTAAATAAAAATAAGTTAAAAGAATTTATTCCAGTATATACTACCTAACATACTTTTAATTTTTTATCTACAATGATTTTAACAAATCAAATAACTCAAAATAACTAACATTTTTATGCCATGATTTGATGTTGAAAACATTTTTTTTGGAGTTTATGTCTGTTTATTCTACTTGTTTTCAAGAAGAGAACTGTTTTCATAATATATTTTTTTTTGCAAACTGACGAAAAAACTATAAATTATTTGCTCTCCATTCACAGTATTTTAAACAATCATACCTTTTCAAGAAATGCCTGATTTTACATTTACAAAATTGATTTTTTCAAAACGTATGCAAAAAAAGATTTTGTATTTGAGTTATACGAAAGAAGCTAGGTATATTATTGCAATATATGGTTTAAATTTCACAAAAGAAAAATTATAATTTATGAATATAGCGATATTTCTGAAGGTCTATTTACACTTCATTTCGTTTAAAGTGGTAACCTTTTATGAGATAAATAGCAGCTTACCGATATATATATACATATATATATATCTGTATGTGTGTGTGTGTGTGTAAATATAAACAGAAAAAAATCTGAGTAAAAGAATCATAAACATAACAATTAGACGGTATTTTTGGAAGACCATATTCCATACACTTGCATTCATCTATATTTATTTTTCTATTAAAGAAAATCTGCGGCTGAGGCAAGATTTGAACACAACATATTTTTCGCCCAGCGTATTTCATGAAACCACTGAAGTACATTATCCATGTTACTAATTTACCCTAAAATGGATAATTTGTAAAATAAAACTAACTTGTTACTGATATTTAAAGTCAATGTTAATTCCACAGTAAGTCGCAATGGATGGCCATTTAAAAAGAGATTAAAATGTTACTCTGCTTGTCGCCTTTAAATTATTACCTTTTCCTTTATTGAATTTTTATATTATTATTAAATTTGTTCTTGTTTATGACATTGTTCCAAGTTCTGTTTCAACATCCTATTGTTAAATTAATTATTTTTGTATTATTAAGTTATTTTTCGTATTGTTAAATTTATAGTATAGTTTTATGACACTATCTCGGACTCAAAAGCACGAACATTATCAAAGTGTGGCTTCTGAAAGATGCTGTCATGGAGGTCCCACACATCTTGATAAAAAAATTAAAAGATTTAGATATAATGCAAACTTTTGAGTTTTGATTTATGGTTGGAATAGGTCGTTTTTATATTGATATTTAAATTGTCAAAATAAGAACTTCATCAACAATATTTTAGAAGCCATTAAACATTGATTTTTATTAAATGTTTTAGTTCAGTTAGATAATTTGTTGATGTACGTTCCAGATTTAAAAAATTACAATTTTCCCCCCTTCCAAGTTAAATAGAAATTTGTATGAAAAGGATTATGAATGATTTACTATAAACTAGCAACTAGACTTTCTTATTGCTTTTTAATTTACAGTGTGAAAAAATTAAATTTATCCATTATAGTTAAATTATATATATAATGTTACAAATTTTGAAAATATTGCATTTTGTTTCGTTAAAATGGTTTCTAAGGAAGAGCTTCTATAACTATGTATTTAACATGGGAGTGTATGGTAATCTAGCCAAATATGAGAGTTATCGCCTTGGTCACTAAATTTGGCGATATTGCTCCAAAATATCGCCTACTTGCCGACTAAACGTTTCTGGAAACTTCTAGAAATATCTAGTTTATTGACCATTAGGGGGCGTTCTAGAAATATCTAAATATCCCTGATATTGGCATTGGAAATCAGTTCAATTTCCTAGTGAGAATTGAATGTGTTGTAACTGCGTTAATTGGCGTGTATTGTATTGAAAATTCTGGTATCCTGACTTGTGGTTATAGAATTTTCTGCTGCATATAATACAGTACTTTTGATAGCAAGTTTTCTGCTTGAAATTTTTCCTTAAAAAATATCCGAAATTTTCTTTATTTTTGAACCATTCTTTAACTTTGACTTAAAGACATGCACAGTCACATTTCAGGGTTAATACTACACTCATGTCCATAAATTAAGGATAATTCAAAATCACATGGAAATCGAACTCTAAAGTAAAAATTTCACCTGTAGAATTTTCACACACACCTTCAAGAATAATACACAAATTACAGGAAGCCACCAGATGACGCCAATAGTACGTCAGATTGACGAGAGTGTAAGAGAGGCGTATATAAGTAATGATGGCAAAGACGTAAAATTGTTCACAAGCGTTCTGTAAGCCGCTCAGTGCTATAACCGAATAGTAATGACACAGAGAACGCATGTGGATGATTTTTTACCTGGTAGAATTATCGGCCGCCTGGAATGTGGGCGTACTCGGATGGAAGTATCCGAGGAACTTGGAAATTCCCAAAGTTTCATCTCTAGGTTTTGGCAAAGATTCCAAGATGATGGAAATGTCAGTAGACTTATAGTATAGGTCGCCCCCAAGTTACAACGCCGAATGAAGACCGGTATTTGGAAGTAACTGCCAAAACAAGCAGAGGGAGCACAGCATCCAACCTGTCTCGTCAGCTATCTGCAGTCACGGGTACCACAGTTTCAAGGTAAACCGTGTACAGACGTTTGGGAAATATTGGTCTATATGCTCGCTAGACCTGTCAGATGGGTTCCGAAAACGGCAACTCATTGTCGGCAGCGATTAGCATGGAGTAGAGAACATGCAATGTGGATATCGTCACAGTAGGCTTGTGAGATGTTTTCAGACGAGTCCAGGTTTAGCTTGCAGTCTGATTCACGTCGGACTTTCATATGGAGAACGCCAGGTACCCGTTACCACCAAGACTACATCATTGAACGACACCGTTACGGTGGTGCAGGATTGCTCGTTTTTGGTGGAATTATACTGGGCTACATAAAAGATCTGCATGTACAAATCGGAACCATGAACGACTATATTTATCGGGACATCATTCTGGAACTCCGTGTACGTTTGTTTAGGGATGCCATGGGCGCATAATTTGTGTTTATGGAAGACATCGCCCGTCCTCTCCGATAAAAAATAGTAAACGAATGCCTTCAATCTGAGGATATAACCCGTATGGAATGGCCAGCATTCTCACCTGACTTGAATCCGATAGAGCATGTGTGGGACATGCTTGGCCGACGAGTTGCAGCCCGTCAACCACCTCTTTCATGTGTACCGGAACTTGGGAGAGCATTGCTTGCTGAGTGGAGTAATCTTCCCCAAGATCAGTTCGATAATTTGATACTCAGCATGCCTAGGCGTTGTACGGACTGTATTTCATCGCACGAGAGACATACAATGTATGAACCATCATACCAACCATGTAATATTAAGTTTCTGTAAGGAGATATCATTTACAATTTTCCAGAGAGCAAAAATTGTATTTTTTGTGAATGGTATCATACATACACCATCTTTTTTGTTCTTTATCTTTTGTTTAATTAATGAACTTTATGAATAAGCCACGTTTGTTTTGTTTCTGAACTTTTATTTCCCGGAGCTGGCATTATCCTTAATTTATGGACATGAGTGTATTTTGAAGGAGTAAAATCTCTCGTAACTGTTTTAATCGAGAGATAGCAGAAATGAAATTTGAGTTTGAATCACCATATGATATTCAAAAGGAAAAATTAATGGACCATGCAACAGTTAAAACTCTAATGAATCAGTAACCCGAAACCAAATTTTAACGAAAGTTGAGACATTCTGCTTTTAACTATATTGTATTTATAAGCATGCGTGTAATTATTTACCTATTTATAATAAGCAGGAAATAATTTAAAGTTTCCCGTGATCATTTTAATAACTTTGAAAACATTCATTTGAAACATATTTCATGAGAATTCAATTATAATGAATTTACTGTTTGTAAAAGAAGTATTTCATTACGGCTTAGGAATGATTTCTTCTTTTGTACCTAATGTTATGACTTAAAAAAAATATATATTTTCTTGTTTCACTAAATTAGAAGTTACATATGATGAATGACGCATGTAACTTTCTAGCATAAATTGCTTTTGATGAAAAGCGGAGCGGTCTTATTTAATCAGTAAGCTTCAGTGATTATGAGAGTCTGGTTTAAAAGTTAATGGATGGCCAGGTACGAATGAAAGACAAGAAACCATTTAATGAAAGCTCATTATTAATGTCCTAAATATAAATTAATTTTGAAGAAACACATACATTATTTTATATATGATATTTTATATATGAAAGTATAGTTGAATAAATATACTGAATAATTCAGTAATATCATTGATTTCAAAATACCATGGCCGGGTGATGGCCGAATAGCTAGGCATTCGTTGTTAGAGTCCATTGGTTCGAGTCACATAATTCGCATAGACGCTTGTAGCCGTTCGGAATCGGATTTAAGCATTAGGTCCAGGTCCAGATGTAATAATCCCTCGTGCAGCAAAAAAATAGTCATAGAACTCTCAAAATACCATGATTATTAACCTATTCGAAAAGATTTCAAATGTAAATTATAGCAGTGATTAAAAAATCCGTTTTTATTTTCTAATAAATATAATTACTATGGGTTTCAAATTTAAAAATTTTGCATTTTAAATAAATAAATGTCATACCATTCTAATTAGAAAATTTATTTTGAATAGATACAAATGAATCTCTTAATGGGTGTTCAGCTAAAATCAACTTGTTGTTTAAAATTCACTTTATAAGACAAAGACATTACTCCTCATGATTTGAAAATATATAAACACTATATTGGCACGTGCTATATAGCGATAGCATTTTCTATATGTCAGTTGTCCGATTTCACACGGAAAATAAATTGACACCAAGAGGAACTAAACAAAGTAAATGTAAGAACATTCTTTCAAAAGGGGTCAAGGTAACCTAGTCATTTAGCACCTGAATTCAGTATTGAGGGTGCTCGGCTCGATATGCCTTTTGTTTACACCGGACATGAAAAATTTCATGCCTGGTGAAATGACGGGCATGGGATGACTCTATAGGTGAATCAACGTTACATTTTATTACGATACGTTGCAGGAATGTGTGCTCCATAGTCGGTATTCGATACCAGGCTCCCTTGATCTGTGCTTGAGATACTAATTACTATGTGAAACAGGCTACGCTTCTAGGTTCAGTTTAATGGAAGAATAAAGGATACTACTTGATTTTGTTTTGTAAATTTGGAATGTTTCCGAACTAGATTATCATGATATTTGTTTCTCTTACATACATATCAAATACGCAATAAATAAAAACAGTGCGAAGATCAGTTGCGAGGAGCATAAATTTATTGTAAAATAATTTTGCTTATGGGCAAAACTGCAATACAAGTCAGAAAGAGTGGTGAGAAAATATTGAGTGTGTAAAATGACTTGTTACAATGAAGCCAAAGAGGGGTAAGTCAATTTGGAACAGGTCCTGACGCAGTTATTATCTGGATGTACTTCCTTGACGTACAAACGCACACTCTGTCGCTGCATATTCAAGGACATGTGTTTATAATGTTTGCATCTTATATTTGAGCCAACAGAAGGCAGTTTCTGATAATTATTCTAAAATATGATGCTCTGTGTCATTTTGAGATGCAAGCTTTTATAGTTAAAATAAAAAAAAAATACTTTTGTAGTTGTACGTAACAAATATGTTATAGTAACAAAAAATGATGCATATTTTTCATTCTGTAAACATTTTATTTTGGTCTTTGTCATTCTTTAATCATCCTACATTAATATTATAAACATACATACAGGTGGTTATGAAAATAATGGACACACTAGGAAACATTATGAAAACCTATATTAATACGGCTCAGTATCACCTTTGTCATGTAATACCACCTGATTCACCTTGGAATTGGATTATACAAGTTATGAATAGTGGTTAAGAATATATTATACCATTCTTCAGGGAAAAATTATGAAAGTTCCTGTAGAGATGCTGTCGTCGATATCGATACCTAGATCTATCCGCTTATACAGATCACAGTGGTTGGATGATATATAGTTGGGGGGATTGTACAGGGCAATATAAGATATTTGACAATATTGATATGTATTTAACTAAATGATGATGCCTTACGATCATCGTAATTTTAAAAGCACAATTTTGTACTGGAAAAGGGTTCCATTAAAATGGGGACTAATTGTCAAACTGGCCTGATTTTGCACGTTCTACAAGTGATATAAGAAACTAGCTGACTGGCAACCCGATGTGTTTCTTTTTCGATTTAAAATGAAATGGATTTATTTCTTAAAGATTAAAAACTGTTTAATGACTTTTAAAAATATATTAGAATTTTTAAAAAACGAAATAATTATTTAAAATTCTCTTTTTCAAATTTTGGTCTTTGGCTTTTGAAATTTATTTCAAATTTCCGTTTTCAAACTTTGCTTTTTAAACAAAAAAGAAGCTCATTCAATAGGGCAGTGTCTTGTAGTATGTCACACCTCAACTCTTGCAGATTTTACTTCTTGTTTGGCGAGGAGTGGCAAAACATTGCATAATTTAACATGGCGTTCAATGAACATTCTTACAGCTTGTTGAATAGAATGCTCTCAGATTGCACAAAATCTTTAGATACGGTATCTAAACAAAGGTATATCACTAAATTAAACATTCAGGTACAGCCCGGAAAGGTTTATTCAGTATGTGACCCGTATTTATTGACAGAGGAAGACTGGAGTTACGATACAAGACGCTGGCCTGAAGTAACTTTTCCTGATATCTATACATATCTCAACATAATAATAATCATTCTCAACGAAAGAATGATTATATTCTCGTAAATCTTGCGAAATATTAAAAAAAGTGTTAAAATACCTGTTACATACAACTAGTATGAGGAATTTTATAAATAAACTTCAATTATTTTTCAATCACATGCAAACGCATAGGAACGGCTTCTGTTTTCTGCCACCCGATAATCACGTGATCTATAGTAGACGAAAACTGACGTAGCCAGTGACGTTGCGACGTTTCGCCTTATTAGAAAAATATTCTAAAGGTTTTAACTTCTCCTTTCCTAAAACTAAAATTATTTCTGGTAATTTAAAATTATTTCTGGATTTCAATTATTAAAGACTCGTTCTCAGACTCGTTCTCAACTAATTATTTTTCATTTTGGTAACATGGCAGAATGTAAATATAAAATCTCTTGGGTGAAAAAGTGCTTAAAAAATAGAAAGACAGTTCTCAAGAATTCAAAATTGGTGGCGGAAGAATCCTCATCAGTTGCTCATTAATTATAAACAAATTTCAAGAACTTGCTGGAACTATTAGTGAGTAAAATAATAAATCGAAAAATTACGAACTCCCCATTCAGTTACATTAAGATACTATGGCGATCAGAGCGGGAAATTTCAAAAGTGAGTTTTGTAAGTACGTATTTTTAGAATGATAACATATTTTTTATTAAATGTATTTGGTATATTTTGGAAGCTGAACATCTAGCAAATGCCAATAAATCGTAAAATTGGCATTAATAGGTGCAAAAAAACCCAAATATTTGTCCATCAAAATTGTCGTTTCATGAAATTCGGAAAACTTCTTTGGGGAAAAAGCTTCGTTTGCAATGAAAAACATTTTTAAATTTATAAAAATGTGTGTATCGTTAAAGATGAAGAGATGTAAAGATGAAGAGATGGAAATAAAAAATTTGTCGATTGGAGGACGGAAAAGTTGAATTTTGCATGCATGAAAATAGTGGAAATTTGAGAAACGGAAAGGAGCTGGCCCACCCGAAATGTCCGCTGTTTCAGCTTTCCTCTTCCATTGAGTTCGCAGGTTTTAAATGAATAAATAAAAAAGTTTAAAATTTTGAAAGTTGAGGTAGCATCAGTGCACGCGTCTGGGCCGTCCGCGTATATTGGTACCAGTCGCTATATCCTGCTATGCTCGGTTCGCGAGACTACCCCGTCCCCGTGTCTGCTGACTGACAAACTAACATTTGTTTACCTTCAGCTGTTAATTGTAAGATAAGACCTTTTGGATTACATCAAGGAAGATGATATAACTCATTTACACCTTAATAATTTTTCAGATATTTGACTCATCGACCAGTTTTATACATGGTTCCCATCTATATATGTTTATCACCTCTCAACTTCTAAACGGTGACAGATTAGACCATAAAGTTTGTGTCTAGGTAGGGGAAACTCTTGTACCTAGGGCCGAATATTTTCAAATGGCAGCATCTTTACTTACAACTAACTTACAATAATAAAAATAGTTTGTATACATTACGTGCTTTATTCTCTTCAAATAAAAATCACATCAAGTATAGAAAAAAATTTTGTAATTGATATTGAAAATTAAAAAAAATTACAAATGGCCCTAGGTACAATAACACTATTGTACCTAGGGCCAGTTATTTCCAAAAACTGAAATTGTTGTTTACAATAAAAAAAAAAAAAAATCTGTATGCGTTATTTTTTTCATGCACAACTTCTAAAATCTTCGTAAGGAAGAAATGTTAATTGTAGGCAATGTCTTGAAGGAAGAAAAATTTATTATTTCATCACTTTCTAATGTATGTTTTTTCTTCATTTTCTTCTTAATGATCCCACATAAATTTTCTGTTTCAAACAGAGATTTCGGAAGCTTTTTTTTAACAATTACTTTTTTCAATATTTGTGCTTGAATTTTTATTTTTCTCGGGGGTATCAGTGAGAATTCTACAGTTGACAAGAATTCGTCCACCTCTTTTCTACCAGAGGCCATGGCCCTAGATACAAGATTATGGCCCTAGGTACAAGATGTTGTTTTTGGCAAAATGGCTTCCATATCCAAAGACCTGCAGAAACCAAACTTTGTTTTTATATAATTTTTTCCTTTAATGATTACAAAAATTATCTGCTATACATCAAAACGTAAGTTTCCACTTACTTTAACAAAATAAGACTTCAAATTGAAGTGAAAAAATTTAGTTTTGATCATCAAATCAAGACTTTCTTTTCTATTTAACTATAGCTTCTTCTTACTTTCATTAAAAATGGCTATTATGATTTGAAACTGTGTTGTCACTCACTCCAATGAGTAAAAATTCTGTAAAATAATAATTATTTAAATAAAGCATGGTGGCCCTAGGTACACGATGGCCCTAGGTACAAGAGTTTCTCCTATAGTAAAAAGGCTATGTGCTACTCGATGAGACAACTTACGCCATTTATCTGCATATTTTGAAATTAGTGTTTTTATCTCAAAAACAGTACGATATACGGGGAAAAAGTCAATTACAAAGTTGTTCAGCTTCATCGATTTAGTAAGAAAAGACGCCTTTCGCACATTAATATTCAAAACAGAATGTAAAAAATGAACATTTGTTTGGTCGTAATTTTCAGCACTATGTTGTCATGAAACGCGAGCGAAACTCGAAAAGACCACCTCACGGGCTAAATACCAGCCTGTCTTGTGGTACAGGGGAAACGCAAGCGATTCGCATTAATGAGAACCATGGTTCTGTTCCCACCAGTTGCGAGTTTTACTGAATGTCTCTACAAACTATGAAAACTTTCTGGACTATGAAAACTTTAAACAACCATGTCTGGTATAAAAATCAAACGGATTTCATACTGTATGCAAATGAGGATGGAACGTCATACCTGTTCCCCAGAGACTAGTGTAGTATAATAAGGATTTTTTTACTGGGTTCTACGTTAAAGCTGAGGGTTCTGGCAAAATTTGGCATGACAGAGTATTGCGAGATGTTGTGAATTTACGGCGAATTGGGGCGTAAGTCAAAAGTAGCTGCAAGGCTCTATCGTGAACGTTTTCCTGCAGGCCCTCATTCTACACGGCAAATCATCATAAAATTTGTAAAACGTTTAAGGGAGACGGGCTGCGTGACCAGCCGACCTCGAGTTTGTAGACCTCCTAATGTAAGACGCAAAGAGCAACCGGAAGATGTGCTAGCATACGATCTCGCCCATCCTCAGAGCAGCACAAAAATGATCAGTGACAATTGTGGCCTCTCAAAAAGCCACGTTTGGAAAACTCTCAGTGATTTAGGTGCTCATCCATACCGATCCACACCCTTGCAGGGATTGCCATCAAGAGATGCTGAGAGACGTTACATGTGGTGCAATTTTGTGATGAATAGCTTAGAGGTCCAACCTCCTCCTCCAACATTGCAGTATCTTCGACGACGCATTACTGATGCTTATGCCTCGGTACCACCTGTCATGTTGCTCAAAGTGCAGCGAGAAATCCTGTCCAGAGTGCAAATAATTATAGTGGATAATGGAGAGCATTTTCAGTAACCTATATAAATGATCCTGAAGATAGGGAGGTTTCTCAGTTTCTTTCTTCCACTCTTTACGACATGACAATTTTCGAAATCGTAACCAAACAAATGTTCATTTTCTACATTCTGTGTTAAGTAATAATGTGCGCAAGGTGTCTTTTCTTGCTAAATCGATGATGCTGAACAACTTTGTAGCTGACTTTTTTTCCGGTGTCTCGTACCGTTTTTGAGATAAAAACACTAATTCCAAAATTTGCCGATAGATGACGTTGTAAGTTGTCTCATCGAGTAGCGCATAGCCTTTTTACTATACCTAAACAACAATTTTATGGCCTAAGCTGTCGCCGTTTAGAAGTTAAGGGGGGCGTAACGGATAAAGCTGGGAACCCTGTATTTTATTCATATTTTTATGCTAGATTCGAAGTGAAAAATCTGATTGAGTTCTCTTTATAATCGTTTGAATATAAATACTTTCTATAATCTGATAACCTTTATAGAGTTTCTAAGCTCACTTCTACCCAGACTTGGGTGTATATAATTTGAAGTGGCACTCTATTTGAATTTGAAACAAACACAGTTTATACATGAAACAATGTTTATTGAATTCGTTGCACATGTATAATTGGCTTTTACAGCAATAAGCATACGTACTACTTGTACGGAATATATATATATTATCATTCAATAGAAATACACATTTCGAATACTCACAACCCAGCAGAGATTCAAACCAGCAGTACTGCCACGTAAACTTTGGGCCTGCTAAGCACTAGCTCAGGATAACACCTTTTCAACCTTAACAACTTTTTTTTTATTAATGACGCTGCATGGTATTTATTCTAAGCGCGTATGCCGAAATTAGCATATTCCAAGCAGCTTCTTTAATTCATTCACTCAAAAGTTCGATTCTTGTGAATCGAATCTTGTGTATACCTTACACCTTAAATATGAATAAGCTGCTGAGTTCCCAAATATCTGTATTAATATATTTATGAGTGTATGTGGGACACTGAGAAACAGACCACAAAAATTACACACTCTACTGTCAAAATGTGCTGCGTACAGGTTTTAAATGGGCTACAAATAATGTTTTAAAAACTTTTAAAACAAACAGTTTTTCAGATGTTTGCAGTAAAATAATTTATGATAGCACGTTTTCCGATCCCAGTAAACACTTTTCCCGCTCAATTGATATTTTATCTCTAACCCCTTTCCTCTGGGATGCAAGGAAAACCCGCAAATGGAAAGTTTGGGCACGGGAGTATACTTCTTTTTTTTCTTTTCAAATAAATCAATAAAACGTGAAAGAATAGAAAAAAAATACAGTTTCTATGTTCTAGACTTTAACGATGGTCGGTTAGTCGCATTTTCCATTCATTAGATCAAGGAAAATCAAACAATATTTTTGCTGACAGTGAAAAGCTCATTACTGCCAAACAGAGCCATGGATGTGAAACAGAGGAATTCACTGAATTTGGTGAAAATATTTTGTGTGTTTAGTGTTATTTGAGCTTAAAATGGAGTCATTTTAAAAACCTGACACCTGGAGTTTTGTCTCATGTCCTATAAATATAATTGATTTTCTTTTCTGAAGAACTGAAAGGAATTAGGAAATCCCATATTGAATCCCATATTATATCATATGTTTCCAATGTAGTTTATGAAAACGTACTCACATTTCATTCATTTACAGTAGGATTTAAAGTGAGGATATCTAAGCATGCATATTAAAAGAGTTAATACTTTTGACATACCATTAAAAATCTTAACGTAATAAATAATTTAGGATTAAAGAATTATTAATTACCTTAATATTATTTTTACTTACATAAAAACTAATATAAAAGTATGCAATTATAAGGATAACATATATAACATAAGAAAAACTCCAAACACTGCATTTGCACCATCCAACAGAAATTTTATTTTCTAATAAAGTTTGCACTACTCAAGATCAAAAATTAAAATACCGGCTCTTTTCTCAGTAATCATAAAAATAACTTAGGAGTGGCCCCCGAAAAGGAGAGACTTTTGTATCAGCGGGTGTAATTATACACTCAGAGTTTTGCATTTTCGCTGGTAAATAGCATTGCTAACCATTTATCGAGGGAAAGTGTCAGTGTAATGTTTTTACTTGTTTAAGCATGGTGACTACCTACGGTAGTGACATGGTTTCTTCCAAACATGCTGAGCAAGCGGGTTCTCAATTTTTGACGGCAGAAGATTTAAATGGTGCTCAAATAGTTAAGAAGGGTGTTATGGGACTGAGTGCCTGTGACAGTATACAGAGTTCAGAGTGTTTACTGAATATTTTAAGTGATGTGTGAACACAGAGAACATGCTAAAACCTGGTCAAGCAACCTTGGCTATCATCATGGAATTGATTTCCACCTTGACCAAGATTTGTTGCGGCGCTTTTACTGGGATGTCCATGACCTATCGCCGTACTTATCGCCTTGTGTCTACCACGTCTTCGGCTCACAGAAAAAGGCTCCTAAGGGCAAAAGCTTCACTAACGATGCAAAATGTCCGGGACACCGTTCAAGACTGGTTCCACAAATAACCACGGACGTTCACGATTAAGGAAGGTATTCAAAACTTAGCTCTCGGAACACGCTTGAAACGACAGGGCGACTATATGTAGAGGATATCTAGCTCATGTAACACCATAACTTCCTGTATGTTCACATATTCGGACCAATAAACCATTACGAAAAAAACCCAAAAGTCTCAATTTCATTTGAGTCACCGTTATGCACATACCGGAAGAATAATCTAAAAACTACTGTAAACATATTTTATTTTTTGTTATTTTAAATTTTATAAATGATTATTTCATGATATTTAAGGTAACCAATTAATTTCAGATAATGCTATACTCTAAAAACAATTTTAACTCATATATGAAAAGGTTAATTAACTGTTATAATGCGGTATTAATTACTTATGAGGACAGAAGAATATGTCCTGCGGTATAATCTGAAATTTAAAATATTTAATAAAAAGGCTTAAGTTTGATTAATTTTCCAATTCTTCCAAATCAGTAGGAAATCCCTCTGCTAAGGATCGAATGCGATTTGACTGGAATTTAATCATATGTTGATAAGACGTAAAGACATTTCCCTGGAAGCAAGCGAAGCAGAGGGAATTCTAATCAAAATATTTATTGAAAATCAAGAAGTGAATTTAAATGCAGGGAATGTAATATGAAGTTTGTATTCCATAATTTAATTATAATCGAAATACTTCGCATTTCCGAGGAAAATATTTATTAATTGTTTGACTAAAAATAAAATAGAGTATGTGAACATGCTGTATGTAGTTTCAAATGTTTTGCATTTTATATAATTACTTGTTGATCAATTTTATACGTAAAGAAAACGTGTTACATGAAATCAGCATGTTTGTAATTTTAGTGTCCCTTTCAAATAAAGTAGATATTTGTCTGTTTTACAATATTATTTGCTATTAAAGTTTCAACTGTATGTAAGCATACAATCAATAATTCGTGAACTCTGTAATTTGGAAAACTTAAATTAAATTAATAATTCTGATTTAATATATTATATCGAAGATGTGTGTGTTATATTTTCTTGAGTAACTTTTTAATAAATAGAATTATTATCTAATTACAAAATATTTTAAGCATATAAAAAGAAATAATTTTTTACAGGCTTTTACATAATTTTACGAAGAGGAAAAAAAAATTGGAAACAAGAACGCAGCGAAGAATTTTCTTTCATAAGTGAAAGTGAGATATTTTTCCTGCAGTAAAAGAACAGAGAAAGTGGTAAAATTCTTTTTTATAATGCAGGAGGTAGAAATTCGGATTCTATGTTTGCGGTATTTCCTTTCATCTTTCTTTTTACAGTCAATTATTAGAAAGGATTACATACAATCAGTTGGTTATCTAGTCCGCATTACATAGAATAATAAAAGATATTCAGTACTAGAGGATTTCTTTATAGAAATATTTAATGATTTAATTTTCAGTATAGGTACGGATATAGGCCTTTTGCAAAAAGTTACTCAAAAGATTTTCTTAATAATTTCTTGAGCGGTTCAAATAGAAACTGGAACATAATATAAAGAAGAACTTGGTATGGCAAATACAGCTATTTTTTAAAATCTATTAGAGCTATTTTCTTAGATTTTATCCCATATATACAAAAAGCAAAATTCTATTTCAAATACTTTTTCTTTTTTTTCGGAGTGCTATTTTCAGATAAATCCCTTTACAGCCAATTGCGGGATTCATTACGTTAAAGCCCATTTTATTTAAAAAGAAGAAACCACCAAGGATTTTTCTGCCGCATTTATTTCCAGAACAATTTATTTATTGAAATCCATAATACTCTCAGTTTGAAAAAAATGTGATCTTTGTTAAGAAATACCTCTAAATAAATGCTTTTGATATCTCTATCTTTTTTGCTCTGCAATTAAATATCAGAAAAAATTATGAAAACTTCATGTCTAGCGGCATTTGAGTTTCACTTTTGAGTTTTGTGTTACTCTGATTTTTTCATGCATTACGAATCAAACGTACTACATTTTTACCGAGGAAAGAGACGAAGATATACGGATATACGCAGCGTTTTTATTACCCTTTTCTCCACCGAGTTGAATCCATGCTGTACCCTGTGAGAGGACAACACAGGAATATACATACCTTACTTGGAGCTCAAAACTTAGTCCACGCTGTGGAAACTCGAGACACTAAACTCTATAAGATGTGGGTGTTGACGAACTTAATATAAATAGTAACTTCAAACAATATGACTGTTCTTGTTGTAGCTTAAATATTTTTAAATTTCAATTTTATTTCTATGTTAAGGAAAACACCACTCTCCTGCTATAGTTAGCAGTTTCTCCTTATAATTGTTCTGTAACTACCGGCTATTATGTTAACCTCTCAGGTAGACCTGTCACACGTAACAATTTCCTAAATTTGTCATATTAGTGTTAAAGGCGTCTTACGCAGCCAGCAAAAGAAATTCCTCTCTCAGTAGTTACGACTGATGTTTATCTAATATCTGTAAGTATTATATCTGTAAGCTATTATAGAAAGGCTGTTTATAGTTCTGCAGAACTGGTTTTAAATTTTAGTCTCAATCTAATTAGCTCTCATATTGTAGGGATAACCGTGTCTCTCCAAAACCAAACGTTAACGAGAGGCCTATTCTGTAGTCGTAATCGCTACTCAGATTTTTATTGTGATAGGCATGAGAGGCAATTGGTTGCCAACGCAACAACTTAGGCTTTGCGAAGTAATGTGCTTTTTATTTTACATTTCAACTAGCTTATAAGCGTCATTTTCTTTTCAATGTTATATCTGTATGCCTTTGAATCTAAATAAAGGTCCAATTTACTTAATTTATAAGACAGTTTTGATCATCTGTAGATTTACCGGATGCGTAGCGCAAGAAACTGGTATCCACAAATTTCCGAGTGTGAAAATAGTCATTGAAGTTGACAAGAAAATATACTCTGGTAAGATTTTTTATAAGTATTTATCCGAAGATAATTGTTTAAAAAATAAACAAACGTGTCGAAAGAGAATATATTTGAAAATTACTTCAGACAGGTACAATTTTACATTTCTCAGCTTGAAATAAGAAAAAACCTGCAGACTTTATTCCAATATTAGAGGCAATGGATATCGAATATTTTTCCACCACTATGAGCGAAATTTAATTTTTATTCGCTTCCTATATATAATTCTCTTTTGGAGCGTTGTGCAACTAAATCTTTGGTAATGGACTTTTTAAAAAATAAATTTTATATTATAAAAGTGAAACTTTAGCTTGAAGAAAGGCTGAATCCAAAAAATGAATGCTGAATCTTTACAGCCAAAAAGCTTATCTTTGCATGTGCAAAGAGAAAATCTCATGGGAAATTCATATTAAGTGACAAAATACATTTGAGATTCTCAATCGCAATTTCTTTTAAAGTTTGCAAAGTCAATCTTGAAAATCCTTTCAATCCCGGGAATTGGTATAAAAAAATCCAGTCTGCAGAGAATATTCCCCAAAATTAAAATTCCATAAAATTGCCATGCAACGTTTCAGTCATTCAAAGATCTTATACTCAAGAGGATTTTAAACCAGTTTGCCACCGCAAGATTTTAGAATACAAAAATTATAAGCTAGAATATTTCACAATATTGTCGTCTATGTTTAGATCAGTAAACAGTATTAAGTGGGAATTAAAAAGCATGTAAGATTATATATTCATATTGAAAGTCAGTTATAAGGCAAAACTCTATTAAAATACAATTGTAAGACCAGTTCCTTCCAAATTAGACATAAAACATTTCTCTTTTAATCAGAAAAGTTATAAATGTAAAGGGTTATTTGTTAGGGAATTGCAATTTAACACCATGCATAAAAAATAACTTCTATATCATCAACACCTAACAAGAAATTTAGAATAAAATATCCTTTTGTGAGAAATAACATTTAGTTTATGGACGTACTTTTAGTATTTGCAATAATGGAGAACAAAGGTGTTCATTAAGATATAACTAATGAAGAAATCAAGAATAATTTTCGAAAGATGCAGAAGTGTTCTAAAATTAATTCAGGAATTTAAATCATTGAAAACTGTTAGATACTGCATAATATAGGAGTATAAACAAAACTGAGTAACCAAACTGCAATTCAAACTGAAAAATATAAGACGAATTTTTTTTGGTTATATTTTACTTGAATAAAATTTTTACCTTCATAAACCCTTACCTTTATAAACAAAATGTTTATTTTGAGTAACGTTGTATGTATGATAAAATATTGTAAATGAATATCGTCTGTGTCATTAGCTGCTGAAATTATCAACTAATGTTATTAAAAAAGAATTCAAAATAGTGCAGTGGAAGCAGACGTACGAAAATATAGAAGGAATTTTGAGAATTGGGAAAGAAGAAAAAGTATTCTTCCGGTTCTGTTAATGAATTAGAAATTAGAATAAAACTACAATGATGACGAATATATTGATATATTTGAAACAGCCATTCCGGAATATAATGGGATATACATTAGGCCATAAAAAGTTCAAATTGAGATATATCGGCCCTTTCCAACTTATATTTCAGCTTGTCACGAACTCAAACACCATCAGAGACATAATGAAGCGTATAAATAAAGAAGGTAAAACCGTAAGTGGAAATGACTGGAAGAATAATGGGAAAAAATAATGGCGTCTCTTTCGTTACTAGATAATTGCTTGAGTACATATTGTAGATCATCCGTTTTTAAATTATGTTGTATCTCGGAGGTGATTAATTCCCTGGTCAATTCATTTAATGCTACAGAGTTAAGGTGAAAAATTTGATCTAACGATGAACTGTCACGAACTAGGAATGTATTTTTTTGAGTGATTCTTCACAAGGGTGGAAATTACTCCCGAGGATATAGCACCAATGGAAAATTTATTTAGGAGTCAAAGCCAATTTCAGTGCTTTATTCCGTAATTATCAGGAAAATGAGTGAAGCTAGAGGCTATTTGACACAATTTAACATTGTTTGAGTGAAATATACAAATACAGCAGATAAGGTGCCCTGAAATGTTAAGCATGGAAAATTTATTACTAGGATAAAGACTGGAAAAAATATCCATACCGCAGAAGACTTGTTATTTAACCTAAAAATTTTAAAAATAATTTCAGATCAGTAGATGACACATTTAGGGTATTAATCGGAGAAATTACGACAAATCAGTTCCCGAGTTGTTTATCTTAAAACATTGGATTCTTCACATCCACAGGAAGAAAAATGTATCCAACACTATTTGCAATTATTTCAACCTATTAGGTAAAGATTACGAAAAATAGCAACCTTTTTTATGAATTTTATTTGGCTAACAATGAGAATACGTCGCAGCCAAACCTGATTTAATGGCACGGTATATGAACCGGAAACATTGGTTGTATCAATTAGTGTGAAACAAATAACAAATTTTAGGAGGGGACATACGGTTATAGTCTTTTACACCACGTTAAATACCATGTACAACAATAAAGAACCAAAACAATTTAGCTGAATATATACCCATATTGAGAGAAAAAAATAGGAAAGAGCTTCCTCTTCAACTTATGCAAGTGTTTTACTAAAGCGATATTTACAGAAGCATTTAGCTGTTATTAAAATATTTAATTGAGGTATAATAGGTTAAAAGTGGGAAATAATGATTTTTATCATTCAGCGGACTAAAACACTAATAAGGAATATCAATAAGATACAATAAGAATACATTGAACAATCAGTCTCAACAGTGCTTCCAGTTATGCAATTTTATGTCAGTATGACTGACGTCATTCTATTCTCATGCAATTTGAGATATAATTTTTTTAAGAAACACCTATGCGTTTTCCAACGATATTTACTTGTGACGGCTATTTTGGTTGCAACTCTTTAAATGATTTCGGCACTAAAAAAATTAAGTTTCCATTTTCAGAAATCCCTTCTTATAAAAATCTTGCTACCAGACAATGATTACACTAATTTGTTATAATTTATGTGTTTATTTAGAACTACTGAAAAAGTGTTATTTGTACGCAGGTATATTATTCATTACGTTCCATTGTTCTGCAGTCAATTATTACTACATTAATAATTAAAATTTTATGTAAAACATGCTTAATTTTGTTAGCAGCAATTTATATCCATAATGTAAACTTCATTGCAAGTTAAAATTGTTTAACTCTTCTTTAAAATTCAGTAGTATTTTGAAATAATAATTTATTGTACCCAGCGAATTATTAATTAAAAAATATCCGATAGCCGGGTACATATTAATTTTAAATAATTTATTCAGAGCTGTTCATTATGGATTTCTAAATACTAAATCGTGACAATAATTGTTTGCGAACACATTGTTATTAGGGCGAAATTTGAAACCTTTCTTCTGGCATCTCGTTAAGTCCCGTGTAGGCTGAAGTTCTCGTTTCGAGTGGGCCGCTGAAAGCAGTATAATGGAAATTGCAAAACTCCAACTTCTATTAAATATAGAGAGTGCATCGAATATCTCTTGGGAGATACATTTACTGTGTAACGAAATGAAAACTTAATATCAGCCCATCCTGACTTATTTTCATAAAAAGTATAAATATATGAAAAATATAGTATAAAGAAATATGTAGTTTGTTTGAATTTGATCTGTATGCCGGATTTACATAAAGAGAAAGTGAAACAGAAGCTAGTACTTTGATGTATTTATTCTTATTATTCTTTATAACAGTGATTTTATTCAATGTTACTTATAGCTAATATATAGTTACGTAAAAATATAACTTACACGGTATTCATTTTACATAATAGAAACAGTAATCGACAGATTAAAAACAGTGTACTGAAGGTATACATAGTCAAAAGTATATCGTTCATGTCTATTCGAACTGGAATGCTACACCATACTGAAAAAAAATTACATCGCTTTTGAATGTTTTTAAAGAATAAAATATTTTTGACATTTGAATTTCAGTATTAAAACAGTGGTTATTTTTTAGAATTGTTATTTAGTATTGGAAATTTAATGAGATACCTCTTTAAATTAATAATTCCTGCCGTTTTAACATTGATTTTAAATGTTTTGTTTTGTATAAGATATTTCTCATTAAATCTTATCAATTATATATATTTGATTGAGATATATATTTGATTACAACTTAAATTGTAATCAAACATATATCTCATTATATATTTGATTACAATTTAAGTTGTAAATTAGCTTAATGTGAGAATTCTAGGAAAAGTTTTTTGTTGGTGTTAAAGCCGAAATAAGACTTAGAGATAGTAAAAAAGTTATTACGATATTAAAGTTTAATAGAACTGACTTACAGAGTTTATTAGATATGACTTATTATAAAAAGGGATTGTGACTACCAAAATATGATTTTATACTACATTGTAACTAAGCCAAAAATAATAGCAACACGCAATAAAGCTTTTAATGCCGGAAACTGGTTTATGTTATGAAAGAGGGAGCTAGTAGTAGAGAATGTAATTTAATGACCCGCTTCAACGACGTTGAGTAGAATAACCAAAAAATCCAAGAATAATATAAGTTTATAGGCTTTCCTTTTCTATATCATAGAAAAAATAAATAGTCATACAATGTGGCATAAACATTAAGTTTGCTTATACTACTTTGTAAGCACAAGTAAGTTTATTTTCGTAGTCATGAATATTTTATCTGTGAATATTTTTAGAGTCAAAACATATAATTTATTACTCACAAATTTTACGCATGTATGGTAACTGCTAATAAAATTTGCGATACATCTATATTTTTCTATATCCAAAAACGGATTTGATAGGCACATAAATAAATTTATGTGCCTACAAAACGTTTATCTCGGAAACATTAATAGTCACTCAAAAGTACACACACAAGTAAGAGTGAGCAAAAATGTACGTAGGAGATGATAAACACATAAATTTGAAAAGACTCAGAACTTCTATTTTAATATTCTAGGTTTTTTACATCTTCATAATACTAATATTACAAACAAAAAACCCATTTTTTGTTGTAATGTAAGTATCCTTTGATGCTTGTAGCAACATAACTTTACTTATATATATATATATATATTACAAATCTACAAATCTTACCGCAAATACGACGTTAAGTTATCGTCTTTCAGAACTGCGGCAGTAAGCTTCAGCGGTTACGTAACGCTCGTTTCCTAAACATCGGAACTTCGTACACGTGCGTATCGTTCACTTTAACTACCATCATGTTCTTTATACTGTTCCTTAATTTTTGTTATTTTAAGTTAACCGGTCATTGTATTGTATGACGTCATTCATTATCGGATTAATCGGGATTGTTTCCCGTGTTTACGTCACTCTCTTACATTTGCATTTTTTCCATTAAATAAAGTGTTTTAGGAAGAAGCTTATGTAAAATATCCTTGTTATTTATACTGCGTGAAAGAAGCAGTTGTATGCGGTGTGCATGCCATGTGCTTGCTATGGGCTTGCTCTGTGCTGTAGCTAGTGCAGCTGTAGGTGCGGTTGCTGCTGTAGGATGTTAGCTTGCTTTATTTTAAAATGTTTTATCTCATTATTTTTGTAAATAAACCGTCGAACATCTTTTAAATTAAGTCTGCTTATTTATGGAGTTTTTCTTCAACGGTGAAACATAACGGAACCGCACTCTGCATTTCGGAAGTTATTTCCGAGATAATAGTATGTAATAATAACACCCCACTAATATTAATTGTCCTATATCTAACGCGTATCTTAATTTTTCCGCAATAAAGCCCAGCCCTATTTCTAAAACGAAATCAAAAATCGAAATAACATAATATTCTCTTTAACGTATGCGCGGGAAAGGGGTCAACCAATTAAAAGAATTCGAAGCCTAGCGGCAACATCAAAAGTTACTCAGCATAAAAAGGTGAGACGGGGCATTTTCGCTCTCTCTACTTCTTTAGCGCGATTTCATTACTTCCTTGCTCGCTGTCCGCGTACTGCTCCAAAATACATTAGGATGTAATCGTATTCGATACTCAAGCCTGGGTAGCTATGGGCTGTCCGTTCACGTTATTCTCAAACATCATGTCATCAGCTTGTGCCAATTCGTTCATCTATGTATAGCTGTGTATCTTCCCTGATGTCTGGAATTTTGGTTCCATGGAATAAAATACACTATCTGGCCAAAAGTATCCAAACGCCCAGTGGTACGGACTCGGAGAGTCCTGAGGCATATATAAATAAGGTGTTGGTTCTCCTTTTGCATCGATGACAGCCTGCACACGTCTGGAGAGACTTTCCACCAGTTTTTGATAGGTGTCCATAGGAATCGACTTCCAGGCGTCCATCACAGCTGAAATGAGTGCTAGCAGTGAGAATGGTCGATTTGGCTAGCTACGTAATCTGCGTTCTAGTTCGTACCAAAGGTATTCAATGAGATTTAGATCGGGGCTCTGAGAAGGCCAGTCCAGTTTTTGAACACCATTGCGTCAAACCACGCCTGTGCAAGTCTCGATGTGTGAATGGAGCAGTTATCCTGCTGGAAGAGAGATGGGCTTTCCCCGAAATATTGCCATAGAGTTGGGAAAACAGCATTGTCCAGAATGTCCACATACATCTCAGAGTTCATGTTTCCAACCACACGAACAAAAGAAACCAGGCCAAACCATGAAAAACATCCCCACACCATGATGCTGCCATGACCAAACTTAACAGTCGGCACAATGCAGTCACGTAAAAGGTGCTCGCCGGGCATCCGCCAAACCCAGACGCGTCCATCGGACTGCCAGATTGTAAAGCGAGATTCATCACTCCAAAGAACATTTTTCCACAAGTCCACAGTCCAATGACGGCGAGCTTTGCACCATTGCAATCGACGCTTCTTAGTCTGGGGAGTGAGGTTCGGCTTGTGAGCGGCTGAACGACCATGGAATCCCAGGTTTTTTTAACTCTCGACGAACGGTCCTGCTGCTAACACTAACGCCTGGTGAACTTTGGAACACCTGAGGGATTTCAATCAACGAGGACTTGCGATTTTGCTTCACTACCCTTTTCAGAGTTTTACGGCTGCGTTCACTAATTCTTTTCAGCCTGCCGCTTCGTTTGTCTGCAGTTTCACTGCCTCGGCGTTTCCACTTCACAATTACAACACTCACAGTGAATTTTGGCTTCTGTAGAATGTCCGAAATTTCACTCACTGATTTCCCACCATTCCACTATAAGGCCACGATCAAAGTCACTAAGCTCCTTTGAATTACCCATTGTACCACAAACGCATAAATATGACCTAACAAACCACTACCAACACTTTTATAGCTTTCGGTTACACATCAAATTACGTTAACTGCGAGATCCACTTGTTTAGGGGGGTGTCCGGATACGTTTGACCAGATAGTGTATTTAAATTCTTCATCGTGTTCCTGTTCTTTCCTCAAGTGTATATGTGTAAATCCATCTCCTGTACCGGTCTACTAGAATTATCACCACTCTGGCTACGTCAATACTGTCGTGTCGCATCTCCTCTACAAAGTTAAAGTTATTCGTGCGGGAAAGTACCCCGTTTTTTCTTATATATATATATATATACTAGCGGAACGTCCCGACTTTGTCCGGGTTGAGCAATTAGAGATATAGTCTCGAATTCCACTTCGTTGTGACTTTCCTAACGGCTTTGCCCCCAAAGAACAATTGCGGGATATTCTGGGAACGGAGGGTGAATCTTGCCGAAAAGGACTGAATAATAATCTTTTGTCGTTCTAGCTAGAGGCTATTTCTTTTCAGGCGAGAGACATCAGAAGGGCGGTTCACCCGCGGTTCATCCATTTTCAGCCTTTTGAGAGGTGAAACAGGCACGGGGTGCCGATGAACTACAATTGAAATTCTTCTTCAATTGTAAGAAAGCAATAAGAAAGCAATTAACCACTCTTTCCCCTGACCCCCCACCCTGAATATCCCCCACGTAAAATGGGGATAGGAAGTAGATAACATTTTCCCGTTCTAAAGAGCGATTTCGAAAAACGGACCACGTAAGCTAAAGAGTGTTGCTATGGTTACTTGACTGCGGTTGGTAAAGGAAAAGTTGTAAGGTACAGTGTAATGTACAAAAGTTGTACATTACACTCCATATACAAAATCTGTTCTCTCTCTTTATATATTATTATAGAAGTATAGATACACATTCGTATCCGAAAGTATTCGTATCCGAATTCGTATTAGAATAAGAGATGAAATAAAAATGCAAAATTAAAAAAAGGATTTTAAGTAAAGAATGTTTTTTTTATTATTTTAAGCACCTAAAATAATATTCAAATTAATATTACGTTAGTTATTAATTAAAGTTAATTTTTTAAAAGAAAGAGGTGTGCTTGAGACTGTAGTTTAATTCAAAAATAAAAAAAGAATTTTAAGTAAAGAATGTTTTTTTAATTATTTTTAGCACCTAAAATAGTATTCAAATTAATATTACGTTAGTTATTAATTAAAGTTTTTTTTTTAAAAGAAAGAGGTTAAGAGATGAAATAAAAATACAAAAATAATAAAAGGATTTTAAGTAAAGAATGTTTTTAAAAAATAATATTAAAATTTTAAAAAAATAATATTTCTAAAATAATATTCAAATTAATATTACGTTAGTTAATAATTAAAGTTAATTTTTTAAAAGTAAAAGGCGTGCCGGAGAACGGCTAGGTTCGATCCGCTAACATCAGAACAGAAGTCCACCGCGATAGCACCACGCTAAGGATCGTTGAAGTCTTCGGCACAAAAAGCGGTAGAGGACAGTAGCGGTAACAATCGAGATTGTTAGGATTAAGCCCCTAACTTTATTTCTACTGATCAGATATATATAATGTATAGCCTATGTCTATCTGGAATAATGTACCTTTCAAACAGTGTAAGAATTTTTCAAATAGGTGCAGTGGTTCTGGAGATTACCCTCCACATACAAAATCCGCTCTCTCTTTATATATAAGTATATATATATATATATATATATATATATATATATATATATATATATATATATATATATATATATATATATATATATGTGTGACATTATAAGTTGAATTTCGTCTATTTCTATAATTCGGGTCCCCTCATCTGTTAAGAGAGACCCCTTTTTCTCAGAATAGCCCACCCAACAGCAAGTGAACATCTGCAAATTCGAGTGAGACAAACACCACAATACATTACTTTTCAGTTGACAGAAATATAGAGTCGTGACGCCCAGAAGGAGTAACAAAACCCCGTCTTTAGTCATATAAAATTCGCAGTTCAGATTATCTCAGAGATAATGGCTGCAGGTGCCAGAGAAAAAAATGATCAAAAGTGTCAAACAATACCATAAAGATAAAACGCACCCAATGTGCTTCTTAGTAGTATAGCAGCCTTACCACCCATGACAAACATCTGTGTTGATGTAAACAGTCGCTGACTTTTGGTACAGCCCCTGACTAAGAGAGCAGGCATTCTGTGATTGTCTCTCTGTGTGTGCACATGTATGTTTCGCGTCATGCTAGAAGGACGCTCTGATATCCGCTATCAACTCTTGCGAAATAAAGAACTGCAATTTTAAAAGAACTGTTCCTCTTCATTTGTGCATATTGTGTGTTATTATGGAAAGTCATGTGGTGAAATGCCATATCTATATCTATATATATATATATATATATATATATATATATATATATATATATATATATATATATGTGTGTGTGCGTGTGTATGTGTGTGTGTGTGTATGTGTGTGTGTGTATGTATGTGTGTGTGTGTGTGTGTGTGTGTGTGTAAGTAAGTAACACTAAATAATTTAAATGAAAAGTGGATAATAATCTATGATTCAAGAAATCGAGAAATTTCCTTCCCACAATGACGATAATGAACATATTATTTTATTACGAAAGTTCAACTTATTATAGACATTTATTTGAAGAGTTTATAATTTCAGTGAATGATTTTCTTTTTCCCATATATTTTATTCTCTTATAAGGAAAACACACAAATATTATAATATTTACATTTACGAGATATCATTCTAGTTCAGATTCATATGATCTACTTTATGAATCATCATTTTCTAAATTTCAGCCAGTTTTATTTTAAGTTATTGCACTGGAGTTTTAAAGAAGCACAAACAGTGTTTCACAGATTTTATAATACATATTAACGGTCTTGTCATATAAGCTTAAATTTTTTTCTACGGTCTGAAAGCCTTACATATTTACATTCAGATTTCACTGTAGGTTTAGGTTAGAGAAGCAAATTTGAAAGAAGTCAAAGACATCCCATTTCCATCCTGATTTTTTCCACTCCTTTTTCACACTAGGATTCTCGTGTAGCAAAAAATGACCATAGTGCTCAACCAACCAGCCAACCGTACTAAGGATACAAAAAGCAATTTTCGTATACGACATTTTGGATATTTCAGGCGTAGCATCATATTTCCATGCAAATATATTTGTGAGGACTTTTGTAGTTTGCAACAGTTTTTTTTCCAAGTCCTATTCAAGCTGAAATACATTTGTTTTCCCTATCAAATCTCGTAATACCTTGGGTGGAGTTCAACTTGAGTATTATGAAAAGAACGTTTCTCTCAGTCAGCCTGTTTTGCGCATGCCTTACAGACAAAAAAAAGGATGACTATTCACGGAAACAATACAGAATTTGTTTGTTACGAGAAAGGTTAGGCAAAATATATCAAGTATGGGATTTATTATTTCACGATTTAATGCATTTGTTGTCAGATAGACTACTTAGGATTTTTTAAGCCATTTTTTTAAAAATCTATTCACATTTTCTTTTTTTTATATTTCATCTGGACTTCTCACTTACTTTCATTGTGTAACCTAATATTTTACTTTAACATTATCTACATATATAAAACAGTTCCGTAACTGACTGACTCGACTGACTGACTGACTGACTGACATACAACGCACAGACCAAACCGCTGGACATAAAGGGTTGAAATTTTGCATGACGATTCTTCTTATAGTATAAGGGTGCACTAAGAAAGAGTTTTGAAAAATTCCTCTTAGATTTTTTAAAATAAAATTTTTAAGCTGTTTTTGTAACTTTTTTTTAAGTTTGCATTTAAAATAATAATTTGAGGGTTATAAAATTTATATCATGAGAAAGATCCTAAAAATTCCTTTAAAATGAAATCTTTTTCGAATCTTTACCTCCATTTTCTGATTTTTTGTGAATTTTTAAATATTAATTTTTAGAATTTAATTTATTAAATGCTGATCACGTGATTTCTTTTTCTGATACTTTAAATTAATTTATCGTCACGTTCATAGCAACGAAATAGACAAAAAAATATTTTTTTTTCTTGCTAATGCGGCAGACGATTGGAAATTATCCAAAAAAATATTAAAATATAGTAAAAGATATGATCCTCAAACTGAACTATATTAACTGTACTATATTCTTTAGTATGTTCTATTAGATTTAATTTGAATATTTTCTTCTACATTATTATTTTGTTTATAAAAATATCCCTTCCGATTTTTTTATAAATATTTTTTTTCGTTTTTTTTACATCAGTTGTATACAATGATCGTTGTATTTATTATAAATATATTTAAACATATTTTTGGCATTGATTGCATACATTGACCGTTGTATTTAATTTGATTGTACTCCGTAGCGAAGTACGGGTTTTCAGCTAGTACTCCCATACGTAGTCTGTTCTTGAATCCATTCTGGAAGGAACTAGAGGAGATTTTTATTATAAGTAACTGATTATTGCCACCATGTGGGTATGAATAAGAGATTAAGTATTACTATTATATCGAGAAAAAATAATAATTGTCTCTGCAGAGTGACAGTTAAATTAAGGTAAAAAAATATTTTTCATATGCAGGATGAAATTAAAATATTTAAGGAAGTAATTAATCTGAAAAATAAAATGGAAATATTTATAAATATAAAGTGCATTTTAAATTAGAATGAATATAATATTCACAATATTATGGATCATTTGTACGAAGAATTTACCAATAGGCTCTTCAAATGTGTTTAGTAGTAACTGAAACACTCTAGCAAATATGCTACTCTTCTTAAAGTATTTCTAAAAATTACTTTGTCTTTCTTCTGAAAAGATTCTCTCTGCTAAGTATCAATGTTCATATTCTATAAATTTTGTGGGAGTTTCTGGTTTCAAGCAAAAGGATGTTTCTTGTTTCAAGCAAATGTGTCCCAGTAGTACGAAATGTGTCATCAAATACCTATTCTTCTTCAAAATTCTATCTTGCATAGAATCTGTGTTCTTATTCTTTAAATTTAACTTAAAACAATTCTAGTATGCATGTCGTATTGGCTTACACCAGCTAGACAAATTTTACTCAGAAAAGTATAGAGCAGGAAGTTTATGATTCCTAAATTTCTTTACGATTTTTTCGTTATTATTTTTTTTCCTTCAGAGAATATACTACATCTATACTGTCGGGATGTCTCGAATGTGTAATACTCGTAGATAGAAATAAAAATGCTAATTTGTTAATTCTTAACTGTTTGAATCCAAAGCTCTTAAGTGACATGATGTCATCAATGTTATGTAGCAATTTTACAACACCAGTTTTTTTTTGTTTTTACCAGTTATTATGCAGTTTATAGTATTCCTGATATGAGCATGGGTGAGCGTAATAATATAAATTTATTTGCATGTTATTTATAAAACTTACCAACTGAAAATTTCATTCAAACATGAAGGATCACCCTCGGCAAACTTAAAAAAAATATGTTGAACTGATGTCAAGGAAATACTGTTCCAAGACAGATCCTGTGAAGTATTGAATTAGTTAACTTAGAATTATGTGTAATGTCAGTATAATTCAGTTACATGATAGGGATTTCGAGTTTAAGAGACTCGAGCTGGTATTCAGGTCCTAACAGATGGTCGCTTCAGCGGCTTTCTAAGGCAAGATATAAAATGGTATTTGACCATTAGACAGATATCTGTGGTGGAACATTCGACACTACCAATGAGAAGAAATCGTGGTTCTATGTACCCTTATACCCGTTTACTATATATTTAATTGTAACAAGTAATTGTATACTACCTTGATTTTTTAAAATAATTTACTAAATTCTATAGAATTCAGATATCTTTGCATATTTTCTTACCAACAAAAAATTTCATTTAAACATGAAGGATCATGCTAAGCAAACTTAAAAAAAATCTGTAGAACTAAAGTCAAGGAAATACTATTCCAAGACAGATCCTGTGAAGAATTGAATTAGTAAACTTAGAAATATGTGTAATGTCAGTATAGTTCAGTTGGATGATAGGGATTTTGAGTTTAAGAGACTTGATTTGGTATTCAGGTCCTTAGAGATGGTCGTTTTAGTGGCTTTCTAAGGCAAGGCAATATGGTATTTGACCATTAGACAAATATCTGTTGTGGAACCTTCGATACTACCATTGGGAAGAAATCGTGAGACCCGTTTACTATATATTTAATTGTAACAAGTAATTGTATATTACGTTGATTATTTTTTCAATAATTGACGAAGTTCTATACAATTCAGATATCTTTGCATATTTTCCAGTAGAAACATCGTCATAACCTGAAACTAGTTACTGATTCTTCGCCAAATACACGATGTTATAATTAAACAAACAATTCTTTTCTAAATTATAAGCAAACATTTTGATCTTATGCAAACGTAAACGAATTGTGAAGTTCGTAATGAAGGAAAACTTTCGCCTTATTTTGCTACTAAATGTATAACAATTCTTTTTTTTTCGTATTCTTCAAGGAATTTAGAGGAATGTTTCTAAAACTTTCCATGTACAATTCGTTTCTTTTTGCAACAACTTATGAAGAGTTGATTTTTATTCTCTGGTAAAAGGAATATATCACACCTGCGTCTCCAGTTGGAAAGAAACTTTGATGTTTACGAGTCAGCGCATCTTGATGAAAAATATGAAGTGTCTCGGAGGCTAACTGAAAATTTTCTGGAAAAAGAAATGTCAGTCAGTTAAAGGAAATAACATTATGAAGCAATAGTAAATAATAACTTTCTGTTAAAGAAGATCATATTTTAGTAGTTTTCACTTTTATTAAATAAAAGGGGATAATTAAAAAATACACATTTGTAGAATTCGTAAAGAGAACTTTTAATCATTAAACATATTTGGGAAGGACGTAAATGAGAGTAAAACTTCATATTATAAAAAATAGTCTTTGGGGAAATAGCAGGTAGAGGTTTCGACCCCAGGAATTGAATTCTGGTATAGGCATATTGTTGTCATACACTGAAGAGCCGAAAAACTGGTACATGCATGCGCATGCAAATAACGGAGATATGCAACCAATCAGCGTAAGGTAGGTAGCTCCTATATAAGACAACAGGTATCTGGCGAAGCTGTTAGATTGGTTCCTCCTGCTACAATGGCAGGTTATCACGATTTATGTGACTTTGAACGTGACTTCATAGTCGGCTCACGGGAGATGGGATATATCATCTACGAATTAGCGATGCAATTTGGATTTTCACGTATGGCCATTTCACGAGTGTACCTTGAATATCGGGTATCCGATAAAACATCAGCTCTTCGACAGTGGTGCGGCCGGGAAAAGACCTTGAAAGAACTAGACCGTCAAGGACTGACGAGAATCCTTAAACGAGATAGACACCCAACTCTTCCTGCAGCGAATATCAATTCTGGGGCATCAACAAGTCACAGCGTGCGAACTTTTCAACGGACCGTCATTGATATGGTCTTTCGGAGCTTCAGACCCATTTGTGTACCGTTGTTGACTACACGGTACGAAGCTTTACGCCTCGCCTGGGCCCACCAACACCTCCATTGGACTGTTGAATACTGGAAACATGTTGCCTGGTCTGATGAGTCTCGTTTCCAATTATATCGGGTGGATGGACGTGTACGGTATGAATACAACCTCATGAATCCAAGGACCATACATGTCAACCGGGGACTGTTCAAGCTGGTGAAAGGTCTGTGATATTATCGGGCTTGTGCAGTTCCCGTGATATGGGACCCCTGTTACGTCTAGAGACGATCTGACAGGTGACCGGTACATAACCCTCCTGCACGATCATCTACACTCATTCATATCCATTGTGCATTCCGACGACTTGGACAATTCCAGAAGAACAATGCGACACCTCCCACGTCGAGAGTTGCAACCAAGTGGCTCCAGGATTACTCTTCAGATTTTAGATGCTGAAATTGCCCCTCTAAATCCCTGTACATTAACATTATTGAGCATATCTGGGATGCCTTGCAACATGCTGTTCAGAAGAGATCTCAACCCACTCGCCCTCCTATGGATTTGTGGACTGCCCTGTAGGATTCCTGGTGTGAATTGCCTCCAGGATACCTTCAAATATTTGTAGAGTCGATGTCACACCGTGCTCCGGCACTTTTGCGTGCTCTGGGGAGGGGGGGGGGGCTACGCGATATTAGGCAGCTGAACCAGTTTTCCTTGGTTCTTCAGTGTACTAGCATCCGTCAGTAGAAAAGAACACTAAGAAGCATCAGGAAAATATGTCACGAACCTTCAGCGTGAAAAGAAATTAGTTTTCATCTAATTAATATATACTTGTAAGTTACAAATCAATTAAACAATATTTAATATATTTGTCACACTTCATTTTTTGTTGCTAAAAAGAAAGGAGGGTGTGCAAATTAAATCATTGAAAATAATATTTTGTTGGTTGGTTAACTGATAATTAAAGCTTTTGCCCCGAATTCAACTCCTATAGCGTACTCCTATAGCTCCTTCAACTCCTATAGCTCCTATACAAACGTAATACACTTTTAAAATAAATCCTGTGTTATATAAATTGAAAAATTCCCTTTATACAATACTTGACGTATAATATTGGTCCTAAATTATACCGATATGAATTTATAGATAAATGAGAAATTAATAATAAATCAACTTTCTTAGATACGTTCAAGAGGCACAAGTGATATATATTTTGAGTTTGATGTGTGTGCTCACTGCTCTCGGATGTAATTTGTAGAGTGTTTTTTCCCTGATTACTGAAGATAATACTTAAGAATGCTTTTATAGAGACAGGATGCTCTAGTTATTTTTTATAAATTTTTTGCCATGATATATTCATTAACACTTTGTAGGAATAAATAATCCAACAGATATAGATAAAAAATTATACTAAAATAGACAAAAAACAAGCAGAAATCAAGCACTCTGGGCATCCACGGACCAACGGCAAGATTCTGTATAAGACCCGGAACTGAACCATAAAACGACAGAGGTAATCGACAGGTCACGTCATCAGGGGGCCTAACCATGTCAATTACCTCAAGGGGAATTTTCTGAATAGGATGCAGGTAAGCCCAAAAGACATCCCAAGGCCCCGAGTCCCCCAAAGAAGCAATTAGTCAAGAAGAAAATGAAAAGACAAACACAACTTACTGTATGGGCTCAACGCACCTTACAAGTAAGCACAGAAAAATCCAAATGCAATATAATCGGTGCCTACACACCCCAATTCCGTAAGTGACGGTTATGGCGAAACAGCAGCCAGTTCTATCCTAATGGTTACGTCATTGTAACATTACTATAGCTCCACCCCCCCCCCCATTACAACTTAACCAAAACACAAATACTATTCTAAAGAACTTTAAAAATTCCTGAGACTAAATGCCATTTTTTTAAAACTTTTAAATTACCGAAATTTTTAGGGAAATCGTTTTTTCTTAAGTTTTCCTCGAAAATGCTACATGCCTCCAAAAAATCCCCAGCATTGTTACATATGTTTTTATTCTGTAAAGTTGTGAGTAAAAAATATTATAATAAATTTTATAGTTTAAGTTGCTATGGAAATTGGTAAAAGTAATAACCTCGAAGTTAAAATCTAACCTTTTATCATAAATTCCTATTTTTATTTCCCTATTTTGAATTTTAATTTTTAAATCCAGATAAGTCGCACAAAGATTATTTTCGTTAGTCCGGTTTAAAGTAAGTTCCTTTGGGTAGATTTGATTAAGAAACTCCAAATCGTTACAGTTAAAAATTATGAGGTCATCAATATATCTAAATCCGGTAATATTATTTGAGTTAAGAAATTTAGTTTCGTAAAAATGTAAGAATAGGTTGGCAAATGCACTAGAGTAGCTATTTCCCATAGGTATACCCTTTATCTGTTTAAAGAAACATAAGCCGTTAAAGAGATAGTTTTCAAAAATATTAAATTTACATAAATCAAACCAGTCACATTTTAAGATTAAAGTACTATCTAAATAAGCATCATAGATTTCTGAACATATAATCATTAAATTATCATGAGGAATACTGGTAAACAGGTTTTCAAAATCAAACGTGTAAATGCTATCTATATTCTTACTTTTTAAAAAATGTAGAATATCCTGGTTATTATTTATAATAAAGCTTTTTTCGATAACCTTAATTTTATTTAGAATAATTTTTAAATAGCTAAAGAACTTTTTACTGAACAAAGTGTTATAACAATTTGTACTACAAGTAACAAACCTAAATTTAGTAGGTACTTTATGGAATTTTATTGTAGGAAACAGGTAAGGGTATTTTATGCTATTAATCTTAAACAAATTTTTTGCAGAAAGCTAAAATCCTATTATCTATTTCTTTTTTGGTAAGGTTAATTTTTTGATAGGTATTATTTGAGTTGTATTCCCTAGAAATTAACTTCTTAAAATAATCTTTACACATAAAACCAAAGTTATTTGCCGCCTTATCAACAACCGTAATAATAAACTTATTTTTTAAACCTTTAATTTTACTGTATAGAACTTTGTTTAAAAAGAAACCCCTCTTGTCCTCCATACCAAACTCTTCATAATTCCTTTTTATATCCTGTAAAATATGTACCTTCCACTCCATAAAACCTTCGATAGGCCAATTGTACTTCCTTGCTAATTTTATAATAAAGTAGCCTAAATCTTTAGTGATAGAACTTAAAATTTGCTTTAAATTTACCTTAATTCTTACCCTAAAATGATAAACTTGAATATATATCCTGACACTCCTTGGGGGAGGGGGGGGATGCTACACCGCACAAGGCTTTTCCCTTGTTAGACGTGGGATGGAATAAATGTCTGAAATTTACTTTTCGGCCTGTGACACCATTCATCAGAAGTTGGAGAGAGTACAGATGAGAGCAGTAAGAATCTTTATGAGTTTAAGGAATAGTTGCTCAAGTGAAATTATACTTTACGAGTTCAGGGTTGGGGAAGTATTGCAACAAAATTTACAAAATTACAGCTATGGCATGTCTCATAGAATTTCTAAATTTTTAGAGTTGGCGGAACAATCAAAGAGTAAAGAGAAATAGTTCTTCCAGTCAAGCGGTTGTTTTTAACCTGATACGCCAAAATTTTAAATAGCTCACCTTTAATCAGTAAGTTCGTTAGAGAGTCTCTGCCTAGAGTTTATTTCCACACTGATCATCCAGTTTTTATTAACAAAAAATAACATTCACCTGATTACCTGAGGGAGAAAGCTCTGTAGGTTATACATAGTATCCCTTGCGACGGTATACGATCTATACTGATGGTAGTAAAAACGAGCATAGTTTCACTGCCAGTGGTAATCTCATTAGGACTCGAAACGGCTCTTTTACGATAAAATCATTGACTTATAAATGCGCACAATATTCATATACATTGTATTCCTTCTCACGTGAACTTCAGAAGCTATGAGGCTAAAACACAGCTGTTAACTTGGCGAAGGAGAGCTGTTTGGAATTTTTGAGTTCCAGTGTCTCTTTGAATTAACTCGAGATCTTCACTTTTAGGGAAATCTCCGACAAAAAACTCTTGGAGAATTTCTCCAGTTTATAAATGGTGTCGCACAGCTTGTTCTCGAGGCACTTTGAAATTTAAAGGTGCTAGAAATTTGAAGACTGCGATCTCTAGGATTGCCAGTGGGCCCTTGAAGGATCTGAATTTTGATTGAGGGTATAAGGTCTTCCCGATGGACAGCAAGTAGATTAAATAGCAGGCATCTCCTTGCCATCTCCTTAACTGTGTGGGGTTGATGAAAGATGTTTTTTTGCGGATCCGTTTATGGTCCTGGATTTCATGGGGATACATAGACTGATGGACTTAGACTAGGGTATGTGACTAAGTGTATATGCCTATATTTTTTCAACCCACGACGTGTACTGCCTAATGTACTCACAGCAACCCTACTTGAATTTGTAATCCTCAACTTTTAACTAGTTAACGTTTGCGTAGCTTTTCTGGAAGAAAACTCATTTCACTGGTGAAGACCCCTATATTTTCCCACAGAATTTAGTTCCCAAAATGGTACCATTGGAAATTCTTTTCGGCTGCCGCCAGTTTTTTTCAGCTTCCAACAATCTCTATCTTTGTAATTCATCTAATCATATAAATTGTATCATTAATCATATAAATTGCAATTCATCTCGCACCGTACATTGCACGTTTGGACTAACCACTTGTGGGTTTTTTCTTCCTCCATGTTGTGGCAGTGAAAGTTGTTAAATTAAAATTTATTGTTGGGGTTTATTAGATTATATTAATTATACTTATTATTATTAATGATAGGATTTTAAATTCATTGCTTAAAGATTATGGCTAGTACATTGATTGATTGTGCTTCCCAAATAATGGAAATAACTCTGGTTTATATTGACAAATTAATTTATTGAATATTAAACACATAAACAATACGATACAATACTACTAAATATTTCATCCTTCATCTACACATACTATATGTATACACTCATAATCAAAATAATCATCACACTTTAAATCGATTTTGCGCATTCAATTAATTACTACTTATTCTTCTAATACATATACTTTACACTCTTAATTAATAATTGTCATCACTCTACTACTTGGCGCGCACTATCGTCCTATATATACTTGATCAATATTTAGCGTTACTGCAACATCTATCAATATCAGCATTATCATTCCTTACTTATGACAAGGTAGCATGGCTTACGACAAATTGGGAAATAACAGACAATACCTTCGTTTGATGATACGTCGGGCACTGTTGACATCATACCTCTGGCAGTAGCATCTTAGACATCTCAAGAGTGGGATCGCAGGGCTTGGTTGATCACTGGGGTCTCGTCTCAGGTTGACGCTCATTCATCTGTCGGTAGTATAGTGTTCTTGAACATCTCGCAGGTGGGACCGCAGGGCTTAACTTGATTTCTGGTGCCTCGTCTCGAATTGAAGCTCATTCATCTGGCAGAAGTATCGTGTTCAATATTTTTCTATATGGGCTACTTCGTTTCCATCTCTATCAACTCTATCTCTATCTTCTCAATCCATCTCTATCAACCGTCAAATCATTTCAGTCTATCTCTATCAACCATCAAGTCTCAGTCTATCTGTCGTGCAGCCTCTTTTTCTTTCTTTTACTCAAAATTTCTTCCATTACTTAATTCTTCGTCCCGCCCACTCTGAAATTTCATTGGTGTCTCCAGTCCCTTTTCACAACATCCACACACCATCATTCGCTTGGGTTTTTAATTATTACTTCTTTGGTGACCATTCCTAGTTAAGGGGCGTATCTCTCTTCCTGACCCCTATTTCGTTGTTTCCACGGATGGGTATCCTCTTCTTGTGAGGTCCACTTTTATGACCCTCAATAAATTCTGCCTCCCTGACTTGCAAGACCTTTATATATCTCCTTTTATTTTCTTCCCTCTTTTGAGTTCTAAGCCCTCTTTCAGCGATTCGTTTATGGCCTAAAATTGCTCTTCACTATTATTTACCATCATATCTTCCAATTACCTTGCCTTCTATACCTATTTCTTTGTGCGCTTTCACGATGTCGCGAAACTCTGAGACACATGTCCTATTCCTACTAGCACAAACATTAAATTGTAAAAGAGAATTAAATATACAAAGATCTGAACGAATGGAAACTTAATTAATTTAGAATAAGCTAAATGACATGAAACTTAAGTGAAACTGCTCCTATTTCCGAGATAACTTAAAATGTATATGAAACTAAAATCTAATTCAATGATTAAGATCAATGAATGTTGGATATATTAT
The DNA here is from genome assembly GCA_907164885.2 of Dolomedes plantarius. Lineage (NCBI taxonomy): Eukaryota > Metazoa > Arthropoda > Arachnida > Araneae > Dolomedidae > Dolomedes > Dolomedes plantarius. The sequence goes on along the minus strand of OU015500.1, from coordinate 14,628,453 downwards.
TTTATCATCTTTATGTTATCAGATCATAATAGTTTGCCAATAGATGGGTTTTTCCTCTGTTATATAGTTGTTCTTCAATTTTATTGTAGTCAACACTTTTGTTGAGTGACTTTTAAACTTCGTTTATAGTAAGTCTCTATTATAATGTACGAGTACAACACTTTTAAGTTTCTCGAAAACATCAAAGGAGTTAGAAATGATTTGTTTTATTCGAAGTGCAATAAGTGCATTGATGAATCTATTGTCCGATAACTATGTGAAGAATAGAACAGTTGAATCGAGAGACTTTTTATCTATAAAGAAGTAGTAGAGAAATATCTTATAATAACAGGAGTAATAACTGAAATATAAAAATAAAAGTAAGCTAACGAACTGTGAGCATATGTACATAATTTCTTTGATGATTATTTCCCTTATCTTTGACTCTTGACCGATTTTCTGTGACGCCAGATCAGATTTTGTTTTTAACAGTACATTAACCTAGATAAAAATACGTTGTTTGCACGACAAGAGCAAAACAAAAAACTTCCATAATATGAGTCTCAAAATCTCGACTAAATAAAATTGTCTAATTCATTTCTCAACTAGTAAACATATAACTTATATCAGTAATTTTAATTTTTTCAAATAAGTTAAGTACCAATGTCAAATAAGTTTCAATTTAAAGACAGTTTAATACATAAAGTATTGTATGCATTGTTTAAAATTCGAAAGAAAATGCGTGATCGAGCTCTACTAGATTATTTTCCCACTCGTATAAAACAAGATCTCTTTCAATAGTGAACCGCAAATGACTATCATATATCTGACATTACTAAACATAATGTAATTAAACATAAGTACATGATTATTAGAGAGAACTTAGAGGGTAATAAAATGCAAACATTTTATTCATTTTTTACGAATAACCTAGTCAATTACTCAATTTTGCAACGTATTTTGTAACTTTAACAATAATTCCAAAATTTATCCATTAAACAAAGTTTCCTAACAAGTATGTTTTATTGAAAATGCAGTTCTTAAATATAAAATCAATTATGTTAAAATTGAAATCAAAAAGTATTGCAGAATTAAAATTATTTTTGTCTAAATACATGAGTCTTCATTAATTATCAAAAAGGTAAGCGAGTAGCAAAAATGAAGGAATTATCTGGATAATATAGATGAATTTTTTGCGATGAACGTATTGGAAAATAAAGGACATCGATATTAGTTGATACGTAATTACTTACATTAAAAATTTGTTAAAATTGTCAGATTAATACTTTGCATTTAACTGGCTTACGTTCATACTTAATTCTAATCACACATCCGGATTATTTGGGGGTAACTCATCAAATATTACTTTAATGGCACGAACCAAAGCTGAGTCCTCGTGGACTGATCATCTTGCTCTTGCATCTATCTATTCAATCTGCATCTTGTATTAAAATACTATCATAGAAAACGAATGTTGATTTATATTTTTAAAATAAGAGGGCAAATATTTGTGTTATCCGTCCACTGTAGATATTCGTCTACAATATTGTTAATCAAACTGCAAGTCCGTTTATTTCTAAACTACAAGAATTAATGTACTTCTAAGGGAAAGTACAATGTGACATCAAAATTGCAGACTGAAATTAATTGTAGATAAACTGGTACATTGTCATCATGTATTAATCTGCATCTAAACGTTTTTTTAGATGAACGTTCCTATAAAAGTGCTTATACGTAACGGAAAGTTAAAAATAAAAAATATAAAAATTAAAGAAACCGTTTGTGTGTGAATTCGTATCCTAATCGTGTTAAAGTCTGGAAGAAAACAATTATCATAAAGGATGTTTTCCATATTATATTCCCATTATCAAACAAAACACACAAGAGGAAAATGACAAGGTATTTATTATATTTCTTTCAGTCTCATCTCTTTTATTAAAATACATCGGATGTGTTGATTGCATGTAGGAAATTTATATTTTTGTGCCTGATAAAGTCCTATTAAATCTGTTTTATGGTGTTTAAATTTTCTACGCAGAAATATAACAGATTGATTTTTACACATGTGCATAAATGTAAAGTGGTGTATTATATATGCATTTTATAATCGGACAGTTTCTATTTGATTCAGGATAAAAAGTAAACAGGATTATACAATTTACATAGTTTTCACTTTTTTTAAGAGAGACGTTTACGTTACACTCATTTTTATACTATTCCCTGTTTTTGTTTAAAACTTTCAATACGCAATTTAAATTATTGTCTTTAACGAATATAAATGTATACTTTAACAAAAATTACATAATGGTATATATATATATATATATATATATATATATATATATATATATATATATATATATACATATCATAAATTTAAATATTTCTATCTAATCTTGAATGTGTTTTTAAAATTATTATTTCATGTGTTTTGATTATTTCTTGACACTCACATAGTACAGTGATTAGCGTCTCGAGCTTCTTCGAAAGTGGGATAGGGTTCGAATACTTGCTAAGTAATAGTAAGGCTGTCCTTGTGCTTTCTTTTAATAGGGAATATTGTTGGCCCACCTATATGGTACTCCGATAATAAAATAGTTGGCAAATTAATAGTGTGAATGGGTCAAAGTCCTAAGGACTCAGTACCTGAATCGTTGGGAAAAAAAGTATTTACTTAATGACATTCAAAATTTATTTCATTATTAACACTCATTAATTTTCACAAAAATGTTGTAACAGTAGAAGCAGCTAAAATAAATCGTATTTTATTTTACCTGTAATTTAACAGCAATAGATGTAGAGATTTCGTTACTATCGTTTTCGTATAACTTTATTACGGTAATAGAAATAGTGGTTCCATAATTTCTACATAATTCATGAATTGGTTTAAGACATGTAACGCTAACATACAGTGCGTTCTTTAACTGAAGTATATTTATATCAATCGTAAAGATAAAAAAAACATATTTTATTTCTAACTTATATTTACAGCTGTTTATATAATAAAAAATATATCGAGCAATAAGCTAAGCTCATGAGAAAGCTAGAACTACAAATACTAGATCTGAAATTTTCGCATGCCATTTTTGAATCCCAGAATTCCTCTAATGCCTATGCAATATAAAAATGTTAAAACATATTTCTCTTTTCTCGTGTATACTCTGTTCCCCTCTGTTTATTTCTTTACGTTCTTTGTAGATCATTTAATTCAGACTATTCATTTCTTTTTCAAAACAAACAGATATATACTATTTCTATGAATAAGGGAATAATAAGAATTACAGCAAGAAAATTATTCGATAGGACATAAAACATTTTCATTTAAAATAGATTTTGCTTTCCAGTCAAAATAAATTAGATAGAACATAAAACAACTAGATCCTACACAGAATTAGTACTACCATATTATTTAATTTACATTTTCCTAATTCCACTTTACGTTTAATATCCACTCTCAGACAAAAAAAAGACGCACCAAGAAGGGGTAATGTATATTGGGAAAAAATTGATATGGGTACAGGTTTTGAAGGAAAATGCAAAATTTTGAAGTTTGGCGGCCAAAGAATGAACATGTGACGCTGCAGAGCATCTTAACTGCGCAACTGGCAGGATATTAAAGAGGAGAAAATATGATTCCAGGTCATAAGTTCTTTGCTAATTTCATTCAGTGTACTCAGGTAGACAGAAACTAAGCCTCGCATACAGGTGCGCGAACAATATGCGCAGATGTCAGCATTTGAGAGAGGACGTGGAGTTGAACTCAAAGAAGCCGGTTGGTCTAATCGGCGAATCACTCTACATTTGGATAGGACCGATTCCACTATTACACAATGTTGTCAGGAATGAGTGAATCATTGCCGAACACAGCGTCAAGAAGAAAGCGGTTGGTCTAGAGAAACGACAGAACGTGAGGACCGAGCAATCGCCAGAGCGGCACTCACAGCCCCAGATTCATCATTATCATCGATCGCACGTGCAACTAGTGCTTCAGTCACGGCAAAAACAATTCATGGGTGGCTCAGAGAATGGGGGGTGAGATCACGGCGCCCCTTACAACGACTGCCATTGACCTCTGTACACCGACAAGCCTGTTTGCAGTTGTGTCGGGCACATTCGACCTGGAATGCCATTGACTGGAGTAGAATTGTCTTTAGTGATGAGTCTGGCTTCGAATTGAGCCCCGATGACAGAGAATACGTGTCTGGAGACGCCCCGGACAGCGTTGGGATACCATCATGACTGTCTTTCGCCATACGTGTCGACAACCAGGATTGATGGTCTAGGGTGCCCTTTCCTTTCATAGCAGGACCCCTTTGGTTGTCATCTGCGGCACACTTACAGCACAGCGGCACGTCGACGATATTCTACGCCCTGTTGTGTTGCCCTTCCTATCACGCCATCCTGGGCTTACATGTCAGCAAGATAATGTCCGCCCGCACACGGCGAGAATTTATACTGCTTGTCTTCGTGCTTGTCCAACGCTACCTCAGCCAGCAACATCGCTGGATCTCTCCCTCATTGAGCACATTTGGAGCATTATGGGCGGGGCCCTCCAAACAGCTCGAGATGTTGACGATCTAAAGCACCAATTGGACAGAATTTGGCACGATATCCCACAGGAGGACATCCGCCACCTCTATCAATCAATTCCATGCAGAATAACTGCTTGCATATGGGCCAGAGGTAGACCAACGCGTTATTGACATTTTCACTTTGTGAAGCTCTTTAATAAATCATCCAATTTTTCTCCAATTGTAATAATTTGCTTTTCTATACATGTACATCACATCTATCTATTTTCGTTCCAGTCAGATAACTCCTTCTTGGTTCGCCATTATTTTTGTCTAAAATCTATATATTTAAGTTGCTAGGCCGACTTTTTGGGCAGTCCGTGGGAGAAAACTACTGTATCAATTGACTTAATTTTGGTCTTAAACGAGAGACTGTAATCTGTAGATTTGTCGAATTTGGTTTTTGTAACAGCAATTTCAATTGATTAGCAATAATTTACAATTGAAAAAATTGATTTCTGCGCATGGTCAGTGGCATGTTTAAATCTGTTTTTAGAAACTCATTGTTTATGTGCATGCTCAGTGACATGTTTTAATGATGAACGCGTTTATTCCGAGAGTCTCTCTAGATCTCTCCCTGTCAATTTTATTTTTATGATAATTATGTTTGTAAAATATAAAACTAAACCTAGTGGAAATTGTTTATTTCACACTGTTTAATTAGCGATAATCTACAATTAAAAAAAACTTCTTTCTGCGCATGCTCGGTGAAATTTTTAAATCTAGCTTTAGATACTTACTAATTACGAGGCCGATTAAGCACATTAATTTGTTTCTGCGCATTATTATGATTTTCAACATTTGACAATGATGTGTTGACTATAATTTGAGTATTAGTGCATTTATTTACTATCTAGCCATCATGTTATGACGGGTACCAACTAGTTGTATTTTTAAGTTATGTTGTCTTCCTTTTTAAACCATTGGTGGTAAAATGTCCACTGACGTATGAAGCTGCTTGACCTTCCTTTTCGCGTGTATGTGCGACTTTAAAAAAAGGAGACTTACTTAATAATAAAATAACACTATTTGGATAACGTTAGAGCATGACAGCTCTGTTTCGCGTTATTACTACATCTGCCGTCTTATACATTTGCAGCGCTCACAGCGCCATATCTTGGCGAGCAAATAGCTTTAACAACTATCACAAATGATTATGGAAAAAGAACGAATTTGTAAAATTTATGAAGATGACTTATTATTTGCACGAAATATTTGCTTGGATTTGCCCTATTTTTTAGGTTTATATAAAATTTAATAGAGAAGACTTTCAATAGTAGGAACTGTCGATTACGAATGGTTCGAAGTCCTATTCAAACATTAAAGTGTTGAAATCCTCCTGTTCATTATTACTGGATACTGCACCATCTGATTGATTGTCCCGTCCATATAACTCCAAACATTTCAAACCAATAAAATGCAGAAATCCTTCTAATCATTATTATTGGATTCTGCCCCATCAGAATGATTGTCACTTTCAGAAAGCTTAAAACGCTCCAGGTAGTTGTCAACATTTTATTTAAATATACAATTACATGCCTGAGGTTTCAAATCTTTCAAATTCAAATATCCACTTAAGTATGCATTAAGAAAAGAAATTTATTAATAAATAAGAACATTTTTATACAAGGTGAATCATTAATATTAATGAGTCTAAAAATTCTACTTACTTAAAAAAAGAAAAATATTAAAAATTTAAGATAAAAGTAAAAACGTTTGAGTTTCAAAATATGCCATCCTCTTTAAAAGAATTGGCCTCTGTCATAACATGTTTCAATATTAATCAGCAAAAAATAATTTTCCGTCCGGTATTGAAAACTGACAGTATTATTTCTAAATAAAGAGCTCTTATTTTACTAATTGGCTATTTTCTGAGTTATATCCTTCTTTACATACAAGCAAATTTTAGAAAAAAATCGCTTTTCTTCGAAAATTTGAAGGAAAGTAGGTTTTTTTTTTTTTAGAATATAAAGTTTGACGTATATTTTATTTTTTAAATGAATTAAAAATTCAAATATAAAAAATTTACATTTTCATTAATGTATTTTTTGCAACTAATTTGAAATTTTATTCACTTTTTTAGTCATATATATATATATATATATATATATGTGTGTGTGTGTGTGTGTGTGTGTGTGTGATATTTTCAAAGCTAAATATGTCTAGTTGAGTTGTAACAAATGTAGTAAAGCGCTTTTAAATAAAAAGCTAGCTTTATTACATGTTTGTGATAAAGGCCGGAATCAAACTTAACGCCGACAGTAATTATTGAATAGAGTCATTGAGGACGTAGCCCGTGCGAGACAGCTTTATGAGATTTGAAGATGGGAAGATCTGAGATGGAGACACAGATTAGATGACGGAGCCGAAAAGTGACATCATGTTACAAAGGTCTTTTATGTTGAATTTATGGTATACAGTTTGGACGGTGTCCACGTGTAAATCTTGGGTGGTCTAAAAAAGGCAGGCAGTGAGGGCGTGAGGTTTTTAAGTTCAGAAGCCAATGAGAACGTGTGAAGGGAGAATACAGAATGAAAAGTTTACGGTGTCCGGATTGGCTGATTGAAGTTTATAAGAAGGTGAAGTCATGGGTGTGAAAGGGGATTAAAATAAAATATATAGAAGGAGTATTGGAAGAAGAAAAAAGGAGAGTTTTTCTTGATCGGGGAAGCGGAAGGTCTCCATATCCAGCACGATTTAAAAAGTTGTTTAAGTACTTTAAGTGGACCTGAGGGTTCCACCTAAACCCGTTCCGGCGACTGTGTGGGTAGAGAGAAGAGCTCCCCAGATTTCATCCGATAACTTATAGAAAACGACTGCGTTGACTACTTAAAATAGAGAGGTCCGCACTCGAATTGCAGCAGAGACGAAGATACTCAGCTCCAGTGCCACAGCAGAAAAGCGATCCTCATTTCGAACGAAATAGTAAGTGACACAACGAGGAGAGCCAATCACCCGTTCCACGACGAGAAGAGATCCCCATCTCGAGCTAAATAGTGAATTTACACGCCAAGGAGAGCCCGACTACGATATCAACTAAGATAACTTGATTCCTCATCTTGAAAGAGGTAGAGACAGCCCCCTGCCCAGTGGAGCAGTGTGACCCCGAACCCTCGGCGAGGCGAGAAGGTAAAAATAGCAAATTGGGTTCATGAAAAGCTTTTAGGGAGCTCGGGAAGCTCCCTAACCTTTGCAAAGTAATAGTAAATACAATTTGTGAGAGATAAACATAGTGTGATTTGATTTGAGAAATGAAAGATTCTTTTTTATACTTGTAAATATTAAGTATGTAAATAAACTAAGTTTTGTTATGTTAAAATCTAATTTGTTAGTCTAAATTGAAATTTGTTGGTGTTAAATTACATGATCTAAAATTGAGAATAGTTTATTGGTTTTTGTTCGGTTGCTAAATTCGACATCCATGGCTTTGGGTTGTATTCAACAAAATAAATAATAAAACACAACGCATCCAAATAATTTCTAAAAAAAAATAGATATATATAAATTGTACTAACCAAAATAATTTACGATACGTGCCCAACAAACTAAAAACTGGATGTAGCAACACGACAACTAATTTGCATGCATTTATATCTTTAAGAAATAAGTTGAAGAACATAGTGATGGAAATATTTTAATTTTTACATATCTCATAGCAAAACGAATTTCTAATTATACAATTCACAAAGTGCATACCTTAAAATGATACTTAAAGCCCACGTTTTAGAATTAAAGGTATTAAATAATGTTTCAAGGATTTAAATGTACTTGTTTTGTGTGTTGAGAAGTAAAGTAATTAAATGCCTTCCGAGAAAAAAAAAATCTAAGTAATTCTACTTAGTTTTTTATATTATTTTGGATGTTGTAAGACATCTAAACAGAACGATTTCTTGCGTGGGTTGGTACAGAGTTCATAAACTGTGAGATCATATCCTAAGGATGACAGTGGTTCAACTAAAACCAAAGTATTTTACTATTTAATATTCCCAGAAGAAGACCAAATCGAGAGTTTGCAAAAATATTTTCCCAAGAATATTGTGAATAAGTTAGGAAAGAATGTTTAGACGCCTCAGTTTAAAGGAGGTTTTTGGAGTGATTGACAGTAGGGGTAAGGTAATGTCAAACAAAATTGATCGGTCTGATGTCGTTGCCCATATCAAACGTTTTAATTTCTACCATAGTCACTACTCACGAAACGATAATGCCAACATAAAGAAATTACATCTTAACCTGAAATAAAAAAAAGTATGATCTCTATGTTGTGATGTGTGCTGATGCAAAAATCCATTGAACGAAAATTACTAGTATCAAGTGCTTTTTTTTGTTTTTTTAAAATCCAATTTACACTTTTAGGTTCCTCCAAAGGATAGTTGCAGGGTGTGTTATGACCTTATGCACAAAACAAAAAAGTGAACAGGAACCTGAAAAAAACAACACTTGAAGCTGAAAGAGAACGGCCCTTTGTTCCTGCAGATAAAGCAATCTAAGTCCTTTAAGATAACAGTAACTTAGCTTCAAAACTTATGTTTGTACATTTGATCTTCAAAAGGCATTCCCATTTACCCAACTCTCAATCTGTATAGCATACTATCAAAGAAATATATATGTAATCAATTTTGGTATCTACCTCTTCAAAATCATTCCACTGGCTACATGTATGTTTGAGACGAGACAGCGGGAGGCAGGTGTTCTGAAGATCCTTCTTGTGTTTACGAACATTGAAGAGAAAATGTGCGAACTTCTGAACTCATGATTTTATATTCAAATGTACACTGACAAAATAGAAATGTTAAAAGGGCCATTGATTTGCTGAAACAATATGCTTACATAATTTTTTTAATAACACGCTCCCAAAGAATAAAGTTTCAGAGAGAAAGGGAATAAAGTCCAGGTGGCTCGATAATAGCTGCATTTTATATGGCCATATCAACAAAATAGTTTAAATAAAACATGACACTACGATATTGAATCAGAAAAACCAAACAAAAATCAATGGTTAATTAAATGCAACAGTTTAACTTTGACATCAGTTTTCTCAGACCTGACTTTCAAGACTTGGTTCACTTTAACTCTGAGTCCTCCATATATTGCCGTCAACCATTAGAAATAATTTCCTTACTATAGTGTTATAAAGCAGCGGTTCTTAACAGGAGGCCATATGACCCCCTGGGAGCCTTAGTATATCCCAGGGGGTCATAGGAGAAAACGCATAACAGTTGGGCCGCGAGACGACACTTGGGAGGCCACAGAGGGAATTGGAGAGCAGCATAGGGTATTATATAGATGTTTGTAGAATAAAACGCACGCGTATTCCGTTTTCCAAGCAAGAAGTTGCTTCATCAACATTCCCAAAAGTTATAACCCCACATTCTGAAGTTTCTCATCTAGGTACTGATTTTACTGGACGGAAATTCGGAGCTCAAAATGCTTGAAGGAGGTACTGTAGCTGTTTAAATCTGTAAAGTGAACCGAATTTCTCCTGTCATTTGTGGGCGATTACCCAATACTCTTGTCGCACTGCCGCTCGTAACATGTTTCTGGATAGCTGGAACACGCTCTGGATGGATTGGTTTGCATCTAACACCATTGAACATATATGGAATACTGTAAAAGAATCCTCTCTCCACATTTACAAGCACCAAAAATTTTCATATATTGAGTAAAGGGCTGAAATTGCCTCAGTTTACTTGTCAATGACCTTTTTATTTTATTCATTATGAAGAAATTATGCATTTGAATTGTGACTGTCAGTGCTGTAAACAAGTTTTGATTACAGACCATTAAAACTTAGAATATACGATTGTAACGATGTTATTTCCTACAAAACAGGAAAATTTCTTCAATTTATGAGGACAAAAAATCACTCCGTAACAGTCTCTGATGTAAAGAACTTAACATCGATAGTTATAACAAATAAATAAACATATCATATCGATCCACTATTCAATTAGCAAGGGATAATTTAATTAATAAGAACATTGTAAGTCTATTATTCTAGGTCAATTTGAATACCCAATATCAATAGGTAATAAGAAAATTTTTGATCAATTTGTCATTTCAGTAGCTTTCAAGTTAAAGAGAAGTTACTAAGCCTCTCCCATAAAAGAAAGCACTCGTGTTTAACACATTACATAAAATATACCTGCAAATATCACAATAACTTATATATCGAAGAAAGAATTTCGTAGATTTTATCTCGAGAATCAAATCATTTCTTCAGTTCCCCATTTTTCTATTTGATGGACTTCACTTGCACTCACCCGTACTCTCTGCAGGGAAAAACTTAATTATCCGGACAAGTGAATCTTCCCTAACAGAAAGTTTGTGACGATTCAGCACTTAACCTTATCGTGTACCAACGTAGAGTAAGTAGAATGTGTAATACAGAAGTTGCGTTGATTGACCCATTACTTTGGTCCTCTTATTCTCATGAAACTATGTTAACTGTTATTTACGAGGAAAGGCATTTGCGCATTAATGTTGCATCACTTCTAAGATATAGATTCTGGTGATTTGAGTCTTTCATTAATATCTAATGCAATGTATGTGTTTCTTTACTGATATGCTGCATAGTAAATAAATTTGAATCGACTCTATTAATATAATGATTAATACAAGAAATTTAAAACATAAAAATATTAAATATCAATGTTAATTAGAGAAAAACTAATATCAAAAACTCAATAAAAGTTGATATATAAAAAGGGAATCTATTTTTTCATTTACTGGGGTAAATGAATATAGAATATATAAATCTTGGTCATTCATAGTAACTGCCATTATAGTTTGTAACGTGCAAAACTTTAAAGATGAATTCTGGTCACAAGGTATTATAGTTAATGAGAATCTAATATGGAATATTATTAATGAAATTACGGCTCATGTACATTATCATAAATCCCTTTCTTTAAATATATTTGAAATAAACAATTCTTTCAATGTTGAATTCACTTTTATTTGACATAATAATCTAGATTTAGGTGAAAGATGTTGTTAATTTATAAAACTTAGAACTGGTCTATTAACAATCTATTACGAAGTTTATTGCCAGATGTAATTAGACTTGAGCCTTTATTAAAGTTGATAAATTTACACTGATAATTAAATAAAAAAAAGGCTACTTTTTAGAAGGTATCACATGAAATGAAGTAATAAATACATTTTTGAGGTCCCATAAGTTCATTTCAAATAAAGCTTATTAATTTTTCTTTTTTTTTAAGTTTCAGCTATTTTTTTCTCACTGCTCTCGAAAGATTTACGATTTTTTACGAAAAATCATTAATTTTTTCGTTTATTTACTTTGCCTTCAAGATACAATCTTATTCTAGCACTAATAATATATATGTGAGCAAATGTTTTCAATACTCGTACATAGCTGCTGAATAATTTTAAGAAACTTTCTTCGAATAAGTGAAATATAATTGCGAATGACACGCTAGTAGTTGAATTTTCTTCTTGAGAAAGCTGCTGTTAAAGCATAATTTTTTGCAGTGTTTCATCCATTTGACTTGTAAGTTTTAATTGGTTTGCAGTATTTTGTTTCCTTGGATAGTAGTATTTCAGTAAATCTACTTCCGATGAGCATCGTTAACACAGTGTTAACAATGTCTTTGCTGTCGGAATTAATAATATGTTTCCTAATCGCTATGTAATCGTTGCTTATCGACAAAGAAAGGAGAAATTTTAACACACGCAATTTTAAGCCATACAGTCAATAAAAATAAACTGCATGAAAGAAATGCCTGGCATTTAAAAAAATAATTTCTTATCTCCCAATTATTTATGAAAACTACTTTCTTTTAGAGTTTTCAAATAAATCTACTAAATACTTATAAAGATTGTGTGCATCGGAAATTAATGCAATTTTCCAAAAATATTACACTGGTGTAAACTCTGGCACCCAAAAACTACCATACATAGAAAAATTGTAATTTTTTTACACATTTTGTATTAAATTTACAAACTGTGTAAACTTTAATCGATGAAAATTTTCACGTATAGCAGGATATGATTATGTTAAACATTTCCTGTAATATGTACAAACATTTATAAAATATTTTTACTTTTATTAAAGAAATAAAATAATATTGCTTGAGGAAAATTAGCATTAGATATTTATACTAATTTCAACATTGAAAGTAATAATTTTGTCTCTTTCCGTTGAATAATTACAGTTTAGGTACACTTACATATTCTTTTAATGTACATTAAATATGAATGCCCATTACGATCAGAAGAAGGAGTGGTTTTTACGCCATCAAAACTTTTCATTTGCAGTTTCATTTTCTTAAACACACGAGAAATAAATGCATCATTCTTGACACACTTACATAAACTATTAACTGTTGATGTACAAAGGAAGTGCAAATTCTTATTCTAAATGTTTGAAAATATGCATGATATAGTTAGTTTAGTTCCTTTCCATATAAACATTCATAAAATTTAATGACAATGTTTATCTTAAAATTCGGACTGAACAATTCTTGTTCTCTGATGACAGAAAATGTTTATTTTATTTAGAAGATGAATAACTGATAAGGTTTAAACGATTTTGCAAAATGATTGAAATATTTTCCAACTAACAATACTGTGAGATTGTTTTTAATTTAAATGGGTAATTCTTATAATAATAATTATGTTAAAAATGTATTTTCAACAGATGGAATGACACGTATTCCAATAATTAATATATGGAAGCAGATTCTTCAAAAAATAAAATCTTATATGTGAAAGTATACTATTTAAAGAACAGTTTAGCCTTAAGAATCAGTTTGTCATTTGAAGTTTGACTTTTGCACGAAAACGATATTTAAAAACGCATTAGTCCGCATATTGCGGGAAAAAAAATCTTCAAAAACATTCTCTATTTAAAAAATAGTTATGATCCCATGGGATAAATTTCCAGATAGTTTTATGAAGAACATTTCAAATGTTTCCAAATGTGTGAGATTTTTCCTAAACAAAGATATTTTTCTTCTAACGTGAAACCTAAACATTGTAAGATTTATTGGCATTTTCCTAGTTTATGATACAACGTGGAATATGGAAGAAGTAGATTTTAACATGTTTGCAATTTCGAAAATCACTTGAATATTCTAAATTTAAGTCATCTTGAAGTGATTTGTTCGAAACACATTTTTTTCTGTCTAGAGGGTTTTAAGGAGTGTGAATCATCCATTTAACGATATAAATATTGAAACATATTTATTAGATAATGTCTCAAGTCTTTCTTTTTTAATTTTATCATTTTTATGATTGAAAGGGTCACAAATGCACTGGTCTTCAATTTTGTAAGTTTTACTGAAGTATGTATATTTCTGTTCTATGCAAACAATATTTATAACTATGATATGTTATTTATTTGTTGATATAATTAGTATTTCGAAACATAACTTGAAAACTTGAAAAGTGTTGACAACTTTCAGAATTCCCTGCCTGAGGATATTAACATCATTAAGATTTTCGAATGAGGACGCTGTCACGTTTAAGGAGAATGTCTGCAAAATATCTGCTGCGCAATTGTTGTAAAAATATTTTAACAAGGAGACAAACATTGTAATCTTTTATTATGAATTTTCCCATGAATATTTTTAACGGAAAAATAATTCGCCTGTTTATAATTATTTAGATGTTCTAATTCTAAAAACGAGCATTGAAATTTCATCTATAGTTACTGTTATCTTTATATATTTTATATACGGTGCAACATTTACTTCTTAAGTATTCTTACAAATAATGCATACTAATATGTGTATCAGTAAAATTTACTAACATTTCAATTTCCATTTGATTTCCAGAACGCTAAAAAAATTTTCAAATGCCTTTATTTTTTCAAATTATCTGAATCAAGATTGAGAGCATGCTGAATTGTAACTTATTCTGCGGACCCTCGACAGAGCCAATAAAAAAGGATTTGAGGTAACTTAGGAAAAGTGTACTACATCACCCTCATCTTCAACCATAGGCAAATTCTTAAAAGCCGTGAGCGATATTTCTGGCGGCTTATATATATATATATATATACATGTGTGTCTGTGTGTGTATGTGTGTAATAAAAACAAAGGAGAGATGTCAGAGGACAGATAGGAATAATCTGTAATGATAGCTGTGGCGGGGCGATGCAACACAGGCCGGTAACTTGTAACGAAAAATTGAGCGGTGAAGTCGTAGCGTTTTGGACAGTCCGGGGAAGTAGTCGTGGTCGGTTTCAGCAAATAGAGTGGCTGGCGCGAAGAATAATAATTTAAAGTCCACCACCAGAAAGGAAGAGGCATTCTCAATCCAATTTAATTTTAATTTTCAGGAATTTCCGGGGAGCGTCATACAGTTTCCTTTTCACTGAGTTACACACCATCGTTGCTGGACATTAATCCGTACATTATGGCCTATTCCGGACTCTGTCGGGATCGACATTTACAGGACAAAGGGGACACAGCGCGCCAAAATTCTTACATCTTACGAGACCCGTGGCAAACACACAAAGGGCCCAGAACTCTAGGTTCACGGCTGTGAGGTACAGGCGCGCTGAACTATTGATCGGTTAGAATTGACACCTGACTTTAACGTGTCATATGGGGTGATGATTTCGAATGTTCTACAAGGTTCGGTCTTATATAAGTATTGGACGCGCGTGGCTTTTAGGGAAGATCTAATAGGTTAATTTGGTTATTCCTAGGTCAAATTTAAATGAGGGATAATGTTCTGTTGCGATAAGACAAAGTTAATGAAAGGGAAGGTTTGAGATTCGTTTCACACACACACACACACACACACATATATATATATATATATAAATTAGGGCCTTTGGCGGCCTTGTAGTACAGCGCGCTGGCTTTTGGTGCTGAGAGTGCTCGGATCGAATCCCGGCGTCGCACCACTAAAATGCCTCCGTTTCTTTCGTCCTTTCATAGGGGTAATGCTGGTCCGCCTGTATGGTTTCCACATTATAAAATGGCTAGCAAAACTACGGTGTACTGTAGGCGAATATCTTCACGACAAGTGCCTCCGCATTGGTAAACCAATATATATATATATATATATATATATATATATATATATATATATATATATATATATATATATATATATATATATATATATATATATATATATAACCACTATGGGGAATCCAATTACAAGGGTATGAATTGTGCGGGACGGCGTATGAATATTACTGTATCAGTTAAATTGCTGTCTTCCACCTTATTATGAATCCCAGGTATTGGAGAAGAAAAAGAAAGCTTTGCACATATAAACCTTGACATATGCAGTTATAGCTCAAGGTGGGGTAACTAAATTCGAAATAATTGCAAACAGAATGGATATTACTATTTTCAAGTAGGGAATATTGGTTACATTGTTATTATATCATCTCTTTAACTTTACTCCCTAACAGCAGAGTGTTGTTGGAATTCTAGTTGGAGGTGATTGGTTAACATTTGTTATTGATTTTTTGTATAAAAATGTCTGATAAACGGTTATGCATGGCTTGGAAGAAATACTCGTCTTCAGAACAAATATAGCTAGTATTGAACAAAAACAATATCAAGGTATATATAACATTTTCTTTTAACTTGTTAAACTGTTATGCAAAGATATTCACGAGATACGCTCAAGCTAGAGTCAATATACAATTACTCAATAAAGTTTTCGGAATTGGGTAAATGTAAATAGGATTTTCGGATTCTCTTGAATGTTGTTATTTAAAAAAATAATTTATTAAAAAACATCAAACAACCGTAAAATGATAAATTATGAATAAATAATTACAAGATAAAAAGAACTTTTTATATACCATGTTTTTAAATTTTCTGTTGAATCATATAAACGTGACAATTCTACTTAAAAAATGTTTTTTTATGAATTATCTCATCAACTTGAAAGGAAAATGAAGTTAATTGGAAGTTAACTTGCGTTTAATATTTCGTTCCCGTCCTTGCGGATAGATGGCTGCACCAGTCTACAAAACCAAATTAACTGCAAATGAATTCAATGCTGCTTAAAGGTAGCTAAAAGTATTAAAATAATGCATTCTCATCGTGTTCTGAGCTATTCTAAAATTTTCAAATGTATAGCTAGTCGGGAAGTTAGTTAAAAATCGATTGCAAGATTTGTACCGGACAAACACGCACACACACAAACAAACAAACAAGCAAGAAAGCGAGTTAATAAAAAAATGGTAAAAAAAAGCAGTACCTAGTACAGTAAGTGGTTTTTGATTATCTGGGCCTTCTTACACCGAAGTGGATAAAATAAGAGCAGTCAGGGTTGTTAAAAATCAAAACTGCTCTTACTCACAAGCCCGGGAACGTTATAAAGTGCCTAGAAGTGTTACTTTCTCTCGAATAAAAGGTCTGCTATTAAGTCTGCTGAATACTAACCCTATTGGATTCGCTCACCTCAATGTTAACCTATGAAGAAAATGTCTCCAAGGATTTCTGACTTGGATTTAAAGATTTTCTTTCAAAATTTGTACTCCGTAATAGAGAAAGAAAATTTACACCTTGGGGTATTTTTAGTTAAAAAAAATGCAAATAATATTTTAAAATTTAAACTATTTGGAGAAAAAATCTTGTATAGCGCGTTTTAAATGCTCATAAATTCATTTGGTTGACACAATTTATAAAATGAATACAGTTGCAAGGTGCAGAAATGCTCAGGCTATCTGAAAATACCATATTTATTGGATTATTAGCATTTATGTAGCTGAAAATAGTAGACAAATATTCTGCATATGTTAGCATTGAGGTGAACAATTGAATAGGATTAGTACATAGCAGACTTAATGAATTCGGCGCTGATCGTCAAACATTATTATCGCATTAAGATAGACTTGGTGAAGATAGAGGCCAAAGCCTACCCGAGACGGGGGGGATAGTCTTGGGTAGAGGAAGTAGCTATGGTTCTGAATAGTATTAAAGATAGAACTCTACTGGGTCATATGTGGGTAGGACTGCAGTTTAGGGTGCCCCTTGTTTTTTTTTTGCGCCAGTAGTGCCCCGGAATTTTCTTGCCAAGTGTACAAGTTATCTCACTCGTGCGCCAGTGTTGCTACTCCTGCAAATTTCTAACGTGTTTGTCATGTGATTATTTTGTGGCGCATATATCACGATGGATGTTTCTCGCCGCAATTTTAAATTTGCACGTTTGCACTATTGGTGTCAAAACAAATCAAAACAAGGGGCACCCCGAAGTGCATTTTTACAAAATTCTATCAAGCTATGAAGAGAAAGCTTCTGATTTGTCTCTTCTAATTTATTTCTTTTTTGCTTCTTCTAATTTATTGACTTAATACATTATGTTAAAGATTTATTTACACAGCTGTCTTCAGACAAAGCTAGTTCTGTCATAAGTACTCCATACGTTTGCAAATGTAAAAATTTGGTAATCTTTTGGTAATCTAATTTATTTCTTTTTTGCTTCTTCTAATTTATTGACTTAATACATTATGTTAAAGATTTATTTACACAGCTGTCTTCAGACAAAGCTAGTTCTGTCATAAGTACTCCATACGTTTGCAAATGTAAAAATTTGGTACAATGCAATTGTGTATAAAATTTTTTTATACTGTATTTTTTACTATTTTAATACTCATTGTTTATGCTTTTTATTGCATTTGCATCGCTTTTATGGATACTTATCCTCAAAAAAAAAACAAGGGGCACCCCGAAGTGCATTTTTACTACACTTGAGGGTGCCTCCGGAATTTGGTTCTTTCTCTGTCTTAATAAACGCCAAGTATGCGAGTTTTCTCACGCGTGTGTCAATGTTGTTACTCCTGCAAATTTCTGACGTGTTTGTCATGTGATTATTTCGTGACGCATATATCACGATGGATGTTTATCGCCGCTAACTTAAATGGCACGTTGGCACTATTGGTGCCATAAAAACAAGCGGCACCCTAAACTTCAGTCCTACCCATCTGGGAATCACTGATATCGTTTTCAGTATCCTTATAAATATAGTATGGTTATAAATATTGCTACAAATAGGATATTTTTTTATCAATATTGTTATAAACATGATATTGTTATCGATATTGTTATAAATATAATATTTTTAATATTGCCGCTGAATGTGCTAAAGAAAAACAATCTCAATACATTATTTAAGGATAGTGTTCCAGGAACCGATTGCTACTATAGCTTCTTACGGCACCATCCGGCTTTATGATATAAAATTGCAATTGTAAACATACGCTTAAATCTTAAAACACAACATAAATGTAAATGGAATACGATGTCAACTGATTTACAATTATCTCCATTTTTTCCAATGTAATTGTAAATTGTATTTCAGAGCTCTTTAATATGAATATTTTACCAATTTTTTATATGGAACATAATAATGTTAAAGCAACTTTTGTAAAAAGTTATTCTAAATTTAAACCCAAATCCTGTTTTTTATAAATTGAAATGTTTCGGTCATTCATATACTGTTTACAATTACCCCATCTGGCCATAATATATATATATATATATATATATAGCTATCATAAACAAATACAAAAAGATATGGATTGTAGCGATGCCCAAAAATGGCCCGAGGGGGTTGTGACCTCTCGTTCCTGGTTGAACATGTTTTTCTGCTATAGCAAACACTCCCAGCTAGCCAGGACATCGTGAAACCAAGTAGCGGTCGACCACAGATGGCACCGGAAAGATGAAATAGACAAAAAATTTAGCGCACAGCACTACCAACAAAATCATTAACCAAACTTTTATACTCATCGTAAGTTAAATTTAGAGAATCACATATTACTCTACGTACAAACATATAGGGATATCCACTTTTCCATGTGTACTTAATAAAGCAAGACACTTTTGACAATTTTTCGCTGTTATTGCTATATAAGTAATCATACCAATGTAATTGGTTTATGATAATATTTCGATCAATAGAGATGTGAAGAGCAGATTCCCAACTAATTAATTTGTTAACTTCAAAAGGGAAAGCATCACGTTTATCACAAAGTCTGTAAACAATTACACCATTTGATATGTTTAAATTAATGTCTAAAAAGTCGATGCTGCCATCACTATTATGTTTCGTTTCTATGAGTTTTAAATAAATAGGACAAAAACCAAAATCAATTGCATTTGCTTCTTCTAAATAAATCACTAATACACCATCAACGTATCTGAAATACAAAGTCTCCTTACATAGCATAACCCCCTGTTCATACGTGTGTAGAAAAATATCAGCCAATGCGGATGAACAAGTACCCCCCATAGGGCGCCCTTACACTGGCGATATAGTGAATTTCCAACACTTACATATGTTTCTTTTAATACCAGATTCAACAAATCCCTGTATTTGGGAACTGGCTTCCTAGTATTTTCTGCCTATAAGAAGTCGAGCGTAATGAATAGACTGAATAATGATATAAAAAACTTCGTCTACCAATGTGCGGTAAAATACAGCATGCCGATATGTGCATTCGATGAGTGGCGTGCAAGTGTAATAGCGCTGCTAGATAAGGAAATCGGGTATGCGACTATTGAGAAGCAAATGGGTGGTTGTTTCAACGAAGAAGCAATACAGCAATCCATAAAAAAGTTGCATGACTGTTTCGCAGTGAGTTACTTGGATAAAGTCTCTACTAATTACGCATTTACATGCAGGTACTATTACTTGAAGTTATTATGTGATATATATAGTGATGAATGTCATTATGAAAAAGTAAATATAAGTGATTTTGTAATCGTTAAACGTATTAAAGCTTTTTATAAAAAAAGTAGGTTTGGAAGTTAATAATTTTAAGTTTCCCTATTTAATTTTGATCCCAAAATTACATAAGAATTCAATAAAATTTCGATCAATTACTGTTGGATGTGGATCATACTTAGTGCTGGCCAATAAAAAGTTATTATCGATTTTAAAACATATATATCCAAATTAAACATTCTGGATGTTGCGTTGTCAAATGTAGTGGTGATGTTATTAAGTGTATCAAAGGTTTAGATAACGTAAAACTTATTAAATCTTTTGATTTTGAAGATCTTTTTAATTCTATTGTAATTGAAGATTTAATGTCTAATTTGTTAAATGCCTTTGAGAAATATGACTTACAACTGTATATTTCGTACCACAAATACAGGGATTTGTTGAATCTGGTATTAAAAGAAACATATGTAAGTGTTGGAAATTCACTATATCGCCAGTGTAAGGATATCCCTATGGGGGGTACTTGTTCATCCGCATTGGCTGATATTTTTCTACACACGTATGAACAGGGGGTTATGCTATGCAATGAGACTTTGTATT
Organism: Dolomedes plantarius; assembly: GCA_907164885.2. Lineage (NCBI taxonomy): Eukaryota > Metazoa > Arthropoda > Arachnida > Araneae > Dolomedidae > Dolomedes > Dolomedes plantarius. The sequence goes on along the minus strand of OU015500.1, from coordinate 14,607,637 downwards.
TCAGATACGTTGATGATGTATTAGTGATTTATTTAGAAGAGGCAAATGCAATAAAATTTTGTGTTTATCCTATTTATTTAAAACTCATAGAAACGAAACATAATAGTGATGGCAGCATCGACTTTTTAGACATTAATTTAAACATATCAAATGGTGTAATTTTTTACAGACTTTATGATAAACGTGATGCTTTTCCTTTTCAAGTTAACAAATTAATTAATTAGCAATCGGCTCTTCACATCTCTATTTATCGAAATATTATCATAAACCAATTACATCGGTATGATTACTTATATAGCAATAACAGCGAAAAAATGTCACAAGTGCCTTGCTTTTTTAAATACACATTGAAAAGTGGATATCCCTATAGGTTTGTACGTAGAGTAATATGTGATTATCTAAATTTAACTTATGATGAGTACAAAAGTTTGGTTAGTGATTTTGTTGGTAGTGCTATGCGCTAGATCTTTTGTCTATTTCATCTTTCAGGTCCCATCTGTGGTCGACCGCTACTTGGTTTCACGATGTCCTGGCTAACTGGGAGTGTTTGCTATAGCAGGAAAACATGTTCAACCAGGGACGAAGGATCACAACCACCCTCGGGCCATTTTTGGACATCGCTACAATTCATATATTTTTGTATTTATTTATGATAGCTATACTTATTTAACTATGTGCAGAAGTGCGCTCTCCTAGATTGAATATAGTAGTTTCTAACCTTGTAATTATTTTATATATTATATATATATATATATATATATATATATATATATATATATATATATATACAGAGGCTGATCCAAAATTCACAGAAAGAAAAATTCAGTAATTTGAAAAGTATAGACACTATCGACGTATGGCGATGCCTTTGTCCTCAATCTCTCTTTCCCGCAACAATTACCTCCAAGATCTCTAGACATCCCACCTTGTAACTTTAGGTTCTGGGCCTACTTGAACTTACATGTGTGCAGATATCAGCCGATGTCATTGGTCATGTTGAAAGACGTAAGACGCCATCATGTGATAGGAATTAAAGTTGAACTACTCTTCGATGCTGTGCACAGTGTCCTGCCACGTCTGAAGGCATTCTCATGAATGATGGCCATTACGTTGAACATTTGTAACACAAGAGATGTTTCGAACAGTTCTGCACAATTTAAGTAACTGCTGACAACTGAAACGTTTCCTGATGACAAATGTACGTGTTTTGACAGTAATTTTTTTTCTTTATTTAAATAATACATATTCTAAAGAGTTCCTTATTTAAATATGTTTTTCTGTGTTTTCTGTGCAAACTGCATAGTGTTACGATCTATACTTTCCGAATTATTGATTTTTTACTTTTTCGGGGACTTTTTGAACAGCCTGTATTATATATATATATATATATATATATATAGTGACAGAGAGAGAGGAATATTGTGTAATACCTCTGTGTTTTTTCGGATAACATTTTAAACTATACTTAACGAGTAAGAATGCTTTGAAAAGGCAGACAGCAAAACATTAATTGCATATCGAAGTTACCTACACGTAATCTTTATAAAACAATACTGTAAATGTTGAAGAGATAATATATTCTTTTTACTCTGTATGAAAGTACAAAGTCTTAATTTTTAAAAGATACGTTTTTAAAGCAATGTGGCACCAGTATATATTTTACTTTAACTTTATTTTCCAGATTAATTGAGTTTAGTACCTATGAATAAATTCGTTCATTTACACACACACGCACAGGTATATATATATATATATATATATATATATATATATATATATATATATATATATATATATATATATATATATATATATATATATATATATATATATATATATATATATATATATATATATATATATATATATATATATATATATATATATATACACGTAAAATGTTATAAAGATAAACTCATAAATTTCAATCTGTATGAAATTATTACATTACTTATTACTTGCTGGAATACATTTGGATAAAGAATTTGGAAATAAAGGTATTGCAAATATTTTCACGGATAAATACCTCAGGATTTTATGGATATATATTTTTACAGCATTGCTTGTGTCTGAAATTGAAATAGGTATAGTAAACTTTTGTTTTTAAGTATTTGATACATGTCACTATGCATACGACATTTATAAATTTTTAAATAAATTTTAAGTTGGGAAATTAAAGTTACGGTAAATAAATTTATTCTTATACGATAAATGTGAAGAATATGCTACATTCCAAATGAATATTTAAATTTTATTTAATCTTTTATGTTTGTTTAAAATTCTTCAAATAAATTGCAAAGCATGACTTTAATTGGTTACTTGTGGTTAATTACTCCGCTGACGATTATTTAAATATAAAATAATTAAAGATATGTTTTCGAGTAATATATATATATATATATATATATAATAACATGCTTAACTTAATAGCGAGAATTAACTTACAGTAGAAATTGTTGTTGTTTTTTCTCGCGTCTGGCAAAGCTAATGTTTCAAAAATTATGAACTGTTTCCACTCGAACGTCAAACATCTTTCGTCCCGGTGCATCCGTTATTTTCCCAAGTTTGGCGTGACAATCGGTATTTCCGAGAAAGGTTTTCTCGCCATTTGGCGATGTACTGTATCTTTCGTGAACATGTGAAGAGTTTTCGTTCCCAGAACAGGCAAGAATCTGCGCTTGGAAACATCACTTTCCTCCGCTTTTATCTTTCAGTCATGTGATGTAAAAATCGTACTCAGTATTTTCGACCGTAATTTTCAATGTTTGGATAAGTAAAATGTGTGTGAATCAAGATGCATTTCGGGACTGAGAGCAAGTGATATCCTCACTTATGATATAGAGCATTTAGGCGGATAAAATTATTCCTTTATCCCATCAACATTTTCGTTTTTTACGAGAAAAACATTTTCTCGACTGTAGACAGGACGTTTTCAACTTTACAGAGAAAATGATGGCGTAATAAGTAAGATTTATTTTTCCTGTTTTTTTTTAACGTTAATATTCTGTAAGTTGCTATATGAGCCGTAAATGTAACTTTAAAACATAAGTTTTAAAGTTCACTCGAGCTCATTTTTTATTATTGTTAAATTGCATGAAAGTATAAAAAGGTACATACTGCAGCTAAAATTTTTGTTTATTTCGTTCTGAAAATAAATGAAAAAAAGATCAAAATTGTATTATAGGAGGATAAAGAAAACTTCAGCTAAATTTTGTTATTAATAATGTTATGTTTTATAGTTTTCAAATCGTGACAATTAAAGTGCTAATTGTTTTTAATAACATTTTAATCATATTTATGTTCCTGAAGCGGATATAACGAAACCAACCCTATGACCTACAAAATGTACAAGAAAATAAAGAAGGCTCAATAGAGAGAGAACCTCGATATTTTGAAATGGACTTATGAGATTTGATTCGATGTATTCACAAATGTATGTGGTTATTATCAGTTGTATCACCTCAATTGGGCTCCCATAACAAAGTAGCCAGCGGTGAATAACAAAAGCTGAAAATCTCAACGACAAAGTACATTAGGAAAAAAAATATCAGATTTCTAGCATTATGTTCTACAAACGTTTTACTAAAATTTTTGCTACGAATATTTTTATTAATATTTAGAATCAAAGGTAATTTCTTAGATTTATGCTAAACATAATTTTTTATTTATTTTTAAATAATAATTCACTGGTAATAATCACAATTCTACTATGTTTGTAAATTGGGAACCCCCCCCATATGTATATATATATATATATATATATATATATATATATATATATATATATATATATATATATAATATATATATATATATATATATATATAGGTGTGTGTGTGTACGTTGATGAAATTCATGTTATGTCAATTCATGTTTATATAAAAATATAGACTTTTAATATTTCAGTCAAAAAAGTCTGTATTTTTGTATAGAGTAAACCGAAAACGGACTTTGCTGAGTGCATGGAGGCTATTTATTATCATGATATATCTGTTTTCTCAGCCATTCTGAAACATACGTATTTTTCATCTCTCTCCTCCCACGCACTAAATCTTTGGAGGGATTCTGTATTGCACCACTGTTGGGATAAGATGTGAACTGCACTCTTTATTTCCCTAATAATTCCTGTTATTTTCCTCAACATTCTTTGATTTTTTCTTTTATTTCCCAGATAAACTTTGTTCCAAAGCAAATAAAATACATTTCCAGCATCTTTCAGCTTTACTAAGTATAAATACTTAGATTATTGTATTGAAAGTGTTTTTAGATTAGGTAAAAGAGTTTCCATTTAAATATGTCATTTTATTAATTGTTATTAAAAATAAATATTTATACATATGTTTTTCGCTTAACACACATTTACAAAAAAGTAAAAAAAAAATTGTTTATATGAAACGGTTCTGTTTTGGGTTTAGAAGGAGTTTTTTACATATTACAGAAAAAATCAATGTTTTTAAACATTTGTGCAAACTTTGTATGTAAATTAAACTGTCTTGGAAATATGTAAAGTAAACACCACCCTGTTTTAATGTTATTTATATTTTTTTTGTATAAAAATTAAACTTTTAGAGATATTTTTTACTTAAAATATTTTAGCCATATTTTTGTAAAATGTATCACTTGTTTTTTCAGAATATTTCGTCTTAGAATTTTGTCTTAAGGGAAGTCGATTATATACGGTGAAAAAAAATTAATCTTTCGCATATATCAGAAAATTATAAATAATTATATTTATTTGAATAATCACTTTAATCTCAGAAGACAAAAGCGGAAAAAAATACGTGAAAAAATCCACTTTATCAGGTATACAGATAAAGTCTTTTCTTAAGTATACCTTGAGCAAATATATCTTTCGCTTGAGGTTTTATGTAAGCTAAAGAAATTTAATATAACTCGCAAGAGATTTTTTTGGCTAAGGAAATAAAGTCCTTATATTGGCTTCCTGTTTGGAATTGACATCGTTGGATTATAAGACGTCTGTTCTCTGTTCCTAAGAAAAATGCTCCATAAGTATTATATATTGCATATATTGGTTGAGAGGTTTTTATTCCTGAGCAAACATTCATTTCTTTATTATCGTCTTTTTGTATTGACAGCTGTAACTAAATTGGGAATATGGGTTGTGAATTTTTATGTAAGGAGAAAAACTAATTATTTATTTTCTATCTACATTTCTCACTTTTTTATCCCTGTTAGTAAAACTTTATATCTCCGTGTACTCTTTTCTGCATCATCCTTTAAATTAAAATTTTGTAATTCCTTTCATCACGAAACTGGATTCTGACCGAGTCTCCTAACCTCAACACGTGTATTCAAGAAAAAGATGTACCCTACCGATGTCAAACAACTATCATTTCTTAGAATTTTTGTCATTCTTTCGTACGGTGAACAGTACAGGATGTTGGTCTTTGACCACATCCTGTACTGTGAACGGATTGTGTACGGTGACGGTGATTGCGGTACGGTACGGTGATTGCGGACCTGTACGGTGAACAGTACAGGATGTCAGTCACCACATTCTGCTTAGTAATTTCAATTCATAACTGCGTTCCCTAGAACTGAAGTTTATTTTTGGTCATATATATTTGCAGTGTGTTTCTACGGCATCTGTTATCACTTTCACGCACTACCACCAGGATCGGGTGTCACATCATGTCTCCTTTTCGATATGCCATTTCTGACAAATTATAGTTATATACCGGTATAACCTATTAGACAAGAGAGTCAATTACTAGGCACTAAATCTATATATGATAGTCTATATACGCACACCAATGCTTCATGAACAATATCCATAAAATCGAGATACACCGTGAAAACGCAGATAGTGTTGGCAATAAACGTCCCCGTTGAACATACATTAATTTTCGGTCATTTCGTTTTATTTACTTTTACGGCAGTTTCATCGTTTACTACTGAGTTATAACGGCAACCATTTCATATATTGTTTTTTTATTGAAGCTGAGCTATTTAGATAAACTACTAGTTGGTAACATTTTTTTACTAAGTAATTTTTTTTGTTTTAACATGTCCTTGATCTTTACAAGCTGTAATTCAGCCATTTTAGAGGTAATAAGGTTTTTTGAGTTTTTATGCTGACTATAATTTTAATTCATTTTTCAAAATCTTTGAGTTTTTATTTTGTCAGATGCTGTATTTTTTTATCGGCTCTTGCTGACTATTTTATCAATTCTTACGAATTATTTATGATACATATTAATGTGTATTTTGGTTAAAATATTTATGCATTTGTATGAAGGTAATTTTTTAGGAAGTTATTTTGTAACTAGAGGTTTGTTAGAGGTAATAAGGTTTTTTGAGTTTTAATGCTATTATTTTAATTCATCTTATATAAATCTTTGATATTTTATTTTGTTAGATGCTGTAATTTGTCTGCTCTTGCTGACTTTTTTTGTGAATTCTTACGAATTATTTATGATAGATGTTAAAGTGTATTTCAGTTAAAATATTGATGTATTTGTATGAAGGTAATTTTCAGGGAGTTATTTTGTAACTGGCAAGATGATTTCAAAAATGTGATTTGAAAGTCGGATATAAAAATAATGATTGCACTATTTAAAAAGCTGTTAGATCAGTATATATTTAATAGTTATTAATAAATCAAGCCTTTTTTTCAGTATTCATGAGAGGGAAACTGTATGTTGCATTAAAAAATTTACGGGTCTATGAAAAGTGATTGATTTTATTTGTTTAAAAATAACAGCTAAATACATTCATTTTCTTAGAGAGCAATAAAACAGTAGTGTATAAGCATGATAAATGCACATATCATGCTGAACAAACAAACAAACAAAAAATCTAATACTTACCTTTATACGTTTTCAGCAACTTTACTGAAATGTCGTGCCAAGCAGTCCATTATACAGGCAAAATCTACGCAGGAGTTCATTATAGGCTCCTATATTTACATAAGAGACCCCCACGTAATTTTGAAATATATCGCATTCAAAACAATAAACTGCTAGGCCTGAGTTCTAAAACTCTCTTCATAAAGTCCAAAATAAAAATCTGTTGATGAAAATATTATTTCGAAAAAGTTAAATGACTGCTTGCTCGAATAGATATAAAAAAATTAGTGTGTTTGTCAAATGGGAGAATTTTCCCCGATCTGCATCAATAAACTCGGTTATTTCCGAAATATATTCAAATGTAACACAATATCAAGTGGTTAGTAATTATCATTTCTTTTTTTATTTTAAACGACGGATTAATGCATATTTGCTGGAAATACTGATGTTCGTTCATTTTAAAATCGATACACAGAGAAAGATATCAGTATCATTTATTTAAGCGATATAACACTTTCAAGCATTGCAATTTCTTGCTTGAGAGAGATGGATTGATATGAAAGTTATATTTAATTAGTAGAACAATTTAATAATATTTAATATTTCAGTTTTAATTGTCTAAAAGCTATCTATATACAAGCGTTCGTCAATTTTGCAATTGTATTTTATATTGCGTTATAAAACAAAAGATAAAATACAATTGCAAAATTGTTTTCCGAAGATCTGATCAGTCAGCAAAGTCAAAGGGTAAATTCTAGAACGGTATCCAAGATTGTTGGACTTTTTTTACCACAGACCCTTTACAGGGTCTGTGGCAAACTTTAGATTAAAGACTGGGCAAGACTTCATGGCGGAGCATTTGAACAGGATAGGTATCCTTCCAAGGAACGCGTGCCAGCTCTGTAAAGCGAGCATGATGAATGGTGCACATCTTGTGTGCCCAGGAGTCGATCATGAGTCATAAAGACATGGTGACATTGGAAAACTGTACTGGGAAGCCAGGACTTTATGAACTGTATATGATCACACTCACCCCTCCTTCATCCTTGTTTATTCCCGTAGTTGCTGTTTGTTTATTCCTTTGTTTTGATTTGTTCCCGATGTGATGTATTGGGTTGCCTGTTTTTATATGGATTTAATTCCAAAATAAAGCCATATGTAACAACAACATTGTTTTCCGAAAAAGCGTTATATACATTTAGATTTCACTATTCTTTACCGTTCTCCCTGTAGTGTAGTAAAACATTTCAGAGAAATTGCATGTTGTTTAATTCCTTGTAAAATATATGGCATTTTCCTTCCAGAACGAGCTAATAAGTACTTAAAGGAGGACTTTATCTTGCTAATGTAATATAATCATAGTAAGGTTCTAATTTGAGCTAATTACAATCCCTTTAAAATATCTAATTTATACGTATATTTTTTTACATGAAGTGTTATTATATATATCAAATACTATTTTTTTTTCTTATATATGAGAGTATGTTTCTAAAATATAAAAAATAAAATCTTCGGGAACGATAATAATTTCATAAGAATTAAATTTTTAAACATTCATAGCGGTATTTATTATTCACCATTAACAAAAAACTAAGTAATATTTTAGAAAAATATTATTATTGCATGCGAATCAATTATAAACAAACGTGTCAAAACAAACGTGTCAATATATATTACTTAAAATATATTCGTAAAATATAAAAAATGTATTTGTTTTCTAAAACACGGTATTCCTAAAATATATGTAATTAGTTACTAATAAGTATAATTTTCTTCTAGACGCTTAACAATTTAAATAATATTTATTTTTTTACTAGTTTTCTTCTTACAATCTATCCAATATACACGTTATACTTCTTTAACCTCCTTGGTGTAAAAGTTTTTAATCTTTCATTTAACATTCATCTGACGTATTTTATTAATCCTTCATATGTGTTTATTTAATATAAGTTTTGTTTTCGTTCATCGCCACTATCGCATGCTTCCCTTTTTTCCTACAATATGTTTTCTCTATCGTGTTCTCTTACATTTCTACTCTAATTCTGATGGGATCAACGCCATTGAAAATATATCGATATCATGCTGTTTATGCTGTGGCTATAAATGTTAAAATTACTTGGATCATACATGCTTTGGGGGAATAAAGCCCAGATACCTTCTCTCTAATTTTTGACACGTGCCTGATGAATATGGCATCAACGTATATAATGATCGTCCTCATTTTTTTTTTTTTTTTTGCTGAACTTTCCTGGTTAGTTCGTAAATTATGGTAACTATAGCAAATATTGTCTGGAGAAATCATTTCTACTTCATGTTTCGGAAAAGTTTTGTTACATTAACAGTGGATTTTTTTAAACTGGAGAGTATTTGTTTGATTAAGATGCCCGGCTCTTGAAACATGCACATGTGAGACATATATGATCATGTTATTGGTTACTTACGAACTTATACTATCCATGAAAGCAGATGAATCTGCAACTAAACATTATCCGTAAACCTTACTAAACTGTTTTGCAATCTACAAGGATTTTATTGTTGTTGTTGTTGCTAATGCCCACTGGTTGGAGGTTCCCTTCACCAGGTCCTAATAGGCTACTGGGCTCTGTTTTGAATTAGTACTACAAGGGTCGGAGTCGAACTTGGCTAAAGGATCAGTACCGTAATTTTGAACTGAGTCAAGTGATTAGACCGGAACACTTGATCCCGCACCTCCAGAGGTCAATTTGAGAACTTGGAGGACATTGCAGTCATGACCTATTTTACGTGCCCCAGCCACCATTACTGAACACGGCGGTGGATTTGCAGTGGCGAACATCGAACCTGGGACTTTCAGATCACTTGCCCACTACTCTTGCCAACTGGGGCACCCGCCCCTGTTGAACCCACCAGGTTACAATTTACTAGGTACAGATGTGATAATATTATGACTATAATCCGGTAAAACAGTCCTTAATTTGTTGTCTCTCGAGATGAGCATACAGATACGAATGGTTTCACAAAAGTGTATTTTAAAATTTTTTTGGGGGTCGTGGCACAAATTCATGCATTTAATATTTGGTCTTTTGTAACTCCTTGATGTTATTCTGCATAGTCATCTTCTTAACTGACTCTGGACTGTTAGGCGATCGAGAGGAGAAAATTACCTAGAAATATTCTTATACAATTAGCTATCGCTTTATGTCATACTTCTCAAACTCTATATTGTTGATAGCCTCTACGCGCGTCTCACAAGAAGATAACAAAATGGTAACGACAGGCTGTGGAGCCGGGTGTATTAAACTCGGTTTTCCAAATTTTGTATCTGGTAATATACCAACTGAATTAATAATGCCGGTGACGTGGAGAAAAATGTTGAACAATAATATCGCTCTCAAGTTCATTTCTGTTTTTCTTAATAAAACAACTTTAATCGCGAAATCAATATGCGAAATACTCTCCCTTTGTCTCCGTAAAGGGTTGATAGATCTACATTAAGTTATAATTCCTTCAACTGTAGTAAAGTGTCGCGTGACACTTAAATCCTTAGCTTTTAAACGTGCCCGTTTCGAGCCTGAGAATTCTTTTTAAATTTCAATTTAATGCGTTGCTACCGTTTAACTATACAAATAAAGAAAAAGTTTAATTGGGAATAAAACTAAAGAATGTTAACATCTATAAATGGAAATATTTACGAATACGCTTAGTTTGAATATGAAGTGGGTAAAAGTAATTTTCTCTTTTTTCAGTAAAAAGAAAAATAATCAAAAATAGGGTAAAAATTAAAAAGATTTTAAGAAATTTTCTTTTGTAATAAATATTACATTATTAGAAAAATATATGTGTCCTGGTAAATTTTAAAAAAATAACTCAATTTTTTGGTTCCAATGTGGCAGGTACTTTGTCCTAAGGATATTTATTATGCATACGTTATTAAATGTTCATCATTTCTCATGTTCTCCTTAGAGAAAATTTAAAAGAAATTGAAGAAAATATTTAAATTACTATATTTCCCATAAATAAAATTTCATGTTCCCTAGATACTTTTAATTTACGAGTAGCAGGGAGGGTTCAGAGGTAACCCAGACTATTTTTTGGCCATTTCGTACTAACACTTGCTATAATTCTGTAAAAACATATTTTTCAGGGCAATAGTAAACTAAGTCCTTACTGCATATTTTACGTTACTGGAACAGAAAAAATAAACAAAGTCAATAGTTAATCAATAAGGTTGTTCAGTGTTCAACTTAGAGATGAATTTCTCAGAACTGTCTATCATGGATTTGGTCAACTGTAACTCTGAATCCTCCATATGTTATTTTAAAGGAACATAAAAAGTGTGAAATATTTTATAAAACTTTAATTATTCTTTGTATGTAAACTCAATTAAAAACTGCAAGTGTGATGATTGTGTAGCAAGTGCTACACAAATGATTAGCAACAAATATTACATTGTTACAAATGAATCTCGGTAATTGTTTTCTTAAATTTATTGATGAATATCTAGTAATTAATATTCAGAAAAATAAAATCACTGAAGTAATAGTTATGTTACTTTCTCTAATTTTCAAAATTAAAATGCTAATATGCTATATTCAGAACTTGTAAGTCAATCTAATGCACCTTTTTCTCCCCATTCTCTTAACAATAACAAATTGTTGGAAGACAGTTACGATAAGGAAACATAAAAGGTTCTGGAATACATTGCATTCATACTTCCATGCCTTTCGCGAGAGTTTCTCTGAATCTCATTAGAGCGAATTAGAATAATGTTACAGATAGAATTTAAAGCGCCTGAATGAAAATGAACAGAAAAAAAGTTTTTATATCCTGCGAAAAAAATATTTATCCTTTCATTAAGTTTTAAAATAATGCTCTCTTCTACCCTGAAGTAGCAACAACAGATAGTGAGAAAGAAACCAGAATTTCTTTGTTTTGGAAAGACAATTAAGTACATTGTAAGAATATATACTTTTTTATGATAAAAACTTATAAAACCTTAACATCAAATATCTTACACATTTTCTAATTTTCTTAAATTCTCCTTAATGTTAGTTTTAAAAAATCCTAAATGAAAATATTTAAATTTTCCATGTTACTTTCGAAAAAAAGGAACATCACGAGGCTCTCTTGTAAAATTTTGGAATTTTTGTAATTTTAACTATACAAATAAATATAAAGTATTTTTATGAAAAATAATACTTCTCTTTACATTAAAAAATTGTCTGGGCTGTTGAAGTCAGTATCTTTTAGTTTCCCAAGGAAAAGCGTTCAGAATTGAGCAAATAAAAAATTGTCCTATATATAAGGAAGTTTATTCTTTCTTTCTATACGAGACAGAAGATACAAATAACTCTTATTGTGATATTAGGTTCTGATACCAGTTAAGAAAACAAAAAAAGATATTCTTTAAAAGCATTTCATATTATCAAGAAATATATATTGGTAAAATACTTTACAAAAATTTTAACAACTAGAAAATTAAGAAAATATTTTTAGATTCATTTTAGACTCGGTTTTGTATATATATTTATATTTATTTTTTTTCATTTCATACCTTACATTGTATTTTTGTGTTTCTACATTTTCTTTTCATTTTATGTTGCTTTATGCCTTGCGAAATAATATATTATATATATATATATATATATATATATATATATATATATATATATATATATATATATATATATATATATGTGTGTGTGTGTGTGTGTGTGTTTGTGTGTGTGTGTGCGCGTGTGTGTGTGTCTGTGTATGTGTGTATAGTTATGTTAGTTTATGAGTATGTGTGTCTGACATTTAATAATTTTTCCCTGCTCAGCTCACAAAGCAAACATATTAAAATCTATTGATTAAAGGAACATATTCATTCATTTAGTATTTGCGAAAATATAAAATTAACCGCATATATATATATATAATATATATATATATATATACACTGAAGTGCCACTGAATTAGGGATACCTACCTCGTTACGAGTTGGGCCTCCTCTGGCCTTGATAAGGGCTGCCACACGACGAGGCATAGATTCAACAAGTTTCTGGAAACGTTCCACGGGAATGGCTTGCCAAATATTGCCAAATATTATAATTAAGCTGTCCATAATTCAGTAAGGTTCTTTGGCGCTGTGTGATGGCCTTTCACGCCTTGTTCCAAAACATCCCAAAGATGCTCAATAGGATTTAAGTCTGGGCTTCTTGGTGGCCGATTCATGACAGAGAAGTCAGAGGAATGCTCATCCAACCAGCCAGTAGCCAACCGGGACTTGTGAGAGGTACAGTTGTCTTGCTGGAAAACTCCATTACCGTGCGTATAACAGAACAGCATAAACGGATGGAGGTGATCACCCAGCAACTCTACGTACCGAATTGCATTGAGGGAGGTTGGTACACGCACCAAAGATCCCAAACTATGCCACGAAAAACCACCCCAAACCATGATTGAGCCACCATGCCCTTGTACAGTTCCAGCCAGGCATGCAGGATCCATGGCTTCATGAGCCTGACGCCATATTCTCAGCTTCCCGTCGGCGTTAAGTAGTTAGAATCGAGACTCATCACTCCATGCTACTCGTTTCCAGTCCTCTACACTCCAGTCTCTGTGCTCTCTTGCCCAGGCAAGACGTGCAGCCCGATGGCGAGTATAGAGCAATGGTAATCTCGTAGGTCGACGGCTCCCGAAACCCATGCGGTGAAGCGAGCGTTGCACAGTCCGTTTACTGACTGTACGACTGGCACCGTCATTAAACTGGGTGGTAATTTGAGCTAATGTTTGGCTTCGCTGGCAACGTACAATACGCTTGAGCCGTCTCTCATCACGCACTGTCAAGGCTAATTGTCCTTTGCAGTTTGCCCGATCGCTAGTTTTTTTTCCACCATCCATGTATTCTTGGTATACTCTTGACACTGTCCTTGGTATACTCTTGAAAATCCTAGCTGTCTGACGATTGAAATTGAATGGCCCATGCGTCGCGCACCTACGATTTGTCCGCGATCGAAGGCGTCTAAATCAGGCAGTTTACCAATACTGGCAATTCCAACAACTAATTCAGAACAACCACAGTACGCGCTATATATGCAGTTACCACAGCGCCCTCACTTGCGCATACATGATGCGCAGCGCTACACAATTTGCATAGGCTTTGCTATCCCTAATTCAGTGGCACTTCAGTGTATATTCATTTACATATACATATTTATAAATGGTTATACGTATGAATGACGCTATTGATGTAAGAAAATGCATGCATTTATTTTTAAAGTATCTCAATAGCATTCCTTCTTTGTACAAAACATAATTTAAAAAATCGTTTAATACAGGAAAGAACAAAGATCTTCTCTGTAATGAAGCTCTTACGTCAATGTTAAAAGCCCTCATAACAAAATATTACGTCATTCTTTTGTCAATATATTGTGTTAATTAGGTAAAATGTTTACATTGATTTCGCTTATGTCACGGAGGATCGAGAATTACAAAATGATGTTTGAAGTAAAATACTTTAATTAACATTTTGTTTTTTGCAAACTTTAAACTTATTTATCTAATGTTTACCCAAGCGTATCAAAATTAAACATTGTGTCAGAACATATTTTATGTGATGAGGAATTTCCCTTATGAATAAATTTTAATTGCTTGTATGTAAAAATTTATTTAAATATCAAGATGTTCATTTCGTTCATTAAATATTAGTTTAATATTACGGGTTGATGAAAGAAAGAAAAATAGTTTAAAGAGTTTAACTGTCAATTTAAATAATGAATAATTTCCTGTTATTTTAAATTTTAAATGGTTGGTCCATGCAATTTGTAAATTTGGTTACTTGACTTATTATACTTGATTTAAACAATTATAATCGAGTTTAAAGAATGCTACTGTACTTGATTCTATATTGTTTTATTTAATTGACTTTATACCGTACACTTCTAACTAATATCTCCCAGTCGAACTAAGATCTATCAAGATATGTTGTTTTAACCCGACTTTACTTAGAGGAATCCAATTATGGGTCAAATAAGCCCAACTCCATTGATATACCTATGGTAATAGGTTAACTTTGGATGGTGGTCTAATGATATGTATGTATTATTCTTGCTTGTATTCATGTAATATAAACTATCCATTCTTCAATAGCACAACGCAATAAATGTGACTTCCTTTAATATGATATATTACTTATGAATAATGATGACATATATTGGTTGTTAAATAAATCTTGGATTACGTTACGTGCAAAATTGGACTTAATTGTAGTAATTTAGATGTATTTATCTTATTGGAGATAAATAAATAAATAAAATCTGAATATTCAAGAGAAATAACTAGTACCAAAATGAGTATTAGAGGTAACAATCATAATATTTCATATTTTCAATTGAATAATTAAATTATATTAAGACTACATCGTAGCAGTGTCGTGTTAGCTTATCCCTATCATCCCTTTTATCAGTTCATATACCAAATGGTGATGCTTGGGAATTTTTCGGCTTGTGTTATCCGAATCTTCTTTTCGGTTCTTTTGTTTCCCTCAGCCCATTTATGTAATTAGTTCTGATCTTTTTTGGAATTAACCATGCAAACAGAATCGTTCATATCATTGTATCTAAAGCATATACCATTAATGGATTCCGTTGACCCACTCGTAATGGATGGTAAAAGTTATATACGCTGATAAGGAACGCAGATTAGACAACACTTAATCATTTCAAGAGAAAAATGTTGATGCGTCAGCGATATGTCAAAGTGACACAAGAGTAGGTGGAGGTTATTAGAGATTTCAGCTAGAATAATAGGAAAAATTAAAAAAAATAATAATTAGAATCTTAGTTAACATTAGCGTATACAGATAATACATATGGTTAAGTTGCTGTTGTTACATATGGAAATTATTTTTGAACTTATTCCAAAAAATTTATATACTGCCGAGACTGCTGGCCATTCATTTAAGGGTATACAGTATAGGTGGCCAGCATTACCCCCTGCAAGCCGGCCCCGTAAATTAGAACCGAGTCAAGTAACGAGACCTGGACACTTGACACCGCACCTAAAGAGGTAAATTTGAGAACTTGGAAGGCATTGCAGCCACAACAGATTTTACGTGCACCAACCACCATACATATGATAAAATTCTGTGCGTGTTTTTCTCTGTTATTCCGTAATACAAAACAGAAGTTAAACAACACCGTATGCCATCATAAACTTTCCACAACACATACAACACAGTATTCCGAAATGCTGCTTTTGAACTATTTCTAGTACCCTAAAACATGCCGAAAGGGGTTGAAACTTTAGACCAAGCTGATTTTTTTTTTTTTTTCCTATCGGAAAAAATCGATTCTCTTAATAGTGCTCTTGCGAATTATAAAACTACACGTGGTGATTGCATTTAGTATTTGGTAGTTAATTGGTTTTGGTAATTCTACTCGATAATTAAAATTAAACACTTTTATTGCATCTTTAAATCTCTTTTAAAATGAGTGGTACAGGTTATCTTAAAGAAAAACAGGAGATATTATAGAACTTTTATATCGCGAAGAAATTTACAACAATGCCTTATATGCAAGATTTTACGGTTATTCCTGCTATCACCACGATTATTCTTTTAGTATAATGCTACCTAGATGTTTGGAGACCCAAGATTCGAATGTCGGGTCCAGCGGTCAATCATTAAAACTCTATGTGGAATGAATTTCCAGACATTTTGAAGGAATTATACACTCTCCACATCAGATTTGTATACATGTTATCTCATTAAATTTTAATATTTACGGAATTGTACAATTATTGTAGAATATTATTCTGTAGTTTTACCGATATTTCAGCAGGTTATGCATCGCTCTTTCACTACTTATCAATGAAAATTTTTAAAAATGTCTTTTTTTCTGATCGATAATGATTATATGCAAGATTTCATAAAGATCTTTTGAATAATAGCTGCAATATTACTGGAAATTTTCTTTGCTGTTCTAAAAACACTCCCACAGTTCACAACAAAATAGAGGACCGAATTTCTTGTTATAAAATAAATTAATCCTTATGATTATTAAATGTAAGTATAAAAATATTTACAAAAAATGTATTTAATACATTAAAGGAAACACTTGTTTATCCTTGAAATCAAAGAATAAACTACGGCGTTGAGCATTTCTTATAAACAAAGTATGAGGTAATATTTCACGTGAAGTTTGGAAGGTCAAAATTTATCTGCGTTGTATGGGCGCGGTAGCAAAGTTGGCAAGAGCAGCAGGCCAGTGATCTGAACATCCCTGGTTCGATGCTCGTCACTGCAAATCTACCGCCGTGTTCACTAATGTTGGCCGGGACATGTAAAATAGGGCGTGGCTACAATGTCTTCCAAATTCTCCACTTTTCCTTTGGAGGGGCGGGATCAAGTGTTCCAGTCTCGTCACTTGACTCGGTTCAAAGTTACGGGACCGGTCATTTAGCCAAGTCGGACTCCGACCCTTGTGGCGCTGATTCAAAACAGGAGCCGCACCTTCATCGCCCATAATCATTGGGACTTGATTCCAAGCTTTTGTGCAAGTGGTTGTAATCAGGATGTTCGATGTATGAAAGGAAGTCACTGACAGTCTGCTGCGTAATATACACAAAATCGGAAATTACATTTGAAAATATAATTTCCACTGGCGAGCCACGCAAGAATGACAAACACAAACACAAGAAACACAACAGAAGAAAAATAATACATATGTTTAGCCCATCACCCAATACAACGGTCAATTTATGCAATTAATACCTATATATATATATATGTAACAATAAACAATAATAATAAATACAAAGATCAATGTATGCAATTGATGTGAAAAAAAACCAAAAACTATATTTATAAGAAAATCGTAACGTACATTTTTATAGAAAAATTAATGTAGAAGAAAATATTCAAATTAAATGTAATAGAATATACTAAAAAATACTGTACAGTTAATAGAGTACAGTTTGAGGAACATATATTTTACTGTATTTTAATATTTGTTTGGATAATGTTCAATCGTCTGCCGCATCAGCAAAAAAGAAAAAAATATTTGTTTCTTTCTCTATTTCGTTGTTATGTACGTGAATCAAAATTAGTTTAAAATATCACAAAAAGAAAATAAACCACGTGATCAGCATTTAATAAATAAAATTCTAAAAGTTAAACTTTAAAAATTCACCAAAAATCAGAAAATGAAGGTAAAGATTCGAAAAAGATTTCATTTTAAAGGAATTTTTATGATCTTACGCGTGATATATACTTGCGTGATATATACGCGTGATATACACCTGAAATTATTATTTTAAATACAAACTTTAAAAACGTTACAAAAACAGCTGAAAAATTTGATTTAAAAAAATCTAAGAGGATTTTGTCAAAAATCTTTCTTAGTGCACTCTTACAGTATAAGAAGAATCACCATGCAAAATTTCAGCCCATTAGGTCAAGTGGTTTCGTCTGTGCGCTACATGTTAGTGAGTCAGTCAGTTACGGAACTGTTTTATATATGTACACTGCTGGCCACTGTAAATGCAACACCCTGAAGGAAACATGCAAATAACATGAAATTTACAACATGCATTAGCGGAGGTGAGATATGCAAATGATTAGAATTTCAGCGCAGACGCACATCAAGCACGCCTGTGGCGCCACTTCAAAGCGCTATTTAAGGCTTGGATATTTCGACGATTTCAAGTTCGGCAATTGTGTTTTTCTTGTGGTTTTTTAAAAAAAACGATCAATTATGCCTCGTCGAAAACAGCGATCATCTTTTGATCAAGTATCCGAGTTCGACAAAGGAAGGATAGTGGCCTACCGAGATTGTGGATTATCTTTCAGGGAAATTGGTAGTCGTGTTGGACGAAACCAAACAACTGTAATGCGGATATGTGATCGTTGGATGCAGGAGGGTACGACGGACCGGCGTGTTCGATCGCATCCACCTCAGCGCACCACTTCACGTGATGACAGGCAAATTGTGCGCATAGCAGTGACGGATCGCTCAGTCACATCACGAACCATAGCACAGCACATGCAGTCTGTAACGCATCATCCAGTGTCTGCGCGTACCATTCGGCGCCGTTTACAGCAGAGTGGTCTGTCCGCAAGACGTCCATTGCTTTGTCTACCCTTGACGCAGAACCACAGACGTCTCCACCGCCAATGGTGCGATGACAGAAGGATGTGGACGGCAGAATGGAATGAAATTGTCTTTACTGACGAGTCACGCTTCTGTCTGCAACACCACGATGGTCGCATTCGAGTCTGGAGACACCGTGAAGAGAGGATGCTGAACAGCTGCGTTATGCACCGCCACACTGGTCCTGCACCGGGTATTATGGTATGGGGCGGTATTGGATATCACTCTCGCACACCTCTAGTACGCATTGCCGGTACTTTAAACACCCAGCGCTACATCTCCGAGGTGTTGGAGCCAGTTGTCGTTCCTTACCTTCAGGGTTTGCCCACAGCCATATTTCAACAGGATAATGCTCGACCACACGTGGCACGCATTGTCCAACGGTTCTTCGTCAATCGCCAGATTGAATTGCTTCCCTGGCCGCCTCGCTCTCCGGATCTTTCGCCGATAGAAAACATGTGGTCCATGGTTGCTCTACGATTGACCCAGATTCCATCCCCAGCTGCCACAGCAGATCAACTTTGGCAACGTGTGGAAGCTGCTTGGTCTGCTGTACCCCAAGAACTCATCCAAAGTCTCTTTGAATCAATGCCGAGACGTGTGGCAGCGGTGATCTCCAACAATGGCGGCTACTCTGGCTACTGATTTTGGCAGGAACCACACTTCACAGAAGTCTATAAATTTAATCATTTGATACTTGGTCAACATGTTATCTACAAAATAAATTTTGTTGTGATATCTCTTGTCTTTCTTGGTGTTGCAATTTGGGTGGCCAGCAGTGTATATATAACAAAGTATTTGCCCTTCCTGCTAGACTTTCCTATCTTTAAAATTTCCAATTAAGACAATTTATCCACTTCAACCGTGGCAGTTACTATGTCGTGAGGGCATTTACCCATTCAAACCTCTAACTTGTTGGTTGCTTTATTATGAGAGCATGGCAAAGGGGAAGCAAAACTGCTCTGTATGATGTGACAGCACAGGAACGTCTATGTCTTACTCGATTCGAACTAGAGCCCACTTTCTGGAAACTCAAGATGGTAACCACATTTAAATGTGTGTGGTCCTCCTAGAAAAAAAAAAGCAATGTCATTCGTAGAATAAACTTCTGTGTCACAAATCTATCTTCTGCGTCACTTCTGTGTTAATTTTAAAACTTGAATGTGCTGCAAAATTCCTTTAAAAAAATTTTAGCGTCATTAGAATGTTTTCTTTGCTATACAAAAATGTCTTTTAATGCAAAGAAGCTGGGATTGAACTTACCATATTTGACGATTTGAAACTTGACTATTTGAAAAGGCGTCGCAACTTAAAAAATGTTATGAGTCGCTGTCTTTAGATAAAATTTCACAATTTTTTTCTCATTAGTCACAACCGAAACAGAACACAACGTAGTCAACAATTGAGAGCTATAGCTTATACTTAGGAGAAATATCTCTGTATTTTTTAAAAATAAAATAAAATAAATAATAAATTTTGCCTTCATTTATACTGCTTTTAAAGAATAACGCAACAAAGGGCGATTGATAACTAAATATAATAGCATATTTAATTTTTTTCAATTATATAGGCTTACATACCGTTGAAAAAATTTAAAAAATCATTATTATATTCATATTTAATGTCTTATTTACAATGTACCGGTTGACCAAAAATACACTCTGTCACAAAAAAATATATGAACCCAGATGGAAACGAGGAACTATCACGAAACTTAACATGTATGTAGTGTATGAGGAGAGAAGCAAATGATTAAAAATTCAAAAGAACAGACCGTTTTATTAAGAAGATATGGCATGAAAAATGTTACAAATCAGTTAGTAGAAAATACATCTATGGCAGCTATGCAAGCCAAAACACGGCGTGGCACTAAATCAGTGGGGTCACCTGTGACCTCCTGCGGAAGATCATGCCATAATCTTTGCAACTGAGCAGTTAATTCACCAGTATTCCGGGACGGCTGCAGTTGCCTTCCACGAACGTCCCAGACGTGCTCTATTGGCGGGAGTTCTGGTAACCTGTCAGGCCATGGGAGTACGTCATATCGTTGAAGACATTATTGAGAGAGTCGCGAAGTTTGTGGACGAGCGTTGTCTTCCTGATAAATGGCACCTGGGTGACTTGATAGCACAGGCAGTACAGCTGGAGTTATAATCTTGTCCACGTAACTGCGTGCCGTCAAAGTTCATTGAAGGACGACTAGAGGTGATCGTGTGTCCCAACAATTTGCTCCCCACACTGTCACACCTTGTGTAATCACCGTATGCCTCTCGACAACAAATGTCGTATTGGACCGGTGGCCTGGCGGCCTCCACACACGTATGCGCTGGTCATTAGCATTGAGACTGAATCGTGATTCATCGCTGAAGATCACACGCCTCCAGTCGGTCACACTCCAGCTTGCCGGAGGTCGGCAAAAATCCAATCGGCACTGCGTCAGATGTGGGGTCAGTGGTAGGCGCCTTCATGGACGTCGGCTCCTTATACCTGCGTTGGCCAGTCATTTTCAAATGGTTTACCTTGATACCACCGGATGTCTGGAAGGTGGAAAATGGCATCAAACCGATTCTAGCGACGTTGTTGGTGCGAACGTTGCCGCTCTTATGTTTGCGCGATCCTCGCGCGCATTTGTGTTCCTGGGACACCCTTACCATCCGCGATGGTAGACTATTACTTCTAAGTGATCCATTGTTGCCAACACCGATCAGCTACCATATCGCTCCGACCGAGGTGGCTGCCGATACGCCTGTTCAACCAACCTGCTTCTCTGAGGCCTACTATGCGCCCCTTCTCAAAGTCCGACAATTGTTCGTACTGTCACCGGTTGCGTCTGAGAGGCATCTCTAATCACAATACCGTCCATCCAAGTCGCAGATTGGTTTGAATAACCATATGGCACTAGCAATCATATCTTTAAACTCTCCCAGCTGTACATCTCATATGCGCATAGCGCGCTTACCCTTGTCTCATTGGCTTCGAAATTTTTATCCTTTTCATGTCTCTTACCAGACTACATTCCTGCCAATTTTCGTGATAGTAGCTCGATTTCTTCTGGGTGCATATATTTTTTTTTGTGGCAGAGTGTATATTTTCCAATCAAAAGATCCTTTCCGTCATTTATTTTGGATTGTGTATTTGTATCCCACTGCCTAAGGACATTTGTCCGAAGGCTTTATTAAAAAATAATCAAAAGATATTGATTGTTTGAACTGCTAATTATTATTTCTTACACTTTCCTAATATACATTTTAATTTCTAAATTATTTTATATTATTATAACCTGATTAACAGAATTAAAATACTTAATGGTTAACTTTTTTCAAATGCTTTGCGTGCAATACATATAATTCAAATAAAACATTCATGGCTTAAAAGCTTAAAAGAATCCATAACGATTCTTTTTGCCACAGCTTATTCCCAAAACTAATCTAAAAGCTTTTTACGCCGTAAACGAGGGTTATTTTTTCCACTTAACGTACAGAATTGAGGGAAAAATGAACTTACCTTATGGATCCACTTAGCCATATGTAAAAAAAATATAAGAAATATAATGCAATAAGTTTTCCTCACGTTATCTTTTCTCGATCCTATATGTATTGAATGAGGATTATCTTTCAAGAATACATTTTTTAAAAATTTTTGGGTTCATTAGATATTATCTAATAATAATATTTGCTAAACGCTTTAGTGTAAAACGTGGAAAATTAAATTTTATCTTTTCAAGAAATGAATGTAAATGATACTTCCTTGAATAAATCTTTTAGAATAATGTTATTATTAGAGAAGTTATAGAAAAAAGGAATTTTATTCGATTTCAAAACTTATCTTTTGAGTAATAATGCTTAGAAATTTAGACTTTTTTACTCTTCGAGTGACCAGTGTATATAAATTTCAAACATATGTTTAATAATCTTTAATAAGATGTTCCTGCATTTTAAACTTTTTACAATACGATAGATCTATACGAAGGAAAAAATAAATCGGAGAATAAAACGCCATCCAGAATAACGCTTATGTAATTTTTTTTACTCTCAGTTTATTTACTTTAGACTAATGTATATAATATATATTAAAACAACCTTCTGTAAATGTTTGATATGTTTTAAAAGCGAGAAAAATTTTGACAGCATTCAGTTGTTGACAACAATACATAACACTATATCTGCGTATAAATTAAACGGAAAAAGTAACGAATTAAAATTTCTTGATATTTTATTTATAAAACGTTTTTGACATTTAAATTGATATTAGTAATTCTTTAGCTGAAATGGCTTACTTAACATGTTTTGACATTCACTAATTAAGAATAAACATTCCTCGTATCACCATGCTGTCAGTAAAAACTGATAGATGACATGGCATTTTATGAGTGTCTAAAGAATGCTAAATAATTTATATGGATTCAGATGAAGATATTAAGTTAAATTAAGCACATATGTTTTGTTTTCTAGCGCCGACCCCCCGGTACACTGAATAGCGTTATGAGTTTCCATGCAGTGAGCTTGGGTCCAAATCCCGAATAATGCTTCGTCGTTAATGTGTTTCCCTCCCATGGGGAGCAATGCTGGCTCACCTATAAATGGTGCTCCCGCAATGTAGCAGCCAGCAAGTGGTGAATAACAAATGGCGAATACCTAACAAGTGCCTCCGCATTAGAAAAAAAAAAGTTGTATTTTCTTGCATTTATTCTTGACAGCTTTTGAATAGGACAGGAGACTTAGTTCTGTGAATATCGCTTGATTATTCCTCTTCAAAGGACCGCTGGAGAAGAACAATTCTACCAGTTTGCATTTCTTTAAATTTTAGTGCATTCCTTAGGCCTTCGACTGAAATCAACTTGCTAGGAAAATATGTAGAGAAAAACACCAAACATATGTTTTGTAAGGTTTTCCTCCTTCAACTACTCCCAGAAAACCACAACACCACACTAACGCGCAGCCCCTAAATCTTGAGATAAAAGTTTATCTCTTTCTTGATAACTATCCTTTTCCAATCATCATTTTCCCCATACGGTAATCCAACGTTGGAGATGTGAACAATAGTCGTTTACTGCTTCGTTTATAGTTGAAAATTAAAGAAACTATGAAGTGCACAAGAATTATTAATGGCAGCAGGTGTAATGCGAAAATAACTTTGGAAATTATCAGCAGTTTATTGAAATACAAGGTTATATTACAAATTTAGCAGTAAATACTTTCTTAATTGGTAAAAATGTATTAAATGTGCCCCTAAGAATACATAATTATCAGTATAATATTATGATTCATCCTTATAAATGGATAATTATTTTAATCACACACAAATATATATTAATACCGATTACTTCAGGTATAGTAGAGGCATATCCGTAAATTCGTTCTTAAATTTCCCATACCAAATTATTTTCAATTATGAACTAAAATATATTCTAAGGTATTCGTTTACTCATATTCTTGCGAAGCTAATTGAACTTATTTTCATTTAAGCAAATGTAATATAACTTGAAATGTAATATAACTCAAGTTAAATTAAATATAACGTTAGTACGATTGAAAAAATAGAACTGTTTGTCATTAAAACTTCAGGGCTAGTTTCATCCGATGCAAGACACGTTATTCGCGGGTATTTTAATGCATCTCACGGGTGAGCTCGAAGCCATAATTAAAAAGTGTATCACGGGCAGGGGGATTCGTCAGTCTTTTGAGAGTATCTTTCATAGAAGTTGTGCAACTCAAAAGTCTCTGATTAGAGGTAGCAAAAAATGTCAGACTGGAAGTAGTGGAGGTAGAACTCTCATCTCAATTTCTTGCATTTAAATTTTTTGCATGTTTCTAAGCATTTCAACCATTTTGTCCACTGTTGGCTTTGACTAAATTGCCGTGACTACTACTTCAAGTCAGTTGAATCTGTTCTTGGCATTATGTATAATTACTATGTCCAATACATTCTATATTGCCATCTTATTACTTCTCTCACCTATCCCTCACACCCTTCCTGAATAAAAGTTTTTGTCCATGTTCTAGTGAGGGCCTTTCTGAATTCCGATTGCATCTTCTTACATAAATAAATCCTCATCTAACTAAGTTTTATAGTTTTGACATAGGAAAATATTCATGACTTGGTATCTATTACACCACGTAACTATTTATATAAGTACTTACCAAAATGCAAATCTTGATGTCAATATTGGCTGTACAAGTTCCTACAATGGGCATTACAATAGCAAAATTTGAGTATGACATGCAATTTAATTAAAATTTTGGGAATTTCAACACACTGTGTTTAGGTTCTTGCTTTTTATTGAAAGAATTTTATTGCTTGTGTGTTTTATCAGAATTTTTAGAACTCATGTTTCATATTATCACATACACACCTTCCTTGTTTTTCGAAGGAGGGAAGGGGTAATAAACATTTCCAACATTTAAAAATGCTCAAAAATTAGAATTTCCCACACATCCGTTTAAAAACAATACCTGCCTTTGTTGCATCTAGCCTGTAGTTTGAGGCAAATATTAACATTTAAACTTTTAATTGTAAAAATTGCAAAAAATGTCAAAATTTCTAACAGTTCAAGGAAAAATATAAAATATTACAAGTCATGTCATAAAATAATTATGAATTTTTCCTTTTTCATAAGTACACACATTAAACATTATGTATTATATTTTTTGGCGAACCACGGCGCATATTCACAATGTATAAACACTCTAAAATCTTCATCCTAGCTGCCATTTAATATTATGCCATTTAATTTTAGGTTTATAAGTAGTTGTTATTGCATATATTATAGTCTAAACATTTTACAATAAACTAATAAACTCCCGTATTTCAAATAATGCATCATTATTATGGATTTCTGTTCCTCCATCCGACACGAATTAGAAGTTAAAGATAAATGGGTTATCATTCTGATGGAATTATAATACTATTTTGCTAACTGTGCTTGCATTAAATACAATTAATGCAAATTTAGCCTATTAAAAAATTTTACTAAAATACTGTTATTCAAGCTGCGTATTGTGTTCCATGTTTGTTATAATGTTTAAGTTTATTTTTTGAAAAAAGAGACATTAATGTTTGAAGCTAATGCTATTTTTTATTAATGAAATATTCCCAAAACTAATGATTTAAGTAGTTTTCCTGAAAGTAAACATATTTGCATCGTTTCATAAATTTCTTTCAATGAATGTTATTACCTGTAAGGTGATAAAACTCCAAAAGGGCACGGTCGGTAAAGTTTCCAAAAGATTTCACCTCATTAAGTCGGTAAAGTAAATAAAAACTAAACCATTTATATAGTTTCACGGCATTTGTAAACAATAGATAAGAGCTAGTGGTTAGGTCTATTAATTATTCTCAAGGTATCACCCTATTTTCCAAGGCACTAAAGAGATCGAGGGATTGAATTCTTAGAGAATGATTTAAAAGTTGGTGCGGTAACACAGAGAGTTTCTTATTGTGATTTGATCTTCAGTATGTATTGAAAAATGTATGTCTAATTCATTATACCTATTCAAAACATGTAAAAAAAGTCCTAGGTAAAAACGATTTGTACGCTTGGGAGACGTTATTCAGTTCCATACATTTAAGATAAAATATACGTTTTTACAACCCTTAAACTTTGAATAAAAAAACCTTAAGTTGTATGGGAAGTTATTTAAATAACCCTTCCTTGCACGTTCAGCAGATCGTTTAGTAGATAAAACTCGAATGTCAAATTTTGGAGACCAGTTTTCAAGTCTAAATCCTCACAATTAGCAATTATGGTACTTCCCGTCCTTCCTAAAGATTGGTAAAATACTAATAGGCAACAAAACTACAAGCAACTTTCAAACTACACATAAAAAGGGATGACTTCTTTCCTAACATCAAAACAATAGTTATCAGAATTTTTATTTAAGGATTCTTAAGACGAGGCATAAATTACGGCATGAAAATCGCAAAGATTACGCTTTTACTTTGTAAAAACGTTGTATTATCAGATTATAAATGATGAAAATATTTTGCAAATTACAACAAAATCTCAGGAGTTTAACAATAAACTAATGACAAAGCATACATATTTTAACTTCTGTTTAAATCTCGCAATGTTCACTTCTGTTCTTTTCAGTGTCCTGGAGTTACCAAACAAGTGCCTTCTTGAATCCATATTCAAACTTAGTCTCCAATAATCGCGGATCTGGCCAGCTGGACTTTCCCAGTGCCAAGAACTCTCATCTCATATACATTGTACCTATCAAGTTTATTAATTTAATGCGTTTTAACACCTGACGTTATAATATAATGATATCTGAATTATTTCTCTTGGGTAAAATGTACCTTTCCTTGACTAACATTCAGTAATCTCTATACAAAGATAAACGAGCTCTCACAGTGTATTTGTCTGACACTCTAGAAACAAATGGAATAAAATTTAACGAACAGAGATCTTAAGCACAACTTAAAAGCGTGTAAGCATGCTGCATAACACAGATGTCAAGAAATCTGAAAGTCAAATGACAGCAAAATAGTAAAGAATTTCCACTTAAAATGGAGCAAATGTTAATATTTTATGAAGTTCCATACACTTCCAAAAATGTCGCATTCAATCAGGAGCAGACTTTCAGCACTTTAAGCATTATAATGTTCACAGTACTTTAAGAGATGTAGTAGAGTGGAAGTTTCTTTATAAATAAATTTCTTTACACAATATATGCATTGTGCAAAGTGTAATTGTCAATCCTTTTAAAACTCTTGTGTGTGTTTTTCCTTTTATGTATATTTTGATAAATATTGTAACTTAACACTAACCGATAAACTGATAGTCAGATCAAACACGCACATGAGGGTATTCAAAATGGTGTACGAGTAAATATTTACAATAAATAATAAAATCTTTTGAAACTAAGTGAAATAATCGATTGTGTTTCATTAAAGATATCTGCACAAGGTGGAGAGGTCTTGTAAACATATTTTGAATCGAGTTTGGCTAAGAATTTAGTTAAAAGATTCTTTGTAGCATAAACTTTATTAACAGCATCTATTTATTTCATTGATTACATAAAATATCAGCAATAAATAGGAAGAGAACCATTGTTTAAAAACAGCAGAAATTGGATTTCATAACAATATACGAATCGACGCTTTTAAGACATATTTTTTTACTTCTGAAATATTGTTAAATATCAAGAAAGTTAAATAAATAAAAACTTTCATACACCGTAGCAATTGAAAAAAATCTTTTAAATACTCTCATTAAAAATAAATTCAAAAATGTTTAAAGTATGATAATAATTTCAAGGATTGAGTGTGAGATACAAATTTCCAATTAGGAGTGTTTACGGCAACATTAAGAAACATGAAAGAATATTGATCTTAAGAGAGATCCAGGTTCAAACGACAGGAGTGGAATGAGTTCATTACAGTGCTGTTCACTACAATGATAGATAAATAATAACAGATACATAAAGAACCTGCGAAAATTTTCGGTGACGGAACAAATGAAAAACATTTGGTGCACCCCCCTCCCCACACACACACGCACGCACGGACACACACACACATGTATATATATATATATATATATATATATATATAGATAGATAGATAGATAGATAGATAGATATTAACAAAGTCTAACATCTACCGTTGGACTCAAAAAGTAAAGGTATTGTGTCTACAATTGTTCTGAAAAAAGTTTCCACTGAAGTTACATTAACCAGCATATTCCATTTTCTTCGAAGTTCAGTAACTTCAAAGACATTAGGAGCAGTTATGTAACGGAAACGAGTTAAGGAATGTTTTAGAGGTACAATCATATTTAGTCAAACATATTTCCACCGACAGGATCGGATGGAAGGTAAAGAAAGTGTCAAAAGAAATTTTTATAATGCGTAGGAGTCAGGTGCCATAGAAATAAAAGTAAAAACAAATAAAAGAAAATATGTCAAAAATTGAAATATTAATGAGTTTGACACTAAGAAATTGCGTGTATAAAGAGATGTCGTTGTTATTCCTGCATTTTTTGTTTGACTGCAGTTTTTCCTACTCGAAAAAGAGCAAAGTAACAAAAGTTGAAAGGATGATGGGGTAGTTAAAAAAATACATTGTTTTCCTAAACGATAATTAAGTTAAAACGATATTCAAGCTTTTGTATTAGCCACATAGATCCCCTCAACGGAAGCATACTCTTCTGTACTTTATCTGCACAAAATAATTTTATATTTATAAACATGTCTATTGGATAACTCTAGTCAAACATGAAAATTTCAGTAAAACCTATATCAAGTTAGAACTAAAACAAAGTATGCAATACTATTTAATTCAAAAAACAATATGTACTACTCTATATGTAACGTTCTGATAACAAGGAGAGTGAAAAAAAATTTTCCGGGCAGAATCGATGAAATTTATCTAAATAATGTTTATATTGACTTAAATGTTACATCGTTCTGGGCAGAAACTGGATCAATCCTCCGCAATAATAGTTCTAGATTCAAACTTTTGTAAACGTGTTGGGCAGATGTTCATCACATTAATTGTATCAAAATTTGTTATTGCTTATTGATTTCTTTGCAATACTTCGAATATAAAAGTATGTAACACATTTAAACAAATCTAATTTTGTTTTAAAGGAAGCAATAAAGAATTTAAACAGAATTTACGTTCTACAACCCAATTTCTTTTGTTAAAAATCCGTATACACTTGCGGGTAACACATACAAAGTTCGCTCAATATTTTCACTTCCTTAGAAAATCGTAAAACCTGAGAGACTTAAATTAAAGACTTTAGATCACGGTAATAAAAAATTTAATTGGAAATAATTTGTTTCTTACAAAAACTTCCTATCTGAATACACGTGTATTTTTAATCTTTGTCCCCATCAGTATTTTTAAAGTAGTGTGTGGTAACCTATCGAATTCAACAACTAGTTAATTTAATTAAAGTAAAGTTTTGCCATGTAAAATTTATTCTACAAATTCTGTTAATATTCATCAGATTAATTCCTATATTTTTATCCTGTATATGTCATTGAAATTTTTAGTATTCATTTGTTTTCCAAAACTTTATTCCTTTGATGTATGGAAAAGTCTTTCAACATTAAATTATATTTTGTGAGATATTAAGCAATATGTTTTACTCTCATTTTTTAACATGTTTTATTATATGAATATTTTATGCTCGTCTTTGTATGATAACGTATAACGTTGGGATAACGCAACGTTAACATAGCGAAAATATTTTCTTTGCATAGAATTTTTTTTAT
This sequence comes from Dolomedes plantarius, assembly GCA_907164885.2. Taxonomy (NCBI): domain Eukaryota; kingdom Metazoa; phylum Arthropoda; class Arachnida; order Araneae; family Dolomedidae; genus Dolomedes; species Dolomedes plantarius. The sequence goes on along the minus strand of OU015500.1, from coordinate 14,577,490 downwards.
ACTGTGGATATGAGGATGCTTCAAAATATTTTTCATTAAATAGCGGGAAAACCTTCTCAAAGGAGGAAGAGCAAATGCTAGTATATATCATGTCAGAAACGTATTCAATTTCATTTCCAAAAAAATTTATTCACATATGAAAATAAATATTGCTTTAATGGAAAATATGATTGACCTACTGTCTGCGATGATTTCTTTCACTTTCTCATTCATATTTATTTTTTTAATATTACGTACATTTATTGAAGATGTTCAATATTATTAAAAAATATTTTTTTTATGTTAGAAAATTGAAGGGATACCTTTTTCGGCCATCTTCTTATGTATGAGAATTGTCTACTTTTAATAACTTATTGCAGTATTAAAAGAACCTAAGGAAATTTATACCGAAAAAGCTAGCCGAACGGTGGCCGAATGGCTAGGACGCTGGCGTTTTGTACCGGAGTCTGTGGGTTTGAATCTCACTCTTGGCATGGACGTTTGTAGCTGTTCGGAATCGGCTATAAGCAGTAGTTCTTGGTTTAATTAGCCCTAGCGTAGCAAAAATTGACTCTAACGCTCCAAATCAAACAAAAAATGCTCAGTTCTCTCTACATAGCTCTTCTTGATATACAAGCTATTGTCAATATATGCCAGTAAATATAAATATATATATACAGTCATACCTCCCTTAACGGACACTCCCGAATAGCGGACACCTCTAATTAACGGACAATTTTACGAGTCCCAGTCCTTTTTATATAGGACAATCCATGTTATACCCTCTGGATAGCGGACACTCCGAATAGCGGACAGGTATTTTTGAAAAACTTTCAATTTTGTTTACAACGAACTTTTCCCGAATCCTCCCTTCCGTACTTGATACAATGCCATTCTTCTGCCCCCACCCTCACCCTTTCTATCTTCCTATTATTCCAAAACTCCCCGTCTTTCTTGGAATTTAGAGGCGCGAAACTTGTTTGGAGGGGCTTGGTAGTTGGTCACAGACGACGCTAAAACTTTACTTGTCTATTCAGTTTAGTGTGACAGTGCAAACTGATTCAGATCGTGTTAAAATGGTGTCGAAAAGGAAGAGATTGAATTTGAAAGAAAAAAAATTGACGTTTTGGAAGTTGCTGAAAAGAAAAGCTAAGCGTTCGTAGACTTGCCGAACGTTTCCACGTTGGTATACCGCAGATTAGTGAACTTTTGAAGGATAAAGAAGGAATTCAAAAAATGTGGGTCTTGAATTCGAACGAAAATTTGAAAAATTTGAAGTTTCGTAAGACAGAAGCAAGTGAAATTGACGAAGTGTTGATGAAATGGTTCCGTTCTGCTCTCTGCAAAGCAGATTCCTGTAAGTGGTGTTTTGCTCCAAGAAAAAGCCAGAGAAGTCGATGACAGTTTGGGATTAGAAACTTTTAAGGCCTCAAATGGATGACTGGAAAAATTCCGGACACGTCACAACATATCTTTTAAACTGATTTGTGGCGAAGAAAAGTCTGTAAATTCAAATGAAGTAACAGATTGGACTGGAGAGCTTAAATCGTTGGGCAAAGGATATGATGACAGAGACATTTTCAATGCCGATGAGACAGACCTCTTTTACCGCATCCTTCCAAACAAGACCTTATGTTTTAAGGGTGAAAAATGTAGTGGCAGGAAAATTTAAAAAGAATGGCTTACTCTTTTACTGAGTTGCAACATACTGGGAGACTTCGATACTCCATTTGTTATTGTAAAAGCTCAGAAGCCTAGATTTTTCAAGAACATTGATGTACGAAATCTTAGTGTTCCGTCGAAGTCAAATAAGAAAGTATTGGTTAGTGGAGTTAAACAACAAAATGAAAAACAATAAAAGAGAAAATCATTCTGTTCATGGACAATGCTACTTCCCATTCTGATGATTAAAGCTCAAAATTGTTAATTTAGTTTTCTTGCCTCCTAACACCACTTTGATGCTATAGCCGCTTGATCAGGGAATTATCCACAGCTTTAAAGTACGATACAGAAAGCTGCTTCTGAGACATGTGCTTTCACAGATTATCTCCTGCAAATACAGCGGAGAGTTGGCAAAATCCATATCTGTTTTGGATGCAATTTCTTGAACTACGTCAGCCCTAAAAAGTTGGAACCTGGGTGCGTTCTAATATGTTTTAAGAAGGCGGGATTGTTGAGTACAAGCGAAGTGGCAACTGACAGTACTACTGAAAAAAAGCGAAAACGAACTGGGGATCTAGTAGCCAATTTGGATTCAAATGTCAGCGTTGAAGAGTATGTCAAGATCGACGACGATTTATACATTGAGGAAGAAAACCTTCATGTTTCCAATTTCATTTCACCGCTGAAGCATTGGCCCTTTCTGAGGATGATGATGAGGACTGCAAAATCAAAGATTATTCAGAAGCACTGAAATACAGCGACAATCAAAACAGTTCTTTCTGCACAATGAAGATTCGGAGGGACTTGCAAAGCTAAATCGTATGAAGATTCACCTTGAAACAAGTTTTCTGTGTAAAAAAGAGAAATCAAACTTTGTTAACAGATTTTTTCAGTAGTAATTAAAATAATTTAACTCTTATACATTGTGTTTTGGGATTATTTAATGGAAAATAAAAGGATTGGACTAAAATTAAAAGGTAAATTAGCAAATTGTTAATCTTTTCTTACCTAATTAATTTTTCCTTTTTAGTTAAATTTCAGTCATATTTTTCAATCAAATGTCAAACAGAAGTGCAAAAACTTTTTTTATAAAAAGGTTGTCCTCCCCAATAGCGGACACCTCCTAATAACGGACAAAACCTTTGGTCCCGTGACTGTCCGCTTTTCGGAGGTACCACTGTATATGTAATAAATTAAATATTATGCCCTCCATTCTAGCATTTAAATTCCCTTTCCTAAGTTCAATCCCCACTAACATTACTTTATCGCTTTAAGGCCCTTAGCAACAGAACTTCCCATGAAAAGCATGTCTATGCATTTCTACACGTGTACATGTTCGAATTCAGGCGTGGGTTCGCATCGCGAACCCCGATATTCTGCTGACCCTACAAAATAACAATCACATGCTTTTTTCGCCCTCTCGCGCGTAAGGTTGAAAGGTGATATTCGCTTCCGAGCTGTCTTCTGAAATGGACGGACGTACTTTTGTCGCTCCAATAAACGATTCGGCCAGACTGCTCAAAATTTTATTCCTTTCAGGCTGAGTCTAGCTCCAACCATGTAAATATGAGATAGTTTTCCTTTTCAGGTTATATTTTAAGGACGTGGTGTAATGGTATTACACACACACACACACACACACACATATATATATATATATATATATATATATATATATGTTTTAAAGTAAATAAACAAAACAACGCCTCGTTTTGTCTTTATGATAAACGAGATCATTATAATTTTAATACAGTTAGGATTATGTCTTGGAATAACATACTTCATAAAAATATAAAGCGTAACTTAATAATAAACCAGTTAACGCGTTGCCTACGCTTACATTCAAATGTAATTAACATGGATTTTAGAATAAAAAAATACAAAAAATTAGATTCTGAACAGGGTTTCCCTATAAAATTCATTACCTCAATCTTAACCCAGTTTTTTAATCTAAATAATACAGTTTGCAGGCAACGTTTCATCTTATAGATGGCAACAGTAATACCCTATATTTGACTGTAAAAGTGTGTGTGTTGGTGAGTCGTGACGCTGGCTTGGTGAGGTGGTATGTCCTTAAATGTATTGTTGTATTTTATGTTTATTTTTATTATTATTATTATTTATTTATTTATTTTCTTAGCGTTTTAATTAATATTATTTAATGATAACCTCTGGTTTAATTTGTTTGTCTCACTTTAATTGTTTTCACTTTTTTATCTATAAGGTTTTGGTGTTGTAGCCGACCACCGGGAGTGATGCCCGGACAGAAAACATGTTTAACCGGGGATGGAGGGTCACAACTCCCTCCAGTCATCAACTATAACACCTCCATTTCTTTTCTGTTTTAATACTTTTCTATTTTAAATTATTGATATCTGGGTTTACCGTATTATTATGTCACTACATCCCCCTATAGTTTGTTATTTTTCAACTATCTAATATTATGTAAAAAAGATTTGTGAGCAGCTTAGCTCCTAAATTTTATTTACTCTCTCTCTTAATTAGCTTTTTACCAGAATTATTAAAATTTTCAATTACTCAATGTATCATCCCCAAATGTTAAAAATAATAATATTAAGAATAGAGAAATACAGATAAAAAAATTACTATTTAACACTGAATTACTATTGAAAATAAAAAGAAATATGGTTACTCTATGACGAACTAAAAACTTGGTACGTGTACTCAGCAGCTCTATAACTCAGTAAAATGTTGAAAAACATAATATTGAGAATACAGAAATACACATTAAATTTTACTATTGTACACAATAAAAAAAACATGTCTCTTCAATGACAGTTTATCATACCAATAAACTGGAGAAAAACTTTATGACGATTCACACCATATTAATATGCAATGCTAATATCAAAAATGTAAAAGCTAAAATATTCTTCACATTGTAGAAACATGCCATGCAGAGAAAAATTAAAATCTGACATAAATGCACATAAAGTAGAAATAAATATACTATTTGATGATGAAAAAACTCAAAAATTAAAATATACGTTGTTTTAGAGCTTTTCTTTCTTTTAGGCTCTACATTAAATTTATTATTTTATATCGTAAAGTATTCCTTTTCTAGTTGGTACCCATCAAAACATGATGGTTGGATAGAAAATAAATGTACTAAATACACGAATCATATTCAACAAATCCTCGCCAAATGTTGAAAATCATAAATGATGAAGAGAGAAATACATTTAAATAATTACTATTAAAAATAAAAAGAAAATATGGTTACTCAATGACAAACTAAAAACTTGGTACGTGTACTCAGTAACTCTATTAACTCAGTAAAATGTTGAAAATCATAATACTGAGAATACAGAAATACATATTAAAATTTGCTATTGTACTCAATAAAAAGAAATACGACTTTTCAATTTGAGTTTATCATAACTAAAATCTGAAGAATAACTGAAGAGACTCACACCGTATTAATATGCAATGCTAATATCAAAAATGTAAAATCTAAAAAAATTCTTCACATTATAGAAACATGCCATGCAGAGAAAAATTAAAATTTGACATAAATGCACATAAAGTAGAAATAAATATACTATTTGATGATGAAAAAAAATTCAAAAATTAAAATATACATTGTTTTAGAGCTTTTCTTTCTTTTAGGCTCTACATTAAATTTATTAATCTATATCTTAAAGTATTTCTTTGAACACCACATTAGATGTTATTTTGCCTTTTGGTTCTATTTGTACCTTTAAGTTTTGAAATGATCAGGCTCGAGACATAGCCACATACAACTGACCATGGCTAAATACTGGTTGTGGAAGATAGAGACTAACTTTATCAAAAGTTTGACCTTGGACTTTATTAATAGTCAAACAAAAGGCAAGTCGAATGAGAAATTGCCGTGTCTTAAATGAAAAAGACAAACTGGTGTCTGAAGGAGTTAAATCTATTCGACGAAGTAAAACTCTCTCACGAGCATTGTTACCAGTTATAATTTCCATATCCAAGCAGTTGTCCTACATGTTATGAACAACTTATCTTGTTCATTTAATAATCCCTGAGAAGGATTTAAGTTACGCTGGAGTATGACTATTGATCCAGATTTCAACTGTAAATTGTGAAGCGACAAACCACTTAATTCTAAACTGTTCAGGAATTCAATAGGATACTTTAGAACTTCATTTTCATCGTCAGTTATTAAATAATTGCAGCTTGTATAGGATCGTAAATTTCCTGGTAATAAGTCAAGAACCTATGAATTTATTTTATTGCAATGCTCATTTTTTGGGGCTAATATAGCAACTTTTGCAAAGTTAATGATTTTATCTGGTGAATTAAATTTATTTCCATATATTTCTGAAACAATATTATTTTCAGTAATTATAAGAGATGGCATTTCAATTGTACTATTTTCTTCCTCATTTATAGATGGATATTCACCATTCCCAATTTTAAGTAGAAAGTCTGCAAATTCTAATCCCTCTAATTCGTATTATTTCTAATTGGTATTATTTTGTTCAACTACTGATATAATATGATCTATAATAATTTTTGTTCTTCATTAGGGTGTTGTAATACTGGAATAAGGTTATTATTGGTAGGAAAATGACTATTTGAAATTATGGGTAAGTTTTCAATAATTGGTAATTTAAAGGTAGATACAGAAGTTGAATGCTGTAGAAAAATACTGTTAATATCTCTAAGAGCTAACTGATAACTAACATTATTGTCATAGAAAAAAAGATAATCTTCTGAAAGTGGTTCCTTGAAAGTATTCCATAGATGTAATACATCATTTGGCTGTTGAAATATGCAAATATAAGAAAATAACTGCCGCATTTGGAAAGGCATTTGGAAAACGGAAGTTTCCTTCAAATAACGCATCCATTCTGAATCATCCAGAAGTAAACCACGTTGCATTGCTGCTTCTTTAAAAGTGGAATAAAAGATTCCTTTATATGGCCTAATATCTACAAAACTGGTGGCCTCCGTAACATGAAGCAATAATAAAAGGAGATGGTGCAACATGAAAAATGGCAAACTGGTGAATGAAGGAGTTACATCTATTCAAGGAAGTAAAACTCTCTCACCAGCATTGTTTCCAGTTATAATTTCCATATCCAAGCAGTTATCATACATGTTATGAACAACTAATCTTGTTCCATTTAATAATACCTGAGAAGGATTTAAGTTACGCAGGAGTATGACTATTAATCCACATTTTAACTGTAAATTGTGAAGCGGTAAACCACTTAATTCTAAACTGTTCAGGAATTCAATAGGGTACTTTAGAACATCATTTTAATCCTCAGTTATTAAATAATTACAGCTTGTATAGGATCGTAAATTTCCTGGTAATAAGTCAAGAACCTATGAATTTATTTTATTGCAATGCTCATTTTTTGGTGCTAATGTAGCAACTTTTGCAAAATTAATGATTTCATCTGGTGAATTAAATTTATTTCCATATATTTCTGAAACAATATTATTTTCATTAATTATAAGAGATGGCAATTCAATTGTATTTTCTTCCTCATTTATAGATGGATATTCACAATTCCCAATTTTAAGTAGAAAGTCTGCAAATTCCAATTCCTCTTGTTTTGCACGCATATTAATGGAAAGTTTAAATACCTTAAAAAGTGGCCACAGTGGTGAAAGTTTAATACAATTCTGTATAATTGTTTGTCTAGAGGCATGTGCTACAACAGGTAAAACTTGTCTAAAATCTTCACCAAGAACAATCACCTTTCCTCCAAAAGGTATGTCAGTATCCATAATATGCTTTAGAAGTCTGTTAATGCACACCAAAGCAAGTTTATTAGCCATTGGTGCTTCATCCCAAATAATAAGTCTAGGAGATTTGATATTTTCTGTCTCTTTGCTATTCAATTTTAGGTATGATACAGAGGCTTCAGTCAATTTCAGAGGCAATTTAAAACGACTGTGTACAGTACGACCATTCGGTAATAACACAGCAGCAATTCCAGTCCAAGCTACAGCAATTACTTCAAAACCAAATTCTGAACATCTATGTATAAGGTTTATATAAACAAATGTTTTTCCAGTACCACCTGGTCCATCAATAGTAAAAGCATTACACATTTTGGTATAATTTTGTTAAACTACTGATATAATATGATCTATAATAATTTTTTGTTCTTCATTAGAGTGTTGTAATACAGGAATAAGGTTATTATTGTTAGGTAAATGACTATTTGATAGTATGGGAAAATTTTCAATAATTGGTAATTTAAAGGCAGATACAGAAGTTAAATGCTGTAGAAAAATACTGTTAATATCTCTAAGAGCTAACTGATAACTAACATTATTGTCATAGAAAAAAAATAATGTTCTGAAAGTGATTCCTTAAAAGTATTCCATAGATTTAATACATCATTTGGCTGCTGAAATATGCAAATATAAGAAAATAACTGTCGCATTTGAAAAGGCATTTGGAAAACGGAAGGTTCCTTCAAACAACGCATCCATTCTGATCATTCAGAAGTAAACCACATTGCATTGCTGCTTCTTTAAAAGTTGAATAAACAATTCCTTTATATGTCCTAATATCTACAAAACTGGTGGCCTCCGTAACATGAAGCAATAATAATCGAGGATGGTATCTTTCTGTTTCAGATGGTGCAACATTAAATAATCTACCAATTATTTTTCCAAATTTGACTTTCCTTTTCCACTGACACACATTTTTATCCCGGATATATATATACACATATATATATATATATATATATATATATATATATATTATATATATATATCTATATATATATATATATATATATATATATATATATATATATATATATATTATATATATATATATATATATATATATATATATATATATATATATATATATATATATATATATATATATATATATATATATATATATATATGTATGGACTTTTAGTGGTAGGGATCTTATTCAATTCAAACCATGCAATCAACTCAGTATTTCTCAATTTAGCTTTTAACAATGCATCAGATGCATTATCAATGTTAAAGTAAACCTGTTGTTCATTAGGTAAATGCACGGGTAATCGGATAATAATATGTGATTGTTCATGCATGGGATATGCAAAAATTCTGTATGCAGCTTCAGTTGGTCTAACATACCTAGTATTTAAAAACATTGATATTTCATCATGATGTAAAAAATTATCATCGGCTGTTACTTGAATATTTGCACAATCATGGCCTTTGTATACATACTTATGCAAGTATTTTACACTATGCACACTTGTACAAATTTCAACATTTATGTGTGCTTGAAAGTATCTTAAGAGGAAAGCATTGTATGGCACTATAAAACGGTTATCAATGTCAATTTTGACCCCATTGATTAGTTTAGAAAAAGTTCTTCCTTTATTTCTTCGCCGATAGCGAGGGTAACTATTCACATTTTCTTTAGTTAGTGGCACAAATGCCCTTGGATATTCCTTTTTACATTTCCCTTTGTCCATACCAATAGAATATGGATTTAATTGCCCACACAGTTCATGTACCATATGAGATTTCACCAAGTAAAATAAGGTAGTATCATTAGGGTCAGGCATTTCTGCAGACACAACATTATACCTTCTATGTCTCGCAGCTTACAATGTTCTTTTAAGTATAATAATAATTGAATATGTGGCAAGCCTCCTTTTTGGAATTCTACAGTGTATATAAATGTTTGTATCTCTCCAAAAATCTATTTTATAGTAATTAATCCTAAGAGTTCTTTAACTTTAGCATGAAATACACGAACTACGATATCTGGTCTATTATTTGCAGTTTCATGTGAATGAATACTATTAACAATTTCAGGCCACAAAGGATTACAGGTAAAATTAATAAAAATATCAGGTTTACCAAATTTCCGAACAATTGTCATAGCATCCTAATTTTACGATGTCTGTCTTTTGTATTATAAATACAGTGAGAAACAGCGCGAAATAAAAAAATTCCATCACTGAGAGAGATAGAAAAACTTCTCGGATAAATGTGTTTACCGGAATAAACGTGTATATCATTAAAACATGTCATTGAGCATGCGCAGAAACTGAGTATATAAAGCCAGATTTAAACATGATACTTAGCATGCGCAGAAAGCAATTTTTAATTACTAATTATCGCTAATTAATAGAAATTTCGGTTACAGAAACCAAATTCGACAAAGCTACATATTACAATCTTTCGTTTAAGACAAA